>JAUPFV010000002.1:160167331-160634712 GCA_036936605.1 Limnanthes douglasii subsp. nivea
CACAATTATGTCAAGAAAAGAAGAAGGAATAATAGAATTAACATAATTATTGATGGTGATGAATGGATCACTGATCAAGACCTTTTAGGAAATTCTGGCAAACTATATTTTTGAAAACTATAATTAGTGATATTCCTAATCAAGAACACGCTAATGATTAACTGAATATTATTCGTGAGATGATTATTTAAGAAGAGAATAAACTACTTATTAACATTCCTTCCATATAAGAGATTTATGAGGTGATGATGGTTTCAATAGCTCATTCTTTCAATCTTGCTGGTACATCATCAAAACCGAATTGTGTTCTGCTATAGAAGCCTTCTTTAATGGTTATGTTATCCCCCAAGGTATTATGGCTACAACTATATGCCTTATTCCTAAGATATATATCCCACAAGACTAGAAGGATTGCAATCCCATCAGTCTGCGTACCATATTCAATGGAATCATATATAAGATAATAAATAATAAACACTATATAAGATCATTTTCTTCCTAAAATTATCTCCAATGAGAAAAATGGATTTGTCACTAGAAGCTACATCCATGACAATATTCTACTTGCTAAAGAATTATCACATGACATAAACAAGAAGATCAAAATGGGCAATGTAGTGGTCAAAGTGGATATTACTAAAGCATTTAACATAATATCCCACAACTTTATACCTAAGCATGCAGTTATTTAGATTTAGCAATGCTTTCTTAAAAATAGTTCCTAGGGTAATAAAATATGTTAACATTTCAATAGTAGTTAATGGTGAAGCTAAAGGTTATTTCAAAGCTATGAGAAACATTATAAAATAGGATCTTTTATCCCTTAGACATTTTGTTATTGTTGAAGAGTACTTATCGAGAGGCTTAAGAAAGTTGTTTGAAGATAACAAGGATAAGAATTTCAAAACCAGAAGCTTTATTGTTATCGCATGCCTTGCTTTTGTAGATGATCTAATCATCTTTACTAATTGGCTTCATCTTTCTATATAAAAACTTGGTAATTTCTTATAACATTACTAAGAGAAGTTTGGCCAAGTTATTAATAAAAAAAAGACTAAGGTAATAAACTCAAGTATGTTAGCCTAGTCCAGAATATTAAGTTTAGTAATCCAGACTCGATTCTCCGTTGAAAATCTACCTATTACTTACCTTGGGATCCCAATTAATACTAATAACAAATCTAGTATCTTTGAAATGTTTGTTTCTAAAGTTAGGGATACAATTGTGCTTTGGGAAAGCAAGTACCTTTCATATGGTGGTAGATTGATCCTTATCCAAAATGTTATGATGACATTACCTACGTATTAGATTTCTTGTTTACTGCCTAAGAAATTAATAGAATTGATAAAAAAACTATTCAACAGGTTTCTTTGGGGTTCAACTGAAGAGGTTAATACAATTAAATAAACTATATGGTCTAACCTTTGCAGACCATATGAAGAAAGAAGTCTGAATATGAGGCAAATTAATGACCTTCAAGACACATATTCTTCTTATCTCTGGTGTCAGTTTAGAGATAATAAATCTCTTTGGTCTAGGTACATGCATAACATCTACTGTAAGGACTCCCATCCCTTGCAATTCAATTACTCAAAGAACCATTCTTAAATTTGGAAAACATTAATGAAGGTTAGAAACATTGTTGAGAAACATATTTATTGGAGATTAGGCAAATGTAACCGTGGCTTCTGGACTGACAGATGGTGTAGCTCATCACATTTTATAATCCTTTCAACTAGTGAAGACAATAGTTGGTACTCTAAAGAAGAAGTCAATACATATTAGGATAGTGATGGTTGGATTCTAAACAAGCTTAATGGTTTTGTTCTTCCATTAGATATACAGAAGATCCAGAATCTTTCTATTAAGGATAATGAGGAAGATTCTATTAGGTGGACCTTATCAATAGATGCCAAATTCAAAACTAAATAAACTTGGTGCAGTTTGAGAAAGAAGAATAACAAATCTATTATGTTTAAGAAAATCTAGAATAAACATAAAACCAAAAAAATGTTCTATCTTGCTTTAGAGGATTTTAATAGTTGGTTTTTTGTGGACTGTATTCTACAAAAAATAAAATTCATTATGGCCTCTAAATGCTAGTTTTGTGAAAAATATGAAACAATCAACCATTGTTTATGTCCTGTAAGGTTGCGTGGGAAGTATGGAACTACGTCTCAAATTTATTTGGTATTAGTTTAGGAAGGTATATAACTATAGCATCCATGAATCATTCTAAACTTAATGATTATGGATACATTCTCAATGATATAATCAACCATACTAAACATAATTTAACTGGTCTAGAAAACATTGGACTAAGGCCTTAAAGGTAGTTATTGACATTGGATGCTATAACCAATGTTATAACCACCCAAATAAAGAAAGGAAAACAATCATCCTAAATTAAATACCTCAAATAGGTAATATGTATAAATTGAATATTGATTAATTTTGTATGTCTAATGGTGAAGCTAGTCGTGATGGCCTAATAAAGGATAACAAATATGATATAATCCTTGGGTTTGGAAGACTACATGGTAAGCTTACTCCCATATTAGCAGAAGTTGTGCAAAAATACGAGTTTCTTGATATTGAATTAAACTCCCAAATTTTGATTGCAATGTTCACTAATGGTAAAGTTTCATGGAGTCTAGAGCCCTTAATTAATTGCTGCAAGAAAATAATCACCTATAATATGGTATTAATTCATATTTCCTTAGTCCAAAACGAGGTTGCAGATTGGCTAGCTAAGTGGACTATAAAATGCAAATAAAGATGACTTTATATTAAACCAAACTCCAAATCAACTTAGGACAACCGTCTTTTTAGAAGGTTTTAGGACTATGATATAGTAGACAAGAAGAATGATGGATTTCTGTTCCCAAAACTTACTCTAAATTATTACCTCTCTGTCCAGATCATTCTTCATTCTTAGATCATATGATACTAGCAAATGCAAGCAGGTATCACCTGACTTCTAGATATTTTTAACTTATTGTTACAGGTCTTAACTTAAAATAGTAGCAAATATTGAGGGACAAAGCATTAAGACATATATTAAATTAAATAGAGTCATCCATCACCAAAAGGACTTAAATCTGAATACAACAAAATATTGCAGCTCAACTCGAAAGATAAATAAAATATATAAAGTTCAGGTAGTACATGGACTAATTAGAGATTTCTAGCCGCATTTATATTATCTAGTATCATTACTGAGATTAGTATTAGGGTCTTGATCACATGATTTCTAGCTGCAAGCTAGATCTTCAATTCAGTAAATAAGATCAAAAGTTCCATATTCAGTATTCAGGGTAATATTCTTGAAGCAATGAACTTTCATAAATAACGAAAATCTATGTGAATTCTCATTAAACGTAAAATTTCTTCTTCTCGAAATAGATGGATGATTTTTTAAAAATAAGTCTGGACAATTAAACTCCTACCACTCTAAACTTCTATCATCAGACAAAAAGAAACAAAAAGATTTAGAAAATATTGAAAAAGAAAAAAAATAGATTTCAGAGATGTTGGAGAAAGGAATGGAAAAACTAATATTTCATTGGGTGGAATCAAGCTACTTATATAAGAGAAAATTGAACCCGACGATTGGGGTTCCCAAGTTGAGTCCTCCAAGTTTAAGAAGTGTTTTTTTATCCCGTCGGGTTACTATTATCAATCGATGGTTGGGCTATTGTTAACCGGTGGTAAAAAATGTCACCGGGAGTCGGAACATTTCTCAACCGCCGGTTCACGTCGCACGTTTTTTTTTCTCTCTTTTTTTATTGACATAATTTACACTTGTTTAATGTAGGACGAGGAGGAAGAGTTAAAGAATGACTTATATGATTCGTGCACGGTAAATGAGGAGATAATTTCGGAGCCTTGCTCTGTTGATTATAGCCACTTGTTCGACACGAAATCTCACTGCACCCAAGTAGAGTTGATTGATTGGGTTAAGCAAACTGTGTTAGACAACGGGTTTGTGATTATATTACGTCGCCGTGATAGACTTGCTCAAAATACTCCAAGAATAATTTTTGTGTGCGAAAGATTCGGAAATTACACAAAATTGGTAGATCTGAAGCATCTAAAGAGAAAGTCTACCAGCATGAAAAAATGCGGATGCCCTTTCACCCTTAAAGTAAATAAGGTGGATGATGATTTGTGGGGATTAGATGTCAAATGCGGCATTCACAATCACGATACTACATCATACAAAGAAGATTATTCTTACTTGGGACGATTAACCAAAGAAGAGATGGATTTAGTAGTTAGTTCTACGAAAATGGGATCCCATCCTCGTGACATTCTCGATGGAGTGAAGAATGTGAACCCTAAGAATTTGTCTTTAATGCGCACCACACTCATCTAAAACACCGCAAGATCGAGAAAGGCGGTCGGTCACAATTCCAATACTTGTTGGGTGAACTAAAGAGGTTAACCTACTACGAATTACGTAGAAAGTCCAAAGACAGAAGTGATATCATAGGTAAGTTTTTCTTCGTGCACCCGATTAGTTTGGAGTTGTTACGGACATTTCCAAACGTCATTGAAATTGATAACACTTACAAGGTAATCAAATACGGTATGCCGTTGTACGAGGTCGTAAGAGCCACTTGTACCAGGAAAATTTTCTACATTGGATTCGTGTTTATATCGGGAGAAACATTCGAGAGCTACAAATGGGTGTTAGAGTGCTTACATTTGTTGATGGTAACTCACTCTATCGAACCATTTTCCATTGCTTTGACGGATAGAGACTTAGCGCTTGTGAAGGCGGTGGAGGAAGTGTTTCCCAATGCAACACACATGTTGTGTCGATGGCACATCAACATTAACGTTCTGGGAAAAACCAAAAAAATCATAAAGGAGAAGAAAGTGTCTAATGCCTTCTTGAAATTCTGGAATCAAATGATGTTGGAGGAAACAAAAGTAGCCTTCAACAACTAACGGTCGTAATTGCACTGTGACTTCAAAGAGTATTCAAAAGCAATTGAGTATACCAAACGTTGGTTAGGGCCTTACAGTGATAAGTTTGTCACGTGGAGAACTAACAAGTGGATGCGTTTTGTTAACCAAACCACAAACCGTGTGGAGAGCGCTCATTCGAGCCCCAAGCATTTCATTGGTACGAGCGAAGGTAAATTCGAGTTTTTTTAATTGAAGTTGCATACTTTGATAAAATTGCAACACGAGGACATCAAAAGGTCATTTGAAAAGAGCTACTTGTTGGCCCTACATAAATTTGTGAATATTGTGTACGGTAAACTAAAAAGCAACGTCTCCCACTATGCTTTGGAACTTTTTTCCGAAAAAGTAGATTGTGCCCGCAACATGACAATCGCGGCCGCCATGCCTTGCAGTTGTGCCATATGAACTACGTATAATATGTCTTGCGCGCAGAAATTTACGAATTTGTTGCCAAAGGGTTAGAAATTCTAGTTCGTACCAATCTCACGATGATCGAGAAATTGAAAGCCAAACTTGAGAAACTAGTATGCGATGCCATGGAATCGAATGACGAAGCACGCTTAGAGCACGTTTATAAGAAATGGTTTGTCGTCGTCCATCCTGAAACAACTTCCTTATTGGAGCCATTGGTGAAGCAAAAACTGTGCGGTCTTCCACCTTCCAAACGTAAGTTGTCTATAACTGATGAGTTAATATTTTGCCTTAGTAAATTGTTAAGAGAGAAATCTAGAGAGATAAAAAGTTAGAGAGTTTTTAGAGAGAGAAAGTTCAAGTACAAATGAGTTTCAAAGAAAAAGTGTTCAGCCTTTTTATTAGAGTAGCCTAACCCTTTATATAAAGGAGCCAAGACTTAGTCTCAAACTGTACAAAAGAGGACTAATTGTTATTTAGTCTTTAACAATTATACATACTTACAAATACTCTCTAAAACTTACATCGGTTACAATTTAAGGACAAAACTTACATTAATTATAATTAAATCTTTAAATTTACATTATTTACAATTTAGTCCTCAAAATCCTATTTTCTTATCTGATGCCCCCTAGTTCTCATGTCAGTAAATGAATGAGAACTAAAATATCTTCGAATCCAAATGTCTTCGAATCCTAACATCTTTGAATACTTCCATATGTTATGTAACCTGTTATAAACTCAAAGCAATCATTCGAAGAAACCATTTTAAATAATCATTCGAAACGCACATAAAGAGCAATCATTCAAAGCGCACATGAAGAGCAATCATTCAAAGCATACTTAAAACAAATACCAATTAGAAATGATGTTAAAATCTGATAACCTTTCAAAAACAAAATATATCTTCAGAACACTAGAATAGAAAATCGCTTCGAAATACTGTGTAAACAAACCATCCTCGAACACTTTCAAAAATACTCTTCGACTTTTATCCATACTACATATGAAAGTAACCGTTGCATATAACCGTTCAATCTATCATGACCCTATAGTTTTTACATCCATAGCTAGAGGTCTAGCCTGACAGATATCGAACATCTGATCAACCTACCGATTTGTATTCCAACCTATCATCATAAGAGTCTTTCAAACTTCACACGTCTTCACTTATTTTGTATAAATTCAACCTACCTTTCATTTTTTTTCATTTTCATCATACAAACCATTTTAGATAGAAGTGAGAGCTTTTGGATACCCTCACCGTGTTCTTCCTTTTTCTCAGTATTCTAATTAGATAAAACCCAACTTTCAGACCAATCTTCATCTTATCCTATCAACCTTCATTTGGTTTATGAGAAAGAAACCAAAAACCAAAAAATCGAAGGCTATCCTACCCAAAACACCAGAATCTTCAGACTCTGACAACAATTTAGTCTTCGGATCATACAACTACTTCTGTATTACGCAAAGAGCTGAAGAATATAGCAAAGCAGGATTGATCAATAGCCTTCTAGTTGGAACAACAACTAAAATAATCTATTACGGTAATTTCGATCCGATTAAAGTTCCAGCTCTTTCGCCTTCTCCCATAGTCGAAGAGCGTTCCTCATCTAAAATCTTAGGCCCTAAAACACCTCGAGCCTCATCATCTTCAAGCAAAACTTCTCCTATGATTAGTAAAAAATGCCCTTTAAAACCAAATCCAAATATATCATCTTCGAATCACTCTTCAATAACCAGAAAAAAAAAAGAACTTTTATTGCCATAGGAGACGAATCAGAAATTATCCAAAGTCATTCCCATTCAAATCCAAATGCTGAAAATCCTCCTCAAAGAGAAGTAATTAAGAAAACTCCTCAAACAGGTAGCCCTTTACTATAAGCTATTTATCCAACATCTCAAAATCCTCGAGAAGAAACATTGAAAGCTAACGAAGCTGGTTCAGAAGCTACTAAAATTGATCTCGAGGCTGAATCTGACGATGGGAACTCTGCAAATGCCCATAAACCTCAAGAAAAAGCAGATGATTGCTTCGTTTCTGAAGAAGAAAGAGCGAAGATTGGAAGAAACCTGAGGAATCTTGAAGGCAAATACATCATTGCACTGAAAAAGGTTCGCTACATATATTACAAAGATAGACAAGCTTCAGATCTAAAAAATAAATGGGGAATGGGAGATAACATAACGCTTCGACTACCTGAAGAAAGAGAAACTACTTTGGATTGCAAAGATGACGAGCTAATAGTCTACTCTGAGATCATTAATTGGGGTCTTCGGTTTCCACTGGATCCTATGATCGTGGAATACTTTGAACCGCTCAACTTATGTCCTACTCAAGTGACACCGAATCAATGGTTCACCTTATGTCAGTAATTATGGCCTCTCGACTGTCTCAGATTCCCATCAGCATTAAAGACTTCATCTCCTTGACTCAATTGTCAAAAGGTTCGAAGATTTCCTTTTACTACCTCACCCTGATGGATGAACTCAAGATCATCGACTATCTCTTAGAGGCTGATAAATTCTGGAAGCAGAAATTCATCTTTATATCAGGAGCGTGGGAAAATGGCAAAGCAATTTCCGAGACCAATCCTTCAAAATTAAATCTCGTCTGGAGAAGCATTCGTAAGCACTTCGAAATTTTTACATTTTGAAATTAAATTTATGTTTTCCTTTCTTTTTCTTTAATTTTCTGCTTTTCTAGTTATTTCAGAAATTTTGAGGCGTTACTCATCACGTCGACCAGCTGCCAATGTGATTTTCCAAAAGTTTGCTGCTTGGGCTGAGAATGAATGGAATAACGTGTTTCACACTGCCTTTCAGCCCATGAATTTCCTCAACTTCCACATGTTCCCAATATCAGAAGGTGCCTTGCCACCTCAAAATTTGATGTCACAGCCCGATCCAAAGATAGTCTGCAAACGAATAGTTCAACCCGATTGCAAAGTCTCCATTCCCATTCGCAGCAGATCAGAGAGTCATTTGCCAAAAAAGAAGAAAGAAAAAAGTCTCAAAGAAAAGAAAGGTAAAAAGGCAGCTAAAACATTGAATAATATTCAAACATATGTAAACAACCATTGGCCAAAAAACGAACTTTATTGATAATATTGAATATGTACACAACGTCTCGTTATAACCTTCCTGGGCCAACAGGATAGGAAAGAGTGCGACATTCAAAAACAAAATTTACAGAGTACAAAAACATATCTACTCCCAATAAAGCTTCAAGTGTTGGATATTCCACGGATGTTGAAGCATCCTCCCCTCGAAATCAAAAGGCGATAGGAACTCGGCTTAATTCTTTCCACAACTATATAAGACCCTTCCCAATTCGAGGCCATTTTTTCGAGGTTCTTCTCCTTTGTGTGAAAGAAACATTTTCTCAACACCTTATCTCATTCTTTAAATTTTCTTCTTTTCACCTTCGAATCATATCTATTTCTCATAAGAGTTTGATAATGAATTACATTCAGATGAGCTCGAACTCTTTCTTCTTCCATCGGATCCAAATTTGCCCTTCAAAGTTCATCATTAGACCTATTAGAATATTGAGCTATTCTAAAAGAAGACATCGTAGATTTTATGAGGCTAACTACACCCATTCTATATGCTAAAGCAAAATGAGTCTCCTTTGTAGCCTCTCTAGGAGTTGTTCGATAAGCCCAAAATACCTCTTGCAAATAGTTTGGCCATTTTCCTACTACCCCCGTCAAATTCTTCTTCAACCATCTAAAATTGTTATGTTTGTCACTTCCACTTGCGCATTGGCTTGAAGATGAAAAGGCGTCGAAATTTTTTTCTGAATTCCTTTAGAAGTACAAAATGAAGCCATCTCCCTATTATTAAACTGAGGGCCATTATCGGTTGTAATCCTCCGAGGAATTCCAAAACGACATATATTGTTCACAATAAATTTGATGACATCATTTGCCTTTGTTCCTGATAGTGGTTCTGCCTCTGCCCACTTTGTAAAATAATCAACCGCTACAATTACATTTGTCTTCCTCCAGAAGCCATCGGCAAAGGTCCCACCAGATCAATTTCCCATCGATCAAATGGTATTGCCTCATATATAGACATAAGCGGACTGCTAGTTTGTGAATAACATTGGAAAATGTCTGACAAGTATCACAACTTCGAACTAAATTCTTAGCATCGTTCATGATTGTGACAAGTATCACAACTTCGAATTAAATTCTGAAGTTCCCGAAGATATAAAATCAAACGATCATTTCTTGCTTCAGAAAATCTAGATACCTGATTTGCTAACAATTAAGAGTCTGTTTCCAAGCGCACTGAAGTTGCCCCACAAATTTTTGCCAATCTCAAACCTGCTAAAGCAGCTTCATATTCAGCTTCATTGTTCGAAGCATGAAAACATATTTAATAGACTGAATCATTGTCTCTCCTGTTGGAGCTATTAACTGAACCCCATCACTACACCCTGAAAAACTAGAGCCTTCATCTGTTCAAACAACCCACCTCGAATCAACAGGTATGACTTCTACTTTCTTCCTCATCTAATCGGCTTGAGTGGAATTCAACAAAAAATATCTGCCAGTGCGTGCGCCTTTATTGTTATTCGAGGTGTAAACAAAATATTATAGTCCCCCAACTCCACTGACCATTTGGTCATTCTCCCCAAAATACCAGGTCGTTGTAAAACATTTTTCAAGGGGAATTCAGTTCGGACTTCAATAGTATGAGCTTGAAAATGTGGACGCATCTTCCTAGCAGCAATCACCAACGCTAATGTCAATTTTTCTAATTTCATATATCTCTTTTTTGCTGCCACCAAACTTTTACTAATGTAATACACCGGCTTCAGAACTCTTGAATCTTCACTGATTAATATTGCGCTCAATGCAAAATCTGATACCGCGATGTACAAAAATAATCTCTCCCTATTTCTAGGCTTTGACAAAATATCTGGTGATGACAACAAATTTTTAATATTTCTGAAAGTTGCTTCACATTCCGATGTTCATTCAAACCTATTGGGTCCTCGTAACACTTGAAAGAAAGGAAAGCATTTGTCAGAAAATCTAAAAATAAATCGATTAAGTGCTGCTAACCTTCTTGTTAGAAATTGCACTTCTTTGATAGACCAAGGAGAATTCATTGTTATCAACGCTTTCAATTGTTTTGGGTCAGTTTTATTCCTTTTTCACTGATGATAAAACCCCAAAACGTCCCCGATCAAACTCCGAAGGTTCATTTCTCAGGATTTAATTTCAACCTAATTGCCCTTAAATTCAAAAATGCTTCCTCTAAATCATTAAGATGCACATAATTCTTTGAGCTTTTTAATACCATTTCATCTATATATACCTCCACGTTTCTTTCGATCTGTATAGCAAAAGCTTTATTCATCAGTCTCTGATACGTGGTTCCAATATTTTTCAATCTGAAGGGTATCACCCTATAACAATGCAAGCCCCTATTAGTTATAAAAGTTGTGCATTCTTGATATTTTGAATCCATTTAGATTTGATTATATCCTGTAAAAGCATCCATAAAAGTTAAAATTGGTTGCCTGAAGTAGAGTCAATCAACTGATCTATTCGAGGAATAGGAAACAGATTTTTGGGACAAGCTCTATTAAAATCTGTAAAGTCTACATACATTCTCCATTTCCCATTCTTCTTTTTTACTACCACCAGATTTGTCATCCACGAAGGATATTGTGACTCCCTTATGTGTCCAACCTTAGATAACCGATCCACTTCAGCAACAATCGCTTCTGCTTTTCCGAGGAAAACACTCTTCTTTTCTGAATAACTGGCTTGATTTTCGGATTGATAGCCAAACTGTGACGAATTACCTCAATGGACACTTCCGTTACATCCTCTGTCCTCTAAGCGAAGACATCCAAATTTTGAGATAAAAAATCCAACGATTGTTGACGTAGAAAAGTACCTTCCCTTCTAAAAAAAGTAAACTTCTCTATTTTTCGCTCACCGTTAAAGACCCTGGGGTTTCCCTCGGATCGTCAAATATTTCTTTAAAATCCGAAGGCACCCCTTATAATTGCTATTCACGCATTAAATCTCTCCTACTGGACCCTCGGATCCGAAGTGCAGTGGCATAGCATTCCCTCGCAACCTTCTAATTGCCTCGAACGACTCCAACTTTATCTCCAACCACATATTTAAAACACTAATGAACTGTAGACACAACCCCACACATTCTTGAAAGCCATGATCTTCTAAAAAATAGCATTATAACTTGTGGGACAGTCCACCACCATAAAACGTACATGGACCTTTTTCTTAAATGGTCATTTCCCCAAACTCACCTCACCCTCAAACTCTCCAACAACACAAGCTGTTACACCCGCAAATCCAATAATCGTACGATCCGATTGAGAAATCCGAGGTGGATTTGTCATTCGATCATAGGTGGATTTAAAAAGGACATTAGCATAACTGCCAGTGTCAATTAGCACACGTCAAAGTTCGACGCCAACCACCTCAGCTTCAATCACCATAGCATCTTCAGTGGTATTGCAATACCTCGTAGATCATCTTCATCAAACAAAATGAAAGGAATATTTTTCTTCCCATACAAGTGTGTAGACATATTCCCTTCAATTTGAGTTGTCAAGTTGAAAACATGCCTATTCCTCAAACTATCCGAGTTTCCAGTCATTGAATCGCCTCTGAAAATAGCCAATGATTCAAAAAACTTGTACAGCTCCCGTACATGTCCCTTTTCTATAGGCTCTTCAACTGTCATCAGAAGCAATCTTTTTGGATCTTTTTCTACATACTCGGAAGAAGCATCAAAAGGCTCAGCATGTGAGTCCAAAATCATCAAATTTTCACCGGGTGCAGCTTTCGAAGTTGATGCGACATTGTTTTTCGATGTGCTCTCTTGCGACTTCACATAAGTCAGAAGCTTTCCATTTTCAATCAAATATTGGATCTCTTTCTTCAAAGCAATACAGTCATTTTTATCATGGTTAATATTATCATGATATCTGCAAAACTTGTTATTCAATTCCTTCCTTGGCCTACTAATTGGCGCTGGCTTCCTAAAATTTACAAAGCTCTTGGTCTTATCCCAGATTACAGAAACATTCTCTGTCAAATCAGCATAGTATTCGGGTTTGACCCACGTATCTGGTCTAGGCCTGTTGTAAGTATTAGATGGAGCGTGATTTGAATAACCACCACTCCGAGGAGGTCTATTGTTGTTCTTTTGCTTTGACTACTGATTGCCATTTCCATTACCATTTGAAGGCTGCCCCTGATTATTGGCTGCCTGTCCTGAATTTTTCGGAGTGCAGACTGGTCCGCCTCGGACTCTAGTCGACTCCTCCACTTTGATTAGATCCTCAACTTGAGCCATAAAAGCTCCAAAAGTTAAGCCTTTTTTTTGTCTTCTCATTAGTCAGATCCTTTGGTAATAACCCTTGGCGAAAAGCTGCCATCGCCACATTTTCCTCATAGTTGTCCAAACTAGCCTTGGTCAACACAAATCTCTTTATATAATCTTTAAACTTTTCCAGGTGCTTGCTTTCACTGAATAATGGTATCACCATTTGCTATCATCTATTTGATTCCCAATAACTGCCTTCGAAATGCAGTATAAAAATCTGTAAAATTTGAAATGGACCCCTTAGGAATCCGATTATACCATTTAAGAGATTTTGCTTTAAAAGTCTGAGAAAATGCACGACACACCAGTCGGTCGTCATCTTCGAAGTTCATCATATAATTCTTGAATTGTTCGATGTGATCATCGATATCCTACATCCCATCGAACTTCTCAACCTTCGAAATGTCAAAACGTTTTGGAAGCGTCATAGAACGAATTTCATTCGTCAATGGAGAATTTCTCCAATCAACTCCTTGAACGAACTGATCATCCGTTCCCATCGTAACATACAGATTCCGATCAGTTTCAGCATACTGATTCGAGGGTTTTCCCTCGTACCAAGTCGAACGAGTAGCATTATCCTTCTTAGATTTACTCTCATTTTTGTGTTTCCTAAACTGATCTCTGTCTGATTCCTCTTTCGAAGAACCTCTGTATCTCTTAAAGCCCGACGCTGAACTTTTTACCTCCTCCTCCTCACTAGAGGTCACATATTTCTGCTTAACGCTTTTCTCTTTACGAGACGAATATCACTCTTTAGCAGACATAAAACGTGTTTTTATGCTCATATCTAGCCCGTCGATCATCAAAAGATCGATCTGACTGAGCTTCTATCTCAGTCTTCTATGTTTCTTGTCTAACCTTGGATCTAATCTTTGCCGAGTGAATATCGTGTTCCCTCCGTTCATACTTTTCATTCAACGCATTAATCTTGTCCAAACGCTGGTTTGTTCGAACCTCAACATCAGAGTGAGTTTGGATCAGAGATGATCCATCAGGTCTACCTCCTTGTAAATCATCTTTTAGAGTTCCATCGTTGATCGAAGAGTAGGATTGTTCTCAGGATTCATCGTATTAATTTCGAGCAGAATAAGTCACTGATTTCTTTTGTTCAAGTCCCCAGTGGAGTCACAAATTTGATGAGTTAATATTTCGCCTTAGTAAATTGTTAAGAGAGAAATCTAGAGAGAGAAAGAGTTAGAGAGTTTTTAGAGGGAGAAATTTCAAGCATAAATGAGTTTCAAAGAAAAAGTGTTCAACCCCTTTATTAAAGTAGCATGGCCCTTTATATAGAGGAGCCAAGACTTAGTCTCAAACTGAACAAAAGAGGACTAATTTTTATTTAGTCCTTAATAATTATACATAGTTACAAATACTCTGTAAAACTTACAGTGATTACAATTTAAGGACAAAACTTACATTACTTATAATGAAATCCTTAAATTTACATTATATACAATTTAGTCCTCAAAATCCTATTTCCATATCAATAACCGTATCTGAATCATCCACTAAACGTGACAAATCTATGCACGAGCATGTGCTAGATTCCGAAAAGGCTAGTTCACCCGGGATTGCTAATACCTTCAAACCTCTGCCCGGAACCTCAAGTAAAGGGAAAGGATTGCCGGGACCAGAACGTGGTTGGGAAAGTGCCCCCACTCCGAAGAAAGGTAGCGTTATTCTAACGCAAGCAAGTAGGACGATGTTTTCTAGTGGAACGGTTGGTTATAGGTCAAACTATACGATGCCTACTAAGGCAATCATCATTGATCCCGAAGGATACTTAAACCAATTCCCCATATATGTTAGACCATTTGTATCTCCCAACACCGATGTTAAATCTGATGGTCATTGCGGGTACCGATCGATAGAGTTTTCCTTGAACGGGCAACACGTTGGGTGTAAGTTGATTATGGATGCCCTTGTCAATTAGCTTATGGATTATGCATTTGTGTATGTTAAGATATTTACAAGCATGGAGAATTTGGTTAATGTTGCGGAGCGTGTGAAGTGCTCTAGTAACGTGGGTACAAATGACCATTGATGTTCATGCCCGATATGGGAGTCGCAATCAGATATGTGTTTAACTGCATTCTTCATTACGTAGGATAATACCCAAATATGGATGTTGGGTTCACTTTTCTTTCGTTAAGAGGTGCACCCCCTTCATATTCCAAACCACATGGAAATCAGATTGGGTTGGGTGAACTCCAACCACTTCGTGAACGTAAGTATTTAATT
Organism: Limnanthes douglasii subsp. nivea; assembly: GCA_036936605.1. NCBI lineage: Eukaryota > Viridiplantae > Streptophyta > Magnoliopsida > Brassicales > Limnanthaceae > Limnanthes > Limnanthes douglasii. The sequence goes on from JAUPFV010000002.1 coordinate 160,182,350, forward strand.
ACATTGACGGTAAGTTTAAATACTAAGACATCCATTTCATCGTGTTTTCATTTTGTAGCTTGGGATTAGGGCGGAGGCCCCATGTGCAAGGATACATCCTTGTTGCATAAATTTGCGCTCACCGGAAGCAGAAGGTTGGGCATTTCCGATTATCTCTCGTTGCAAGAGATACGAATAGCTTTGAAGTTGTAGCCCCGAACTAACCAATTTATTCGTTTTTGCTTGAGAACTAGATCATTAGAATGTCATTGTAACATTACTACGATTTGGGAAATTTAAAAGTTGTATGTTTTATTCTTTAGAATGTCGTTATATCATTAGAATGCCATTGTACTTTATGATGACATTTATCTTAAGAACATTGAGACTTTTTCTTCTTAAATTTTTGTTTCGCATTAACCTAAGACATTACAATTTAATTAAAGACATTACATAATTAATAACACAAATGCAAACAACAGAAATAGAGAGATAGATAGTAGCCCCGAGTTGACATAGTGGACTCAGTTTCATGGAAAGGGATAGTTTCATCCATACTCAAAGCATTTCTCGAAAGGATAGTCCTTATCCTTGTTGCTTCCTTCAGGAGTTGGGTTAATTCTAACGCCGGACTCTATCGTGTATCCTCTATCTTGCATTTGATGTATCACATGTTCCAACATCTCTTGTGTAATAGTACTTTGAAATGCTATACTGAATATATTGTGGGTTTCGCTCAGACTTCGTAAGGAAGTGACTTAATCGGTATAGCCACAGGTTGAGATAAGCTAACCTATCAGCCACTTCTTTGCGTCTTCGTGATTGGGACATTATACATCCAGAACACGATGCCTTCCTACCGTGGTTGAAGAACATTCTGCATAAAACAGCATCGAAAAAGCCAATATTTTATTCCCGCATCGTGCCTTTGACAAACTCAAATGAATTTATGAGGTTTCCATCTTCGTACACGTTCCATCCAGAATCACTTATTCTTATTACTTCGATGTTTAATGATGTATCTTGGTTCTACTACTTATAAATGGGTAGTAGGAATGAACTCCTCCAAACACTTAGTGGGAATGAAATATAGTTTTCGAGGGTAAAAACGTTTTTGCGGGAATAAAACAAAATATAAAAGCTACTCGTAAATAAAGGTTCCCGCCCTTTCAAACATTATCATCCGACGATTGGGTAATTTTCAACCGTCGGGTGACAACCCCCCCGCCGATTGGGTAATAGTAAAAAATTACATTACGAAAGTTAGTGTAATTTCCTCGCTTTCAACTGGTGGTTGAACAATTGTCAACCGTTGGGTGAACCATTGTCAACCGTCGGTCGAAAACTCTAGTGGCGGCTAAGAATTATGCAACTGTCGGTATAGAGATTATTAAATACATTATAGACAAAGTGATGTTAAACCCAACTTGTTTACGGAGTCAGTGAAAAAAAATACAATAACAAAAACATACACAATAGACCAACATACACAATATCTAAAACAAACTTAGAATAAATCAATATCCAAAACATCCAAATCAAGATCCAAATAGCCAAAACTTCCAAATCGTAAGTCTAATAACTAAATACATGGTTCTTAAACTAAAAAAACATACAAATAACAAACAATAGTAGCGTTATAACAAGCCACAGACAAGTGAGGTCAAACACCTTCCTTGCCAAGGATACGAGTTATTAAGGTCTATTGTCTAACGGTCGAACATGATTTATCATGTTCACCACATCAACTACGGAATGCTCGCTAAGGATACGAGGGGCGATGTTCTACCAACCGTGTTTCTTAACGTACAGTTCGTGATGAGTTCGGATACTTCAGACACAGCTCACTACTTCATCTGAACAGGGGTAATTGAGATCATAACACTTCACTGAAAAATCCGAACAGGATAAATGTAAAACACCTTTTAACTAAGCTATTTGGCAATCTACTCAAAAGACTAATGGGTCCTTAAACTTCACCCGGTTTCACAACTTGACCCAGTTTCATTAATGAGGGTGATCAACATTTAATACAAGCATGATGCTTAATTATCTCACTACTCCTCACACTAAACACAAAATACCTCAAACTTACCAAAACACTTTACCAAACTACCCCCAGCCCAATATAAACCAAACCATATTGGCGACCACAGTGGGAGCACGAGGGTGCCTGAATCTTGCATTCAAAACCAGTAGAAAAAACCAGCTCGGATAGATCCGAACGAGCAAGGAACTCCACCACATGTGGTGGAAACGGTTTGGGAAAACAAAGAATACACCATTGAAAAGCGAGACAAGTTAAGAGCAAAAATAGAGGCCCTAAGGGCCATAAAACAAGCAGAGAAGGTTATAAGGGAGAAATCAGGGGCGTCAGCTATTCATCATACTGACAACCTTAGGGAGAATGATCCATTAATAAAGACTCATTTGAGTTAAAAAAAGACTCACATAAGCTCTAAGAAGACACATCGGTCCAAACTTGTTGAAAACTCATATTCGGAGTCCTCCAGTAGCTCTTCAAATGAGGCTGAGCTTGAGGAATCTTTGTCCTCAATTAGTGATGAAGGGAGATCCAGAAAAACTATGAAGCTAATCAAAAAATACTCAAGAGGCATGTACATAATTTGGACACTCAGTTAGAAGGGGATTGTCTTCCCATCAGTGTCAGACCCCTTTTCCATTCATAGTTTTTGATGAGGATGATTTGAGAAATATTGTCCGGCCTCAAGAGGATGCGATGGTGATAGGATCATTTATTGGTGGCAATGATATCCGCAGGATTTTGATAGACACAGGCAGTTCGACGAACATCCTTTTCTTAAGCTCATATAAGCAGATGAGGAATCCGACCATCATTCAACGCTCAAACAGAACCATTTTGGGCTTCATAAGGAGCTTTGCCGATGTATTTGGGGAATTTGAGAAAGAAGTGTTGTTGGGCAAGAGACCCTTTAAAAAGATGGTGAGGGTGCTATTTGTGGTGGTAGATTTCCCCACATCCTACAATACGATTTTTGGGAGGTCTTGGCTTTCCATAATACATGTTGTGGCCTCAACAGTCCATCATTTTTTGAAGTATAGAGTTCAAGGGCAAGTAGGTATTGTCCGAAGTAGTCAAAAAATAGCCAGGGAGTGCTATGCAACGGCTCTTGCTCCTAAGATTTTGGGAGCGGTTCAGATTAATGAAGATTAGCAGTTACCGGATCCTTCTGAGGGTGAGATTGATGACCTCAGAGAGGCTCCTAATGTTATAATACCAGTTGAAGAAATTGAAACACTCCCTTGCAAGGGGTAGAAATATCAAGATTGGTTCCAAAATGGCGCCAGAGTTGAAAAAGAAATTGTTGTCATTTTTGCTAAACAATCAACATGTCTTCGCTTGTTGCAATAATGATGTAACCGGAGTGCCCGCAAGTGTTATCTCACACAAGTTGTCAATCTGGAGTGATGTTGCACCTATTGTGCAGAAAATGAGAGCTTTTTCAAAGAAAACGTTGATGTGATAGTCCAAGAAGTTGATCGGCTTACCAAGATGGGACACATAAAGGAGTCCTAGTATCCTTTATGGACTGACAAGCGTCGTGAGTAGATATCATGTACATATAGTCCCTCCAGTTTGTCCAATGTCTACCCTCAAGCGCGTACCAGAGATTGTCCCCTATAGAGAGACCAGTTCTAGGAGCAAAAAGAGACAACAACTTCTCTTAGACTCAACCGATCTGCTGCATAACTCGGCCTGCGTGGTATCCTTCGCTCACAAATATTAGGCAAATAGGGTTGCGATACAACTTTATTGCCTGCTCCGGGAACACTGCTCGAACATCCTTGTAAGGTCGGAAAATCACCTGCAAATAAACAAAAACACATATAAACATTTAATAAATAAATACACATATTAACCGTTGTAGTAAACAAGCTAACATACATTCGTCTCTGTTTGCGTTGTGAAGATGTCACGGTAGTACGGCTTGCTACGAATGAGTACTCCGGTAAGACTTATTGGCAACCACGCCAGTATTTTTGGATTAGTCGGGCTGTAACGACATTCCACGCCGCCCGAAAGACACGGAAGTGGTCATAAACCCAACACTCCAACAATAGCCGGAAAGCCAACTAGGCTCTTGAATGAGTTCTTCGAAATGCCTCCCAAACTCTTGTATAGCCATATAGATGTGTAAGTACCCCCATGCTTTCTCATTTGGTTTGTCCAAACACTCGAGATTGTGGAGAAAATTGCATTGGATGTTCTTCTGGCTTGTGGTCGTGAAGATCCTACACCTGAGGAAGAATATGAGGCATGTTTTAGTGGATTGTTTATTCATCTCCGTAGTGAGCATGACGTGGGAATCCAAACATGCGTCCCCTGAAAACGTCACCCTTAGCCATTGTAGGCTGAAACCACTCCCGTCATGCGCCTCCATATTCTGCTGCACGGCTTCCGTAAAAACTCCCAACAACAGGGCATATCGTACATATGTCTGATCTATCGACTCTGTCCCAAAGGCGTCGATAATTCTCCCCTTGAATGGGAGCCCGGTAATCATATGCATGTCGTCCAACGTGATGGTCATCTCGCCAAACGAGAAGTGGAAGGTATTCGTCTGTTGGTGCCACCTCTCAGTGAACACCTCATCTAATTGTGGGTGTGATTTGAACTTCGGCAGATGGCGCATAAGTGGCCAGAACAGAGTCTCTTCCAATATAGCCTTAACTCCTAACTGTTTGTTAAGGTCTCATTGACCGAGTAGCCCGCACTACGATTTGACCGTGATGCCAGATCGGAACTGAAACAAATAAAGAAACATGGATGTATCGTAAAAAAATAGTTTAAGTAATAACATAAATAATTAAGTCTGAAGCGTTCAAAAACTTACGTCGTCCATGAATGTGAAGTAGGCCTCGTGTTACGTATAGTCCGAGAATAAAATTATATTGTTCTGCTCTAAGAAAAGGTCTTTCCATCCCTGCGGATCAGTTGGGCAGTCTTGGGTACAGACCTCTCGTGGAGGTGATGGCTTGGGGACCTCTGTCTCATCCTCCTGGTCGAAGTCTATTAGCGCACGGCGTTACTTAATGACCTCTCGTAAAAGAGATGGTTGTACCCTACACTCCCGTGTGACATCATATTTTTTATGCCTCATGGAGTGTTCCGTATGCACCGGGCGATCCCCACGTTTGGCCCAATCAGCCCGATCGGCCTTTGGCCGACTACTACTATCACTTTTTTTAGACGGACGGACTTCTTCCTGTTCACTCTTTGCAACTTTCTTTCCTCTCTCCTTCTCGGGTCTAGGTACCTCGTGCCTGCGAAAAGAAATCAAATTTAAAAACCAAACTCAACCTTAAAATTGACTAGGTCCCCGCTGGGTGAGGCTTGGTTTACTTGACGGAGACCATAAATACCCTGCAAGTAAGTACCATCGACCCCGACGGGGATACCCAGCCTCAACAGGCGGGGTTTATAATTAACCTGCAAAACAAATATGCTACCCCACCGGGTAGACTTGTTCTCACCCTGCAGGGTTCAAGAAGACATTCGCGAAACTCCATTGAAACAACTCGAAAGCAACTTCAATCCAAGCCTAAAACAACTATTCAACCACAAATCAAGCCTTCTAACATCAATATAGCACTTCAAACACCTAAATAAACATGCATTTGCCTATTCTAAAATCCTAAATAACATAAATCTAGAAAAACATAAAAAAAAAAATGTAACCAAAACTAGTTACTAAAAGAGATTCTCACTCTCCCCCCTTGTCCATTGTTGTTGTTTGTTGGATTAGAGCCTTGGAGAGTTGTTGAAGAACGGTTTTTTGTTTACCGAAAATCTAGGTTTTGTGATTTTGGGTTTTAGAAGTTTGAAGAAAAAGAAGAGAAAGAGAAGATAAAGTATTTAGATTGTTTTGTGAATAGTTAGAGTCTAGGGTTAGAGTTTACTAAAGAGAAAAGTACCTGAATATACCCATTCAACTATCTTATTACCCGGCGGTACCCGCTTTTAACATAGTGTTACTTAATACCCAGACTAATAAATTGGACAAAAATACCCTTCCACTATATATACCCATTTTTCAATTCCATCCCACTTTTTCGACCCTCCTATCACCCTAAACAAACGCAAAATTCTAATTTTAGAAACCACCAGAAAACAAACCGTTCGACTTCGTGATACTCTCTCTCTCAAACCCAGAAACCCTACAGCTTCTCACCTTCGTCACTATCGCATCGGTCAGCCTCTTTTACTCAGACAGACTACACACCTTCAAATCTCATTCGACAAAGTTGTCGTGAAGTCGTCTCTGAAAGCTTCTATCTCGTTCTCCGACCGGTGAAATTTAACAGGTATGCATTATCGTGGAAAGTATACTTTTTTTTGCGTTTTTGACGAATTTGAACCACTTTTTGCTCTTAATTCACGATATGCGAGGCTGTTGATACTAGAATGAAGTATCTACTGACGATAGTTGCTCAGTTTATGGGTTTATAGTCGAAGCCAGGGTATAATTTTAGTTGCATGTAATACTGATACTCTCCTGAGAAATATTATGTATGTTAGATCTGCATTACGTAGTTCATTGTTGATTTTGGTGTTTGTTGCATAATTCCCAGATCCCTGCAACGTGCATCTAAAAAGTGTAACAGTTCGCATCCTGATAACCTACTATTCAAGCAATTCGCAGCTCAGTTAATGTTTATACTTATTTGCATACAGTTCGCAACTTGAGTTATCTAATTCGCATCATGTTTGAACTTATTTCGCAGCTTGTCTGTTAAGCCAGTATTTATATGTATGCGATTCGCAGCTTGTGATGCGAATTATCTGTGACATTCCAACTGATTTGTGTTTGTGCAGGAAGAATGACAACAAAACCCAGCTACTACAGATCAGGGTTGGTGAGCCTTCTAAAGCTACTAAAAGATATGCGTATTACAAGGGCCCACATTGAAGCTGCAAGAAACACACCCTTCTACACGCTTCTGAAAACGGCGTTCGAAATCCGTAATGAGGAAGAGCTGCCTAGGAAAAAATTCTACTCAATCATTCAGTATATCCTCGAGAAATTCTCTCTGGAAAGAGACGCCTTTAGGATTGGCAACAAGTATGTAAAGCTAACTACAAACGATATCAAGATCATATTCGGGCTGAGGCATGGCACCGAGAAAATGGAGTTAACAAAAACCGGCGCTTTTCACAACAAGTATGCAGCCGGCGAGGAGGATGAATCAAGGATGATGAAGAAATACTTCATGTCAAAAACTGGCAGGAAAGCATCAGCTAGTAATACCAAAACAATAACAAATGCCATCATAAAGGTACGTCTAAAATGGACTTCATCTTTATAAAGCAAGATTCTGTACATTTCTAACATAGAATGTTGTCATTGGTTTTACAGGAGGGTATAGAGAAGGCCATAAACGAAGGAGGGGAACATGAATTGGAAGACGTGGCGAGGCTGTTGATACTGTTTTTGTGCTCCACGCTATTCTACTCCGTATCTGGAGATATCTTAGGCTGGAGCACGGTTTATTACGTTGAAGACCTCAACAGAATAAACAATTACGACTGGGCTGGATCGATTCTGTTCAAGCTTCGAAAGTCTATCAGGAGTTTCTTAGCAGTAGAAAGAGCCGATAAAGTCGTCGGCTGCATCGCCCTTGTAGTTGTAAGATTGATCTATTCAATATAACAATTAGTTATGTACATAGCATCGTGTTGATAAAACTTGTCCCCATGCAGCCCTTCATCATGGAGCACACAACAATCGGCCACGAGGTAGCGAAGCCAACCTCGATACCAAGGTTCTTCAAATGGTTGGGGTTAGAGTGCCACACATCAACCATGACATATCTTATTCGAACACCCTTGCTGGATAGTGACCAGGTAACAGCTTTATATATGTATTGAACTTGGGGTGCATACAGTTCGCAGCATATGATGCGAACTGCTAATAAAAATATCTCAAACATTTCGCAGCCTGATATGAATTTTACTTCGCAGCTTCATGTTCAGCACAGTTCGCATCATATGTTTAATACTTAGTTCGCATCATATGGTTTACACTTAGTTCCCATCATATGTTTTACATATAGTTCGCAGCTTAACATGCGAAATGTGATTTAAAACCACACAGTTCGCATCATATGATGCGAACTGCTTATAAAAAACAATTTGTTTGTCTACACCCTCATACTTTCGAAACAATTAATTTACTTACATGTGCATCTGTTGGTAGGTTTTAGAAGGTCCATTACAGCTTACCGAGGCGGAAATTGAAGCTTTCGGAGAAAGAGAAGATGATGAACATGGTGAAGATGCAGAAGTAACGGTACCTCATTCACCGGAAGAAAGACCTAGGAAGAGGTCGAAAAGCACAGCATCAAAACCAAAAAAAAGGAGACCAACATCACAGAATGTAACAAATAAGGTGATGTCTCCCACACTCGAACACCCAACACCACCCGAGCCATCGATTCCACCACCAAGACTCCCAAAGAAAACAATTCCACCACAACCCAAAGGCAAATCCAGGCAAGAGCCCTCCGACACCGACACAACCAGTATGAGTGAAACGATCGGTGGTTATTTATTCAAACGACACAACCCTAATCCCGATATTTCTGCTCAATCAAAGCGTTTGAAGACGTACGCCGACAAGAACAAGTACGAGCGAAAAATAGAAAAACAGGCCAGAGAAGTAAGTATGACTTGAACCTTAAACAATCACTACAATCAGCACTTAATATGTTTATAAAAAGTTTGCTATCATTTTTGCAGCTGAAAGAATTGAAGCGCAAGATAGCGGAACTTGAAGCAAAACAACTCCACAATGCTATCTCTCTGCCAATCTGCCGTACTGAAAGCCCAATAAAGCAGGTACCAGCAGCAGTTCCAGAGGGACAAAAATCCACTGATCAGCAAGCATCCGTGTCTAATGCTGATCAGCACACATTTCTTCCTGGAGTACTGCCGGAAGAAAGGGACGATGATGCCCACAATTCACCCATCATGGAGACACATACACAGGAGGTAGATAATGTAAGTAGATGATATGATGTTATCAAACAAATATCAGGTTGAGCTGCGAATTATGTAATAAACTGGTTGGTTATTACTGGTTGGTCATTCCAAACGTTTCGCAGGTTGAGCTGCGAATTATGTAATAAACTGGTTGGTTTTTACACATTTCGCATGCTGAGCTGCGAATTGTTAGGAGTGAATAACATAGATATCAGGTCAGGATGCGAAATGTGATTACACAATGATTAACTTATGCTTAACCCTTCCACCCTTTTCTTTATTTTTTTGATTTTTGTATTAAATAGGAGACCGAAAGACAACAACAACACCAGTTGAAACAGCAAGACCAACAACAACAACAACAACAACAACAACAACACGAACAGCAACAACACGAACAGCAACAACAACAACACGAACACGAACAGCAACAACAACAACACGAACAGCAACAACAGCAACAACAACAACAACAACAACAACAGCAGCAACAAGAAGAAGAACACCCCCAGCAAAAGCAACAAGAAGAAGAACAACAACAACACCCCCAACAACAGGAACAACAGCAACAACAGCAACAACAACAACAACAACACGAACAACAACAACAACAACACCAATGAGAAGAACACCCCCAGCAACAACAACACGAAGAACACCCCCGGCAACACCAGCAGCCACAGGTTCAACACGAAGACTGGCAACAAGGACAAGAAGAACAACAACAGCAGCAACAGATAACCTTGGCGAAGAGAGAAAGGCTAACTCAAGAGGTAGCACCTCAAGAGTCAGAACCTGTCCATCCCGGTGAGAAGACAGAACTACTCAGCCAGGAAGGACCATCATTAGAAGACAAAACCACTTCTTCGGTGGAACCTCAAAGACCAACGGTGCTGTCAGCAAAGTCAGAATTGCTAAGCCAACGTCAAACTATAGGCCCGGTAACAAATCAACTGCCAGCTCCAGAGTCCCACGATAACACAGTAGGTTTACCTGATGCTTTTGTTGATGGTATTAGTACTCAAGTTTCACAGACATTTTTAAATGAAATTGATAATGTATATTACGATTCTATAATACAATGGTCTCTGGAGAACATATCGGAGGATGACATTAATGATTTCTGCCGACACGATCCAGCCTCTATGCCGAACAAGTCAACGGCAGTGGTTGTCGCTGACCGTGCGGTAAGGCCTACTTACAATGATTTCGCATCATAACATGTGACTTGTGGCAAATGTTGATTGGAGTATTACAAACAAATATCAGGGTATGATGTGAACTGTTCAGTGGAACCTCGAATAGTTCGCACCCTACCCTGATATATAATAATAAATTTATTTAACTGCTACCTTACATTTCGCAGCCTAAGCTGCGAACTGTTTGGACTCGTTGCACTTATAATCACTGACGCCCTCTACTTTTGATTTTTGTTTCATACTAAGCTCGAGACGGTTAATGAGATAGAGGAGCCAAGTTTTGCGCTACTGACACAAACGCAGCCTCAAGTGGCAGAGGAAGAAGAGTTCGTAATAACAATGCGGGAACCGCCAGTAGTAGAATACAGCGACTGGCCCAAGAAAACCAAAGTAACTGAGCGTATCGATCTGGCACAATACCACAAAATACAGTTGGTTAAAGCCTACGAGAGCGACACCCCTGATCCAGTGGTATGGCAGTTACCGGAGTCCAAGTTTACGTACGGAATCAGGGTGCAAGCGAGTGATCTCATGGCACTACCTTTAGAACTGGAGCTGGACGTAAAGGTATCCAATTGTCAACCAACTTTATTTTCAATGTTTCAAATATGTATTCTATATTTAACATAAATCTACAACTCCTTTGTTAGCTTATCGATGCTTGGATTCGAAAGATGCTTGAAGATGCAGACTACAAAGTTCCATGCACTAAAGCTAAAGGAGAGCATCACGACGCCATACTGATTTCTGGCATGACTGCGGTAAGTTTAGCTCACGTAAATAGACCAAAGTTCTCAGAAATGTTATCACTTTAATATACTTTTGCTTGGCTGCAGCATCAAATGAAAGCAGGGTGGCAAGTGGAAAATCTGGTGGACATGGCTTTTAGGAAGGGGCGCAAAAATGCCAACATTATCATGGTTCCAGTGTGCACCGAGTCGAAGGACAATACAAACCACTGGACGTTGCTCGTCATCGACGTTGACGGAAGAACAATTTCAAACTACAACTCGCTTCTGCCTAAGCTTCATGCCATAGACCCCACCGCAAGAACACCTGCACTACTGGTAAATATTCCAAACTATACACTTAAATCTGAACACATTTTAAGTATGCATGCTGCGAAATGAGATCTGGTATGCTGCGAATTGTGAGTAATCAAGATGTTTTTTCGCAGCCTGTCCATAACTTAATTCGCAGCCTATCTATGTTGGATACAATTCGCAGCTTGTTCACAACTCAATTCGCAGCCTATCAAGGCTGCCATACAATTCGCAACCTAAGATGCGAATTGTGTATGATTTATTGTCATATAATTCGCAGCCTGACGATGTGAATTGTATGTCACCAACTGTTTTTGTTTTTGTGCATATTCCTAACACTAATTATTATACACAGATCAAATATTTGTTGGATAGAGGATTCCTACCCAAATATAGTACAGGGTGGAAGGTGAAAGTGGAAAGAGGCTTCCCACAACAAAAAAAGGCATCGTGGACTGTGGTGTCTTCGTCTGCAAATATGCAAGGGATATTATTGAGCATGGATCAGTCCAGAAAAAATACGATACAGATATGGTGACTGCCTTAAGAGCAGAAATGTTCTATTACTTTTTAAATGACATAGACACCGTCACATATGGCTGATTCGTGTATTACTTCTAAATACATTAGTTGCTTGTAAATACATATGTCTGTTGTAAAAAAAAAATGTTGTGCATACATAAACAAAATTGTGATATATAATGAATATTCATTATCTTTTAGTTCGCATCATAACCTGATATATAATGATTGATTATTATCCTGGTATGTATGAACAGTTCGCAGCCAAACCTGTATGAATACTTCGCAGCCTAAATTATATCAAATAGTTCGCAGCCTAACCTGAGAGATGGTTATCACTACACACACAATTCGCATCCTGGTGTACCAGCTTATAACCTGTTCGCAACCTGGTGCATAAATAAAATATTAAATAACATCATTCAAGAATACGAACCGGCTATGGCGTATGCCTTGGTAAACGTTTTCTGCATTGAGCACGCAAAAAACAATCTAATCATGTCCAGAACCCATTATTGCTGATTGGACATGGAGGCTATGTAATGATCACCTCCTTTCCCTATAAATAACACTAGAAAACCAGAGGCTATTTTTAAAACAAACTCTACATTTTAAACCAGAGCTATTTTTTAACAAACTCATTTTCCTCGTCTCTTCGAATTCAAAAAGTCATGTCTTTTTCCACCACCACAACCACCACCTCATACTCAAACTCTAGTTCAATCGGTTCTCTGGGTGACTCCTGGTCATCCTTAACCGTTAACTGGAGTGATGAGTTGATCATGCCAGCAGCACCACCAAACAGCCCAGTATCTGTTTTTGGGTTAGACATATATGATGACTACTACTCAGCTGACTCTCAACCATTGGAAGTTGTTCCACAGCTTGCTACTGAACCTCAGCCAGAACAGGTTCCTGCTGCACCTCAGCCAGAAATGGTGCAACCTCAAACGACAGAGGTTCAAAACAACAAAAGGAAGAGGGAAGACGAAGCTGGTCCATCGAGGACAAATATTTTAAGCATGATGGACGTTGATGTTGAAGCTGAGGATAAAGAGGAGAAAGAGAAAGAGAAAGTCGAAGACAAAGAGGAGAAAGACAAAGATGATTAGCACAAAAAGGAGAAAGAGGAAACAGTTGGTGATGAATCATCTACCAACTGCTAGAGTTGGTTTTTGTTTTTTGTTGTTTTGAAATGCAACTAACTAGCAACAGCAGCTTGTAGTGATATGTGTAAACAGTTGTTAGTTTCTGGATATATTTTGTAATCCTACTTTTTGTAATCCAACTTGTAATCCTCCTTTTTGTAATCCAAATATATTTTGTACATCCTGGTATTTTATTAAATAACAATTCGCAGCTTATCACATGACAAATATCAGGACTCCTAACTGAACTTCATTCGCATCACAATTCTGGCCCTAATTCGCAGCCTATCATGCGAAACGTACGATATGATAAATGTTTGATATGATTTTACCAATGATTCGCACCCTGTTAAAATTTCACATAATTGTACATAATTCGCATGTAATCCTGATAGATGTTTGTAATCCGACTTGTAATCCTCCTTTTCAACCTTACTGAATATCCTAGTATTTTATTAAATGACAGTTTGCAGCTTATCACATGACAAATATCAGGACTCCTAACTGAACTTCATTCGCATCACAATTATGGCCCTAATTCGCAGCCTATCATGCGAAACGTAAGATAAGACATCTCTTGATATGATTTTACCAATGATTCGCACTCTGTTAAAATTTCACATAATTGTACATAATTCGCATGTAATCCTGATAGATGTTGTAACAAATATGTATGCGTATTGTACATAATTCGCAGCACAGGATGCGAAATGATCACAACTCCAATAGTAGCAAAAACAAAAAACACAGGAATGTACAAATGTCTAGTTTGCTGTACAAAACAATAACTATGCTAAAAAAATAAATGTCCTTAAACTGGAATATCACAAGTCCTCCGGTTATGGCCTGATTTCGAACATCGGCCACACCTTAACTTCTTGGTTGAGATTTCTCCTCTAGAAGGGATTCGCTTTTTCTTAGGCCTTCTGGAGCGTCTCTTAACGTTCGGAGGCATAACTTCAACAAAAGAAGGATCATTAGCGCTGGACCCTTCGCCAAAATCAGTTAGAGCTGGTATGCTGAAAGAGTAACTTTCCCTGTAATTCTTAACCGTAAAGAAGGGTTCTATTACAGTCAATGGATTTTGGTCAGTGTATTGTAATGCCGCTAGAGCATGAGCACATGGAAAACACTCTTGTTGCCATGATCCGCATGAACATTTGAAATCCAACAGATTAACAACAGCCACAGGAGTCGAAAAGACTTCGAACATGGCGGAAGAGGACTTACGTACTACCCAACTTCGGCACATGTCAACATTCTGCTTTAGCTTCTTCTCGTACTCGGGAACCAAATTAGTACTCCAGCTGAGACCTTCTTCGTATCTCCGTGAAACCTGAGTCATAAGCAAGACTCTAATCCAATCAATAAACTCAACAATTGGTAAGCCGCAATATTTTTTGATCTGATTGTTAAACGATTCAGCTGCGGTAGAAGCCATAGAGCCGCATCGCTTCCCTTTTACGTAAGCCTGGGCATACTTTTCAGGGGGGTAAATTTGCAAGAAAATCACTCATTCTCTCACCACCTTCACATAAAAAACCTGTTAGTATCTCTTTAAAAAGCTCTTGACTGGGAGCATAAGCAAGACGGTGGAAGAAACTCAACATCTTTTTTTTATACTCCCTGTTAGTATGTTCCAGTTTGGCTCTCAAATTCTGCATGAGATGAAAATAACAGTACGCATGATAGCAGTTTGGATACAAGACAGAAACAGCATTAACAATACCAGAATGACGGTCTGAAATAAATGTGATCTGGCGATCCAGCAAATGTGGTTTCAAACACCCCAAAAACCACATCCAATTGTCCCAATCTTCAATGCTAACTACAGCAACAACAACAGGGAATAGTCCTGGAAAAAGGCAGATCAATTAAACACTACAATAGTATGCAAACATTTAAAAATTGTAAACAATTCGCATGATGTCCTGTAACAATTCGCAGCTTGTTATGCGAAATGTGTGTGACGTTTTAATTGATCATACAAACAGTTCGCAACTTGTTATGTGAATTCGCAGCTTGTGGAAACTTTAAATAATACCTAACTCAAGCTGCGATGTAAGTACAGTTTATTCAGCATAATACCTAATTCGCAGCCTCAACTGCGAAATGTGAGGATCACAACCCTGCTTAATTCGCATCACCTGCTGCGAATTACATCAGCATTTTCACACAAAAACATCGTTCATTAACTATATAAATGTAACTAACCGTTGTTTCCGTCCTTTGCTACAGCAGTGAGCAATGTACCCTTGTACTTGCCATATAAGTGGGTTCCATCGACAAACAACATTGGACGGCATGAATGAAAACCACTAAGGGACGAACCGAATGCTACAAAACAGCGCTTGAATCGGTTTCCAGCTGACAACTCCAATTGGCAGTCTGAAGTAATATCCCGGCTCTTCAAGCGTTTGAAGTATCCGCTTAGTAAACTAAAAGAACTTGAACTATCTCCAAAAACTCCCTTCCTAGCCTTCTCTAAAGCATTCCATGACAAACGATAAGAGATATCAAGACCGTAATCTTGTTTGACAGTCGATTGTATGATTTTGGTTGTCAACGAATGGCAGGTCCGGAGAGAATCCTGAATTTCCTCTGCAATCAAATCTGATGTCAAATGCCTGTGCCGCTTATGCTTATGCTTCTGGGAGAAAACAGGACTGCAAGTATGGTACGGGAAATGCTTCTTTATCGTCATAAGGCCGGTGCTTGAGTCAATAGATGCATAAACCCTCCATTTGCACCCGCTTGTGAGCTTATTTTCACAATAAGCAGTGATCTTATTTGTTGTGTTGTGCAGGTATTTGAAAGAAAAACCATGCTCTAACGCAAACTTGCACAAGGATAACCTCAGACCGGCAGCACATTCTTCAAAAGCTTGACCCACCCCTGTAATAGCATCAGCCCAACCAGTAGTAGCAAGTTGTTTTTTCCTCTGATCAGAATTAACTAAACCGTTACTACTCTCCCCGCTAACTAGTTGATCAAGAGATGGTTCTACCAAAACCAAGCTACGCTCTTTACGCTTACCACCAGAATCTTTACCACCAGAGCTCTTATCAACAGAACTTTTATTACCAGAACCCTTATCGAAGACGTGTTGTTCTATGAGAAAACTAACCCGTTTTAAACGCTCCAAATCAAGATATAACACCAACCCAACAAAATCACTCTGGTTATTAAAGAAACAATTATTGTGATCCCCGCAGGAGTAAGTAATTAGGTACTCACTTGTGGCAAGCTCCTCCCATGTGTTCTCTACATAAGCTTGGATACTTTCGAAGCTTTCAAACTCCGTGAAAGGTACAATTGTAGTTTGGTAACCATATTTAAAAATATAAACTCGTGATTTAGACATCTCTTAACCTAGACATTACAAGTTATTTGTTATTAGTCTCAAAAACTAGGTGCAAAATATTTACTACTGCATCAAACAATTCGCATCCTAAGGTGCGAATTGTGTATACCTACAACTATCTATTCGCATCATGTCCTGATATTTGTAGGTAACAAAGTCCTGATATTTGTCATTAGTCACAAAACTGTGCAGATTATTTACTGCACCATCAAACAATTCGCATCATAACATGCGAAATGTGTACATACATCGAGTTATTCGCAGCCTGTCCTGATATTTGTGTATATCTACATATATCTATTCGCAGCCTGTCCTGATATTTCTATGTAACACCGGTCCTGATATTTGTTTCGAAATACAATACTCTAACTGACCTAAAAACTCGTAATCTACACATTACCCACAAACTAAAGCACTACGAAATTAGAATATAACATCAGAAAACAAGGACGTAACTATATAGCGAACAATATTAACTAAACAGATCACTATAACAAAAAAGAAACAGAGAAAAGCTCGAAATCAGGCAATGGCATCTAAAAACAGTAGACTAGAACCTATTCCAACAGAGAAAACGAATAAAAAACTTCGAAATCGGTAGGTAATTATCTAAAAAGCTCGCAACACGATTACTTGTAAGCTATAAGATTCCAAAAAGCGACGATCAACTCCTGTACGTATAAAACAGAGGTTAGACAGGTCTAACAGAACAACTTACATAAAAAAACAAACCTTTAGCAGCTTCCGATCACCGGAAAATGTGATTTCAACTCAGCTCGTGGTGGTTGGTAGGGTTAGGTGGTTAGAACGGCTAACAAATTCAAATCTTCAAAAAGCTAGAAAAAATAGAAAGAAAACAGAAAAAGTGGTTTATATAGTGGGTTAAGGGTAGTTAGGGTATTAAAATAAAATTAGGTTGTAAGTAACAATAAGGTAGTTGAGATGGGTATTAAGTAACAATTGATCAAACCTTGGGTGGTAAGTGACAATTGAATAGTTGAGTGGGTACTTTAAGTGCAATTTCCCTTTATATAAGATGTTATGAATATAATTTTCAGAAAACATAAAATAGATAAATGGATACTTAAAAATGGGCTAGTTATCAAAATGAGACCGGAAAGCATTAATAAGTATCTGTAAAAGAAAAAAAAAGCGTTTGTTGGGATGCTCCACCTAACTTAGGCTGAACAACAAATACTCTCGAATTTAAGGGATCCGATTAAAGTAGTGGGTGTGAGTCAACTGTTCACTGTTCGCTGTTCGCTGTTCGCTGTTCGCTGTTCGCAGTTCACTCTCTCTCAAAGTAGTTGACACAAATCCATCTCTCAAATCCGGAAGAGGCACCATGAAAACCCCATCAGAATCGCAAATCCATCAGGACCAGGACCCCCCTGTTACATCAGCACCACATATAGAGATAGCAACAACCAGAGCCAAAAAACTCACTCTCGTCCCTCTCATATTCCTCATCTACTTCGAAGTAGCCGGCGGTCCATTCGGCGAAGAACCGGCGGTTCAAGCAGCCGGTCCACTTCTCGCGATTCTGGGTTTCATGATCTTCCCTTTCATCTGGAGTGTACCTGAAGCCCTTATCACAGCAGAGCTCTCCACGGCTTTCCCCGAAAACGGCGGCTTCGTGATCTGGGCTGAACAGGCTTTCGGTCCCTTCGTTGGGTCAATGTTAGGTTCCTTGAAATTCCTTAGCGGCGTGGTCAACATCGCTGCGTTTCCGGTTCTCTGTATCGATTACATGAAGAAGATCCTTCCGGTTCTAGAATCCGGTTGGCCCAGGAACATTGCGCTTTTGATCTCGACTCTTGTTTTATCGTTTTTGAATTATCTAGGTTTGGTTATTGTTGGTTATGCTGCTGTCATTCTCGGTCTTATCTCGCTTTCGCCATTCGTGCTCATGACTTTCTTCGCAATCCCTAAAATCAAACCTGACAGATGGTTTAGTTTAGGTGAAAAAAAGAAAGATTGGAATCTGTTTTTTAATACCCTTTTTTGGAATTTGAATTTTTGGGACAGTGTCAGTACTTTAGCTGGTGAAGTGGATAACCCACAAAAAACCTTCCCATTAGCGTTGTTTGTTTCTGTAATTTTCACATGTTTGGCTTATTTGATCCCCCTTTTAGCCGTAATCGGCGCTGTATCCGTCGACCAGAGTGCTTGGGGATCTGGGTTTCATGCCGATGCAGCTCATATCATCGCTGGAACATGGTTGAAAATTTGGGTCGAAGTTGGTGCTGTGCTTTCCTCAATCGGGTTGTTCGAAGCTCAGCTAAGCAGCTGTTCTTATCAGCTTCTTGGTATGGCGGATTTAGGGTTTTTACCTAAATTTTTTGGGGCTAGATCTAAATGGTTCAGCACTCCTTGGGTCGGGATTTTGATCTCTACGGTGATCACCATTGCTGTTTCTTACATGGAGTTTACAGACATTGTTGCTTCGGCCAATTTTTTGTACAGTTTGGGAATGCTGATCGAGTTTTCTTCTTTTGTTTGGTTGCGCAAGAAGTTGCCGGAGTTGAAAAGGCCGTTTAAGGTTCCGCTGAAGATTCCAGGGTTGGTTGTGATGTGTTTGGTTCCTTCTTGCTTCTTGGTGGTTATAATGGTATTTGCCACCAAAATTGTGTATTTGGTCAGTGGGTTGTTGACCGTCGTGGCTGTTTTGTGGTACTATCTAATCAAGTTTTGCAAGTCCAAAAAGGTTTTTGAGTTCAGCACAGGGGTTAATCGATCCGAATGATTTTGGATTTCCGGTATTTGTTTTATATGTATGATTATTTATTTTCATTGTTTAAATATATAGTTGATTCTAACAAGGTATTTCGAAATTGTTTTGATGTTTCGCGAAAACCGAAAAATGTAATTTTTATTTGGTTTTTGAAAATGTATGGGTGACTTATTGGTTGTTTGTTTCACTTCTATTTTTGAATCTTTTCTATTTATGTTAACTCGTTAGATTGAAAGTGATGCCCTAAGGATGGGATTAGTCATCCTTATAAGATGGTCCTTTAAAAAAATAATTAGTTTATTTATAGAATTGAGAATGAGATTAATAACTGATTTTTTTTTATTAGGCAATAAGTATAAGGGAAATGACACACTAAGCACCTTTTAGCCAAACCTATTACAACCTAGTATCCAAAAATGGGTTAATGCTCACTTAATACCCATCTCATTAAACATATCCACTTCTAATACATTTTCTTTTTTTAATACCAAGATTACCCTCAACCTAGTATATAAGGTTGATTTTGTGAAAAAAGGGCCCCTTTTGGCTTCAGCACCTTCTTTATTACTTTTGAATTTTGAATTTATTAGCCCCTTTCTCTCTCTTCTCTCCTAACCTAACAAACAACCCATTTTTCAAGAACGTCTCTTCATTTAAAAAAACCACGGCTGATCACACCACCTCCGGCGACACTATTGAACCACCAGTTACACTTCGTAACCACCGGCGATCCATATAAACGCCTTCGGAGAGTGTTCCGATCACCGACGAATTTTTGAATTCCGGTTCGACGGCGTCAGTTACATCCACAGTCTCCTAGCTCCTTCATTTGTCCTCGACTCAGCCTCCTAGCTCCGATTTTTCACCGTCTCTTAGCCTCCTAACCACTGTTATCGTAGCCCGACCTTACATCTTTCAGGTCAGTAACTGAGTTGAGTTTTAAGTTTCAAAATCGTTTTCCATTTTCGAAATCGATTCTAGACTCTCATATAATGTACGTTAATGGCAGGAAACATATTACTATATGCTTCTGCTCGATTCAAAGCATCTAAACCGACTCCGATCACATTCCGGTGAGAAATTTCATTTTTCCACCTCTGTTTTGAACCCTGAGATTTGTATGGTTACACTTTGCGATTTGTCGCCTGCAATTGTACGTTTGAGGTTGCTAGATCACTGCATACACCTTGATATGTTAGATGTGTTGGAAGATTATCCCTGACTGCATACACCATGATATGTTAGTTATGACAGATTGATATATGTGTTGATAAATAGACCATGACTCCATATACCCTTATAGTTTAGTTACGTGATATTGCTAGATGTTTTTCAACCAAATCCCCTGCCTTCATACACCCTGATATGTTAGCTATAATAGTTTGCTAGATGTATTGGATAATAGGCCATGACTCCATATACCATGATAGTTTAATTATGACAGTTTGCTATATGTGTTGAAAAATAGACCACGATGCATATACCCTGATATGTTAGTTACGGGATATTGCTAGATATGTTCAACCATTCACTAATATCAGTAACACATTCAGTTGTTCTACACCAACGTTAAACAAACTAACCAAAACTCCTATAATTCAGGGTACACAATGTCGAAACCAAAAATTTGCATTTTCAAATTTGGTACGGAAACAGCTATTGTTCCGCTGTCCGAATTCGAAAACTTCGAGTCTTTTCAACAGTACGTTGAGCAAACATAGCAAGGGCTTGTTAGAGGCAACTACAGCATCACGTACTCTTGCGGTGCTCAGAATAATTGTATTTTTAATAAGGAGACCGATTTTATTGGGTTGGAATGTTACCTTGATGTTGAGCGTCTGAAGAGTGTTAGTTTTCTTATCGAAAAACATGTTGCTGATAAAGGCTCCGCCATTAAACGTAAACAACCCGTTCAACTGTTCGAAGAATCCTCTCACATGCAACGAACTAGCGGTGAAAGCAGTAGCTGTTTGGCCATTTCAATCCCCAAAAAAAAGACATCTAGCTACAACGGGATGGGCAGAAGCTATCATCGGTGTTGGACAGTCATTTCTAGACGGTGCTCAAGGTCTGAGGTTATCCTTATCCCGTTATGCATTAGAGAACGGTTTTGCGTTTAGGTACATGCACAATACCTTTAACAAGATCACCGTTTATTGTGTAAACAAAGATTCGGATGGCTGCAAATGGAGGCTTTACGCTTCTGTTGATTCTAAGACCGGTTTGATGACAATTAAAAGATTTTTCAGTACCCATACGTGCAGTCCCGTATTCACAAAGAAGAAAAGCAGGCATCTGTCGTCCGATTTGATTGCTGATGAAATTCACGATTCTCTACGGAACAGCCATTCCGTAACAGCTAAGACTATACAGTCCACCATCAAGCAAGACTACGGTTTAGACGTTTCATATCGTCTATCTTGGAATGCGTTGGAGAAGTCCCGTCGTGTTGTATTTGGAGATAGCAATACCTCTTTCGGAGAGCTAAAACCATACTTCAAGAGGCTAAAGAGTCGTGACATCACTACGGACTGTCATCTGGATTTGGCTCCCGGCAATGTTTTTCGTCGCTGTTTTATAGCGTTTGGGGCGTGTCTTCAGGGTTTCCATTCGTGCCGCCCTCTACTGTACGTTGACGGAACCCACCTAACAGGGAAGCATGGTGGCGTGTTGCTTTCAGCAGTGGAAAAAGATGGAAACAACGGTCAGTACATGTTTCAATATACATTTAGTCCGATAAATATGTTTACATAGTTTGCGATTTACTAAGACTGTCTGATAGTTTGGATTACATACCCTGCTATTTTAGTTATTACTGAATGCTAGCTTGGGAGGCACTGTTTGATAGATTAGGTTACATAGACTGTTCTATGTTTATTATTACACAGTCAACCTTAATATCGTTCTGTTAATATAGTTCTGTTTTTAAGCAGTAGCTGTTCCGTTTCAGGTCTCTTCCCCGTAGCTTTTGGTATATTTGGTAGTGAAGACTCGGACAACTGGTTTTGGTTTTTGGAAAGTTTAAAACCTCATCTGTTAGGGCGCCAAATAACTTTCATTTCAGACCACCATGCTGGTATTATTAGCGCTGTCGCATGTCTTTATCCTACTGACTACCACGCTTATTGCATCTTCCATCTTATCCAGAACTTGACTAAAGTTCTTGAACACACTAATAGAGTCTACAAACAAAATATGCTAGTGATGTTTAAGAGATGTGCTTATGCCCCTACGGTGGAACTTTTTAATAAACGTTATGGTCAGTTTTTGCGCCAAGGCGGTGAACGTATTGGCAACTTTGTAAGAAATCTGCCACCAGAAAAATGGGCTCAGGCATATGTCAAAGGCAAACGGTGTGGGGCGATGGCATCAACTGCTGTTGAATCGTTCAATGGCCAGATTAAAAAGTTGTGCCATCTGCCTATAGTTGAATTAATCGACCGGATTAGAGCTCTTCTGATGACTCAAATGTCTCGATGTTTAGGAGAGGGCCAAAGTTGGAACACACATTTGTGCCCCGAGTTTGACAAGATGTTCAAAGAGAATGTACAATGCAGTCGGACATGGTTAGTTCGCAAGTCTTCTGCCGCTTATTTTGAGGTTTTATCGGACCCAGTCATGGTGGTCAACATACTTGATTTCAAATGCACATGCGGCTCTTGGCAGCAAGAATGTTTCCCATGTGCTCATGCGTTGGCTGCAATTGCATCTCTAAACGAGGATCCTATGACGTTGGTTGAGCCGTTTTTCACTACCTAAAATTACATGTCCAGCTATTCATTTAACATACCGGCTATAACAGAGTTTGGTGAATCCAGTACTGCAGATTGTGATGGAGAGCCCGTGGTGCTGCCCCCGAACGTTAAAAGACGACCTGGGCGTCCGAGGAAAAAGCGTATTCCATCAAGAGGTGAAGTTTCCAGCAGCCAGTCCCGTTGTGGTCGATGTTTCAAATCGGGGCATAATAGGAGGTCATGTGATGCTCCGTTCTAAACATTATTTACCGACTTTTTTGTAACATTTTACATCTCAAAGATAAGCACTCCTTATCTTTCGACTTATGTTTTGTACACTTTTAACATTGACATGTACCATGTCTGTTTGTTTCTGACTCTTATATCTATGCATGTATACATTGCTATCCATGTTGTTATACTCTGATAGCCCCTCTATTCAACATTGATAGATTCTGTATTTTACATCTAACAGATACATCTAAGTATGTTTTGTGTTTTGGTGTACATCCATCTGACACTTTACTTAGATTTGTTCAAGAGGTCATTCACATCTTTCATGCCTGATTCATCTCAAAGATAAGCACTCCTTGTATTTCGACTTATGTTTTGTACACTTTTAACGTTGACACGTACCATGTCTGTTTGTTACCGACTCTGATATCTATTCATGTATACATTGCTATCTATGCTGTTACCCTCTGATAGCCACTCTATTCAACCTTGATATATTCTGTATTTTCCATCTAACAGATACATCTCAGTATGTTTTATGTTTTGGTGTACATCCATCTGATACTTTACTTACATTTGTTCAAGAGGTCCTGAAAGGATCTTTCATGCCTCATTCATCTCAAAGATAAGCACTCCTTGTATTTCGACTTATGTTTTGTACACTTTTAACATTGACACGTACCATGTATGTTTGTTACAGACTCTGATATCTATTCATGTATACATTGCTATCTATGTTGTTACCCTATGATATCCACTCTATTCAACCTTGATAGATTCTGTATTTTACATCTAACAGATACATCTAAATATGTTTTATGTTTCGTATTTAAAATCTGATACTTTACTTACATTTGTTAAGACTCTAATATGTATTCATGTATACATTTCTATCTATGTTGTTATACTCTGATATCCACTTTATTCAACCTTGCTATCTATGCTTACATCTTATACATTATGTCTACATAAACTGTTCTTTTAATGTTACCATACCTCTGATATCTTAGTTTTCATACATTGCGATTCTGTGAAATAACTGCAAGTTAAACTGCTTCCTTCAACTGCACCATATCATATCATATCATACCAGTTTAAGCTAGAGAAGGGAAAATACAATCAAACGTTAACATTAAAATAAGTAACTGCTACAGATCTTCCAAATACACCAACCCTGTCAAAAAATGATACTACTGCACAGGGTTGGTGTTTCGTTACAGTCCAAAAAAAGCATAAATAAACATTAAAAACAACAAAATATAAACCAACAGTTCCATGATACTACATCGACATGTTCAAACCTAGTCAAGATCATCACCATCAGATCCCTCCTCTTCTTCTTCTTCTTCTTCTTCTTCTTCTTCCTCTTCCTCGTCTTCTTCGTCTTCAGAACCCTCGTCGTCTGCGTCCTCTGATTCATCATCGTCTTCTTCTTCAACCCCCAAACTTCTCCTGCTCTTCTTCCGTGTGTGAAGTTTTTCATCCTCAGACTGATAGCTGTCGTCCAGCGACCATGAATCCATGAGCCATATGGGTCTTCTTGGTCCTCAGACCAAACGGACCACGTGTCTTCCTCATCATCGGAGTACTCCGATGTTGTTTCTCGCTTGTAAGCCTTGGGGTCTGCGTAATGGTCACTTGACCACCCGTCATCGCCGGAGTTAGGTGGTGAGAAAGGTGAGGAAGGTGCCATTTTCGAAGGTGGTTAGGTTTCAACTAAGGCTAGAGGTTCTGGTTGTTTTTTGCTTTGCAGGGAAGTATGTGAGGAATAGGTTCACATATGACCCTCTATTTATAGCAAAACACAATGCCCAAGGCTGAGTCCCATTAAGCAACCATACTTACTTTCACAAATTTAATGGCACACGTATATTTAATGCATGTAATCATTCAAGTCCATCTACCTTTGTCTTTTCAACTTCAATCTAACCAATAGTTTTAACACATTAACTTCTAATGAGTAATTGGTGTGGTTAAAAGTCCTTTCAAAAAATTAATTTTACTCATCTACCAATAACCATATTCTCCAGTCCATATATATATATATATATTGTGCATCAATAATATGTTATATGAGATTTACGAGTAATTTGCAATGGTAGATAAATTATATTTAAAATTTAAAACCTATTTGGTCTAGCTAATTAGTGTGACCGATATGTAAAACTATACTATATGGTTCGTAACAAAAAAATTTAACATCTGCACATCCATTTCTAGTAGATAATTATGCTTACAGATATGTAGTACGATATGGTTCGTACTACGATAGATCCTTGCTTAAACCCAGATAGATGTTTGCTTAAACCCAGATAGATAAGCTGGTAGACATTGCTATGTCTTTGGATATAAGTATTATAGGTAGTTTATTAAATCTCTGATATGTAGAAATAATATATACATCTACCCATAGATGAAATTGATTCACGCAACTAATGATGGATATGCCAGGGTAGTTTATAAAGATATTTGGCCTACATATTTACTTGAGTTCAAACCTGATTATAAAAGAATTTCTTATAGATCTACATACACCACCTATTTATTATTCTGATAGTTAACCATATAGACATTGATAGATGTTTAGTTCAAGCCTGATAGGTAATAATAAAAATTTTGCTAACGACTTGAAAAACTACTATGAAGGATACAACATATATAAATTAGTAGATTCAACACTGGATGATGTAACAGTGATGTGAAAATGTGTGTTTACACGTGAGTTTTCTACTACCAACAGAAATCATATTAGTTGTCTAATTCACTCATTGCTAATCTATCTGAATCATACAAATGGGTACCAAAAAATAAAATACATACTACCAACGTTTGTTTGTGTTACGATCATTCATGAAATGCATAAATATTTTAGCTCTTGTTTCTGCCGGCATTTCCTCACCATATTCCTGCGGAATAAACCCTCTTGTTATGATGTCTTCTACGTACTTACAAACAAAAACCCCGCAGTCAAAGCTGTCCTTCTTTTGCTGTGGGATATTTAACACGGTCTTTATTTTGTATCCACCTTTTACATGAGGTATGTACTTCTTCTTCATGCAATATGTGAGCTGCATTGATAGATATAGTAGCAGCCATTGATATGTATTACTATATACATTGATAGATATAGTATTCGAAATTGCTAGACAGACAACCAAAATAGGTTACTTGCAATTAAAATTTCTTACCAGAGCATCGGCTGTGTTTTTTGTCTTATCGGCAATGTGTTTGCTCCACGGCAACAGTGGGTTGTAGCTTCTGGCAGCCCCATTCTCCATGTCTATTACCAGGAGCGTCCAGTGGTTCAACTCGTCCCTGTTTACGGTACATAGGGGGACAAATGCAACATATGTTTCTGGTCTCATTGTTTCAAAAACCTTGTCCATAATGACAGACATATCTCCCTTTTTAGCCAGTGTCCCCTGTAAATTTAAGTCATTAATAAATGAAGTAGATGTTTCCAATATAAAACCAATAATTCCCTAGGAACTTACAGTTGCAATCCCAGTTATTTGAATGGCGTTGACAAGAAATGAATACTTATCATCAAACCCTTTAAGAGGGAGTTTCCAATCGGAATCCTTTAACAACTTATGTATCCAAGCATTTATTACCTATCAAAACACAATTACAAGCTCAAATCAATTGAGTGACAATTACTGAAAATAATAACCAATTAACGGTTTATTGGTTGAGACATTGATAGATGCTGCATTTAATATTGATAGACATATATAGACACGTTGCTAGACTAACAAGTAAACTACGATAGATACATCCTAAAAGCTTATTACCTTAAAGTCAACTTGAGTTTTGTTAGGCAGTTCCATTATCTCTGTCACACTAATGGAAAGCCTGTACGAGAACTCTGCGGTTGGACAGTACCATACTTCTGGATCTTCTTGTTGTTCTACCTGTTTGAGTTTCAGCACCTTCTCGTACTCACTTACATCGATCAGTTCCGTTGTCTCCGTCGGGAACGGACAAACTACAACTTCAGTCTGCTGTTGTTGAACCTGCGTCGGAGTAAGTAAGCTGAACCCAGGCATTTCATCAACAGGCACCTAAAATAAAGCATCATAGTAAACTGTTAACATTACTTTTTCAGGCATTTACTGATAATACAAAATATCTACTTACGTCAGCGTCTGTTTGTTCTTCCTCGATGGATTCCAGTGTACGTCTCTTCTCGTTTGAATTTTCCACAGCCTTGTCAACTTCTGCGTAAAATGATTGGGTGCAGTCTACAAAGCTATCGTCAGCCAACGGTGTAACAGATGGGACAATCAGATCCTTAGATGCTGTTTTCTGTTGTTGTGGTGTTGCGTACGAAGATGGCTCAACCTGTGACACTTTTTCAATCTTCTCTGCGGATTGATCTCCTCCGTCGAAAATTTGTATCACCTTTAATGGAGAGACAGCTTGCGATAGTTGTTCGCACTTTGCTGCTTTTCCAATGCCAGTGAATGCCAAGGTCTTTACATTAGAGTGTCGTGTGTCTTCAGGCTCCGCTGTTTCCTCTTCCTAAAAACATAACATTGGAAACCATAAATTGCGAGATTAGCACAACTATCAATGATAAATGATTTTCAAATACAACTACGCTATTTAACATCCACTTACATCTTCAGCAACATTCTCTACCACATTGTGAGAGACAGGTTCTGGAACCTGTAGTTCTGTTGCTGCTATCTCCAACAATGTAGTTGCTACTACTATGTCATCTTGTCATTTCTCCTCACCTTTCTCTGCATTATGTCATTGATCTACGGTTTCTGGCGACTCCTCCAACTGTTGTTCCATTGTTTTCGTTCCTTCGTTGGAACCTTCGTCCAACAAATCAATTCTGTCCACCGTCAGCTGCTGTTGTTCAACCTCGTTGTTTCCAACTCCGGGTCCCTGTGCAGGTACCAAAACTACATTTTGCGCACCGGCAGCATGAGTTAGGGGTGATAATTCTTCTGCCACCTCCCGTTTCCCATTACCAGCGTCACAACCAGTTGTTGTAGTCCCTTTCGGCTTCCTAGACACATCAACAACAACAGCTTCCTGTGTAGTACTCTCTTCCATTGGTTCAACACGTGTTTCGGATTGAACACCCCCTCCATCAACTTCTTCCTTCTCCTCCTCCGATACGTCCCTTTCTTTTTCCTCAGCTTTGTCAAGCTCCTGTTGTTCTTCTGCTTTTTTCTCCCCATCAACATCCTCTTCTTCTGTTGCTTTTTCTGTGTCAGTTACTCCATGCCTCCGAGATCTTTTGTAAACCAGTGTTTCCTTAACCACCTTCTCAGCAACGTTTGCATCCACGGGTTCAATATCGTCCTCATCAACACGGCAAAATGGCATTGATAAGGTCAGCAACAGTTGGGGGTCATCACCATCCACTCTTTCACCTTCCACCTCCAGCTTGTGTTTAAGCTCCTCCAAATCTTTCTTCAACTTCTCCACCTGAATCAAACGAGCATACGAAATAGTTACATTATTTTAACAATGATAGATACAACATATTATCGTTGATAGACAACTTATAGTTACGTTAGCTAAATCTATACATTTCATATGTTCATTATAACAAACATATAGAGTTTATGAGTACTTAAAAAACATGCTAACACTAACCTCTTCGTTTCTTTCCTCAAGCGACGTTTTAAGCCGCTTGTTTTCAACTTTCAACCGGCGCAACCGGCTTCTTTTTTTCAGCTTTTTGTTGTCACGCAGAACCGACTGCGACAGCACTCCAAAGCTTGGAATAATACTAGACCTACGTTTTTTTTTTTGTTTTTCAACCTCTCCTCTTTGTTTTTACCAACTGCTGCCTTCCTCTCCACAATGAACTCCCCCAACGTAACATCATCTTCAACCTCAATCATCGATCGTCTTCTCTTCTTACTACCAGCTCCGTCATCTACCTTCCATCGTGTACTTCTGTTCGCAACCGATTTCTTTCTTTTCCTACTCCTTTGTTTGCTTGTTTCTCCAGCAGCTTCGCACTACCTCCGCGAATCATTTACTCCATAAACAAAACATTCAGACGTTGTAAGCACCAACTCACCGCCGACAACCTAACAAATACAGTATAATATATATTGAGCAGCACAATATTATAATCATTACTTCGAATTACAGACAATTATGTACACAATATTCTATTTGTTTGATATTTTAGACGATATATATGTTTATTTTTACTTTATGTTCTGATATTCACTGTTTCGATTTGTACGTAATATACTGATAGATATGATCGCAGACATTGCTAGATACATAAAACCAAACACCAACGTAATATTATACTGCCAACTCACTGATAGATATAATATACTACTACGATAGATATGTACATACACATGCAGGTTTTTGTATCATCAACATATGCGATTTGTTTCATACCACAACATTGACATTGATAGGTGGGTTACATACCTCGTTGTCTCTGAGCTCATTGACCATCTAGATCATTTTGAATGTCGACTCCTTGCCCTCTAGCCCCTACAACTTGTAACATCTAGGGATTATGTTTGGCCTTGGTATGTCGATGTTTATCGAAATATGCTCCATAAGAAACGGCTGCACAGAACATAACTAACCATTAAAAAAAACAGTTTCGTAACAGACATGCTGATCATAACACACTGTACTTACAAAAAGCAGAGCAACGCATCCGATAACTCTTGACGGATGCCCGGCCTTAATACATTTGTCCAGCGATTTTTGAAGCTTATCCAAGATGGCTCCAGACCAGTCATAGTCGTTTATCTTCTCGAGATTCTCCACGTAGAAGATTGCTGTCCACCCGACAATGTCGCCCGACACTGAAAAGAACAGTGTCGAGCATATGAAAAGTATCAGGAGCCGAGCCACATCCTTCGCTTCATCCTCCCCTCCTTCGCTGACTGCTTTCTCGATCGCTTCCTACAAAAATAAACAAAATCATACCAAGAATACAGCAATAACAATTAAAGGCATTCACACCTAATAAGACATTTGATAGATATGATTCCATACATTGCTATATGCATAAAACCAAACAACAACGTAATATTATACTGCCAACTCACTGATAGATATAATGTACTACTACGCTAGATATGTACATACATATGCAGGTTTTTGTATCATCAACATAGGCCTGCAGCATAAACTAAAAAACAACTACATTCTAACAGACTTTATTTACCTTTATCAACGCATTGGAAACTGATTTGTCGTTCGTTGGCCCGCTTCTCCTTGTCCTTGGACTCAAAAAATCTTTCTTCATCAAAATCGAATCTAACTCAGCTCCATCAGCGTACCGAGCGATAAATCCACCTGATTTGCTCATCGGCATCTCTTCATTACCGTGTTTGAGGCCAAAGATCGCCTTAACATCTTTCTTCGTCAGCCTTACATGCTTTTGTCCAATCTTGAAAGCCTTCCATCTAACATCGTATAAACCACAGATCGCCTCGATCAAGTGGTGGAACTTTTTTAGCTTCAGAACCTCGTTCCTCAAGTCATACGAGGTTTTGAGGAAGGTGTAGAAAGGGGTTCCACGAGCAGCCTCGATGTGTTCAGCTTTGATTATATCCTGTCTCAATACGTTGATTATACTAACCAACCCAGACCTGTAGAATACTCCTGTTTTTATCATTTTAACCTGTTAACGTTCACATAATGAGGTAGTTAGTAATACCATGGTAACTAAAACAATAAAACTAAGCAGCCACTGCATTATGAAGATTGGTAGAAGTGACCAGAATCTTATACTTCTCCCCTAGACGTGCTGTCTGACAGGTAAACTATTATCCGACCCCGATAGATAATACAAGCTACATTGCTAGATGTCTAACAAACCTACGTAAACTCACAACGGTTGGAACAGCAGTCCTATAGCTACGATAGCCGACGTAACACGTTCACGATTCAACCAGGCCAGGTTCAAATCCATGGCGTCGGACAGGTAAACTATAAACAAACACTGATAGATAATGCAACCCATATTGCTAGATGTCTAACAAACCTACGTAAACTCACAATGCTTACAACAGCAGCCACATACCTACGATACACGACGTTACAGCATTCTAATCGACACAACAGCATTCTAACCAACACAACTATAACCTAACGAAATACCCTTACTGCCTACCGGAGGGTTAAACGTCAGACAGCATAACTATCAATATAAAAGAACCGACTATTCTAACTACCGGATTATTAAAAGTATTCCGGCGACATTGGTTGCTTCTAACACTGAACATCGACCCATGTAACTCGAACAGACACAGTATGTAGACGGATACCTGGTTCGGTTCGAAGAAATAAGGAAGAACAGAGACAGTGGTCGACGGTTCGGTTCGACAGATACTTCGTTTCAGTTCGACGCTCGCCGGTGGTTGCTTGAGATATCGGAACAGAGACGGTGAAAGTGGTTGCTCGAGATATCGGAACAAAAGGTTAGTACTCGCTGGTTTGTTATCGCCGGTTAGGTTTGGTTTCAAAAAAACTTTTGGGTTCCCTCTCGTTTCACGTGTTTCTCTCTCTTCAAATTTAGAAATGTGAAAGTGGGGGGAATTGGAACCTAAAAGTCTGATTAGAAGGTGTAAAAAAAAGTGGGTTTCAACAAAACAACCCCTTTTATACCCTAGAGGGTATAATTGTCCATAATTTGGCTCTGGGTATTTTATGAAACTAGTCCAAAAACGGGTACCATTTTGGTATTTGATACTTGAGTAGGTATTTAGGGGTACTTTCCTCTAAGTATAAACATTGAATTTAATTTGGACTTAAGGAGGATTAAACCTAAATATTAATACTTAAGAGAGAACTAGTAAGGTCAATGACTAAATTAATTAAAAAGAATTGAGTGGGTTATGTTCGTGGATCATAAAGCAATATAAAGAGATATAGAAATATAAAGAGATATAATGTAATTAAGTTAAAGATTAAACTTAATCGAATAGGATTCTTTCCCTATCATATAATATTCAGCTCTCACTTTGTTGGTTGGATTCACCTTAAAATTCTAGACTTTTTTTAGACTTTTATTTTGTAGGCTAATCAAGAATACAAAAACATTAGTTTAGATTGATCCATAAACCAAAAACAAGATTGAAGGGACTTAATCAGATAATAGACTCAGTAGACTCAAACGAGCACTATCAAGAACACAAATAAAACTTTTAGAATTTGATTTTAGGATGAACAAGTTAACAAGTAAGTATATTTCGTATTTTTTTCTAGTAATATAAGCAATGGAAACAAGGGAACAATTTATTATTTATGTTATAATTGTGTAAAGAACGATTTAATGTGTTCTATTGTTTATATAGATTATTCGAAAGATTAGCTATATTTTATTGGTTATTCAGAGTATTCAAAGGATTGTCTATTTTTATTTGTTATATATAGTATTCAAGGAGTTGTAATTTTTATGATAGGGACTCTCACTATGGTTATTTTGGGTTCAAAACCCTTGAGAGGTCTTACCTTGTGAAAGTTTAAAGAGTAGTTGTAGATAGACCTCCTCATATGTTAATAAGGGTTGTAGCACTTATCATATAACTTCGATGGTTCACACATGCTTTCCTTACTCTTTTCAATGCTGGAATGCCAAGGCCTCAATTGAGTAGTTTCTTTCTGCTATGTGTGAAAGATGATAACATTGGTGTGTCAGTTCATAATATCAGTAGCACAGGGCCACATGCAACTATATACGTAGGGAAAAATGGGACATCTAATGGTCTTATTCCAATTATTCGAGTGTTCATTGATAGCGCTCGCTGTGTGGATCAATGAGAGGGAAAAGAGAAAGGGGTTTTTGTTGTCTTTTAGTAGCCACGACGAGTTGTCATCTACGAGTTTCTTGATCTTTGTAAATACCATGGGAAGGTATAAATATGTATTTTTTTTAGTATTTTACATTAAATAATGCGTTTTTAATTCATATGCTACATGCAGATATATTTGAGAGTATATAGTACCATATTTTGAAATAATATTTTGCGATCGCGCCTAAAGATGGCCTTTACGATCCTAAACTCATTCTAATGTCGATTTTTTGGCAAATGTCTCAGTATTTCTTATACGGTGCGCATAAGTTTTCACCTTTATTGCATAACTCGAGTTTTATGATTCATCTACTAGCAGTATTTTTTAGATGAGAAAACCAAAATTTCTTGAGGATGTTTAGTTTATGAAGAAAAATTCAAGAACGCATGTTTATTTTTAAGAAAAATCTAAAGATATTCATGAAGGTTCTAACGAAGATACTCAAGTATCAGAAGATTGGACTCTAATGTCAA
Source organism: Limnanthes douglasii subsp. nivea (assembly GCA_036936605.1). NCBI lineage: Eukaryota > Viridiplantae > Streptophyta > Magnoliopsida > Brassicales > Limnanthaceae > Limnanthes > Limnanthes douglasii. Next base: position 160,215,615 of record JAUPFV010000002.1, read on the forward strand.
TAAATTCCCAGTAAAGTTTGAGCAAATGAATACTCAAAATCAAACTAATGTTTAATTTGAAGATTTTTAACCATGATACAAATATGGACCAGTTTAACATGAAGACACTCAAGAAAATGACCATAATTCACAAGAAACAAAAATGCTTGTCCATGAAGATCAAACTCTACATCATCAAGAAGTGAAACAATAAGTAATAGTGTCGTTAAGAAGGTTCACAAGAGAAATGAAGAATGTTATACCTTCAGATTATATTTGATATTGGTGAGTTCAATTGTTATTAGTTGTCTTAGGAAAAAATAATACGTGCGTTTTAGTAAGAGAGAGAGAGAGAGAGAGAGAAAGTTATAGCACAATTGAGTTAGATCAAAAAGTGTTCAACCCCTTTATTAGTTCAGTCCTCACTTTTATATAGAGGCGCTGGGACTTAGCTCAAAGCTGAAAACGGTTACATAAAGGGATAAATTACCCTTATTCCTCAATAGAAATACATAATCAGATCTGCTCCATTAAACTTCTATTATTTACACTTTAGTCCTTGAATTAATACTTCCTTTATCAGTAGCCCCCATAGTTCTCATGTCAGTAAATGAATGAGAACTAATTGTCTTCGAATTCTGCCAAAAGCCATACCAGAAACTCACATTTTAAAATCAATAACATCTTTCTTTCTCCTCGAATATTTTCAGACACAATTTTGGTTATCTAAAATTTAACATCGTAATCATCGAATCTTACCAAATGTGACCACACATCAGAACTATCAAGAAAATTACCAATTCGCGAGGTGATTTCGAGGTGGATCTATAAACTCTAACCGTTTAGATTCATCATGAATACCTAGCTACTAGGCTTATAGCTAGTATGAAAGATGTCGAACTCATAACCTTATTACCGTTTCGTATTCGACCCAATCATCACAAAAATGTTTCCACTTCTACACACATCATCTTCCTCCTATAAATTCATTAGTAATTTCATTATCTGCTCCACAACCCAAAATGTTTGTGACAGAAGAAGCAAACCCTTGGCTACCTTCAACGCTTTCTCCAAGTTCCAAGTCATCTTCGCCGGGAAACTCATACTTCCTGATCAACCTTCATCTTGTTTATGAGAAAAAACTCCAAGATCCAGAAGATCTAATACCAGACTACCCAAAAAACCCAAATCTCCAAAACTTGACGATAACCTTGTCTTCAGAGCGTACGACTAATTTGCATAACTGAAAGAGCCGATGAGTATAGAAGTGTTGGATTAATCAGCAACGCTCCACTAGGAACATCAACCAAAACCATCTATTACGATAACTCCGATCTATCTAAAATTCCCATTTCTCCATCTTTTCCTGCTACTGAAGAAAATCGATCCTCTAGAATTCAAATGCCTAGAACACCTCAAAATTCTTCTGCCCGTGTCAAAGCATCACCTCTGATTAGTGGAGGAATCAAGAAAATCATCTTCGAAACAAACTAAAACAATTCCTTCTTCAACTTGTCCTCCACCAACTCATAGAAGAAAAACTTTCATAGCCATGGGAGATTATTCTGATTCCTGCTCCAAATTCCCTTCATCAAATCCACCTACTCAGTCTCCTCCTCTGAGGGAAATTGTTGAGGAAGCCTCATTTCCTCAACCAAATCCCTTAAAGGATCCTCCCCAACGAAGGGATGAAACATCAGAAGCCGTTGAATTTGATTATGAAGCTACCCGATCTAATAATGAGGCTGACTCCGATGAAGGAGACTCAAAAAATTCCACATAGAATAAAGTTTGTAAACCTTGAAAAAAGGCACTGGTTACTATTTCTGACAAGGAAATAACAGAAATTGGCAAAAACTTGAGAGATCTCGATGCTGATTTTATTGTTGAGCTGAGGAAAGTTCCATTTATATACTATCAAGAAAATCAAACATCGGATTGAAAGAGACAATAGAGAATGGGAGACGACATATCCGTTCGCTACCGAAGAAAGGGGAAACACCCTTAGATTTTAAAGATGAAGAACTAGTGGTCTACCTCGAAATCATCAATTGGAGTTTTCGATTCCCACTGGATCCTATGATCATGGAGTACTTCGAACTTCTAAACCTATGCCCAACTCAAGTGACTCCGAATAAATGGTTCTCTTTTATGTCTGTGATCATGGCCTCTCGGTTGTCCAAGATTCCGATCACCACCAAGGATTTCGTATCTTTGATAAAATTAGCAAAGGGGCCGAAGCTTCCATTTTACTACCTTACTCTAGTAGATCATTTAAAAATCATCGATGATCTCCTGGAAGCGGATAACTTTTGGAAGAAAAAATTTATCTTCATCTCAGGAGCATGGGAGAATGGTAAAGAAATAACTGATGCCAACCCATCGAAACTAAACATCATCTGGAAAAAGAACCGTGAGTACTTCGAACATTATATATTTTAAGATAGAATATCATTAATTGTTGTTTCCCTTATTCATTATTTATTTATATGATCATTTCAGAATTTTCGATAAGGTACGCTATTCGTGGGAAAAGGCCTAATACATATTCAAAAATCTTGTTGCTTGAGCCGAAATAGAATGGAACAACGCTTTCCACACTCCTTTCCAACCGATCAACTTCCTTAATAGTCATCTTTTTCTCATCATACCTGGAGCCTTGCCTCCTCTAAATTTGATGGAGCAACCCAACCCCCATCGCGCTTGAAAAAGATTAATTTAACCTAACTGTAAGGTATTCCTCCCCATCCGTAATAGGCCAGACAGTCACTTGCCTCAAAAGAAAAGGGCAAAAAATGAGAAAAAAGATAAAAAGGCAGCTAGTACATCTGGTGCTAGACCTTCAACACAGCCGAAGCCCAAACATCTGAAAAAAAAGAAGTAGAAAAAAATACTTCAACCATCAAAGAAGGAGAAGAGGAAGAACCTTCTTCAAAGAAAAATAAAATTTTCATGTCTTCGAAAAATAAAATTTCCATCAGTCCTCATAGGAAGAAGAACAAAAAATGAAAGACCATCGAATACACACTATTCGATGAGGATGATGACATAAATATTGGGAATCAACAAAGTCCTCATCACGAAAAGGAAGAAACCAATGGTGATGCTACAATTATTATCAAGGATAATGCGGATGATAATCAAGATGATGACCACTTCGATCCCGATAGCTTCATTAATTTCAATGAGTCACAGGAAATTACTTGAGAAAAAGATCTTGTCATCCAAGAGATTCAGACTCGTATACACAATTTTGGGAGAAGGTCTATGGTCAAAGCATCTCCAGAAATTATTTGTTCATTTGTTCAAACTACATCTCTAGACATGATTCCTCATCCTAGTCCAACAGTGTTTCCTCCTATTTCACCCAACCCAGCTGTCCTTGCTGCACTCTAACCATTTTCCGATCTTGATGTTGCAGTAAAGTCACTTTTTCAACAAGTCGAGGCTTCCCACAGTCACTTGAAACGATAGGCCAAAGATATGGTTTGCTATAAGGGAATTGTCGATGCTGAGAAACAACTGAGAGAAAAATTACACACCTTCGAAGTGGCAAGATCTGAGCTTATTTGAGGACTGCTTTTTTTCAAAGGCCATTTACGAGAGAAACATCATGCTGATAAAGAAAAACTGACCGCCTCACATCAAGAGGAGATAAACAAGCTCAAAACTAAACATGCTGAAGACTTGGCTGCAGAAAAGGCTAAATCCAAGGGATTCAACAATCTCTTACTACAAGCGAAGCAGAAAATAAAAAAGTTAACTAATGAGATAGCCACGTTGAAGGCTAATTTTGAGAAGGAAAAATAAGTTGTTATTACTGTCGTAGAAACTGAATGTTCCAATGACACGTTGGCTGCTATTAACAATGGTAAAGAGGAGACAACCATCACTCTCATTCGAGAGATTCATGCAACTTATCCAAAAATCAACCTTTCTAGTTTTTGGAATGATATTCCTATCGAATGGCGCCCTAATGAAGCCTTCGATCCTATCCCAAGCTCATCATCAGAGGAAGAAGAATCATCCGAGCTAGAGTCATCTCAATGATTTTTATTTTCCTTTGATTTCATGTTATCTTTTTTGTGTATCTGTCAGATTAGTGTCATGCCCACTGTAATTCATTGAATTAATCTAATTGACAAATATCTTTGTTTATGTTTCATTTTTATCATCAATATTAATTATTCGAAGTTAACAACTTGAAATAACATTTTAAACATAACTCCTCATATATAATTATATACTTCGAAATTCATAATACGTAGTACTTCGAAAATTACGGTAGCATCTTGAACGTAGCACTTCGAATAACACAATACATTTTTTGAACGTACCACTTCAAATAATACAATGTATTTATTGAACGTAGCACTTCGAAAATAACAGTGCATTTTTTTTAATGTAGCACTTCGAATATGGTTGTTTCTTCAAAAAGTGTAATAAACACTTCAGAACATTGCTCTCGACCAACTTCAAAGATGATGAGTCTTTGATAAATTGTCAAGATAGTTTTAAATAAACATTTGTAAACAACCATTGGCCAAAAATGCAGTTTATTGATAATATTGAATATGTACATAGCGTCTCATTAAAACCTTCATATGCCAACATGATAGGATAAAGTGTGACATTAATTCAATAGTAACAAATTCAAAATACAACAGATCTATTCCCAATATAACTTCAAATACTGTATATTCCACGGGTGTTGAAGCATTTTCCCTTGAATATCACAAAGGCGATAAGACCCTGGTTTTATCCTTTCAACAACCATATAAGGTCTGTCCCAGTTTGGGACCATTTTTCTGAGGTTCTTCTCCTTTGTATGCAAGCTATTCAGGCAGGTATTGATAAATTTACCAACAAAGTGATAGATTCCCTAGAGAAAATATATGATGAAGTCAAGTCTGAAATGGTGCTGCTCTTCTATGAGACTTTTCCGAAGAGGACCCTTGGTCTCTTATGGAAATATGTGGAATATGAGGACATCCCATTTCATACTCTGCAGATGGTGATAAGTGCAACTACTCCAGCGGAATCGATTCCACTACTAATGATGAATAGGGAACTGGTGAGAGTTCGAGTGTTGAACTCAAAAGTCCCAAGAAAGGTGGTGGTGGTGGTGAATGAACATCTGAAGGGAACAAGCCCTAAGGTTAATCATATTTTTCTTATCTTTTTTGAACAGTTAAAGTCCTTGGATGGCCAAGGCATATTTTGTAATGTTATCCGGTCAGAGTCCATATAAGTTTTTCAAACATCTAAACTCCTTGGATGGCCAAGGCATATTTTGTTTTTCTTGTTCGGTTAAAGTCTGAATAGGTTTATTTATCAAATCTTCTTTTATTTAAAACTTTGTTTCCTTAAAATTTTAATGGCTAACGTTTAAATAACCCCTAGTATTTTAGAAGAATTATAGTGAGAGTGTTTAATATCTCCGACGACATGTATTTAATAGTCATCACTCAACCAGGTTTATCTGATCTACTAAAGATCAAAAGTGTTGAACCAACGATTTCTACTTGAATTGAATCGTAGTAAAACCACTTCGGATGTTTTAAATGGGAATCACATTTTTTATTGAATGAAAAACCGGACACCTCATTAAAACCTTCCCACGCCACCAGGGTAGAAAAAGTATACCCCCTAATATTTACATTGATGTCTAACAAGTAAATATTTGCACACAACGTTTGTTCTAAATATAACCTGAGATGTTCAATATTGCATGGGTGCTTCAAAACTCTTCCTTCTTTGTCCTGAAGCCTATATGTCCCACACTTAAGTTTTTTGGAGACCTCATAGGGGCCTTCCCAGTTCGGAGCCATCTTTTCGAACTGCTTCTCCTTGGTGTGTAAGAAAACGTTTCTTAACACTTTATCTCCCAGTTGAAAATCTTTTCTCTTGACCTTGGAAGCAAATCTTCTCCTCATCAAGCCTTGGTAGTGGGTTGTTCTTAAATGAGCTTTAACCCTTCTTTCTTCTATTAAGTCAAACTGATTCCTAATTGCTATCTCCTTAGCTTTTTCGGAATAGTTATGGACCCTTTATGATGGTAGGCCAACTTCCATGAGGGTAATGGCATCCATCCCATACACCAATAAAAAAAGAGATTCTTATGTAACAGCCCGATAAGTAGTTCGGTATGTCCACAACACTTCTTGCAGATAGCTTGGCCACTTCCCTGCAGCTTCTTCTATATTCTTTTTTAATCCGAACAAAAAGGTCATGTTGGCAACTTCAACCTGGTCGTTTGCTTGTGGATGGTAAGGAGAAGAAAAACAGTGATGAATGCCTCGAGCATCACAAAAATTCTCCATATCCTTATTATCAAATTGTGGCCCATTGTCTGTGGTAATCTTTTGAGAAATCACAAATCTGCAACATATATTGGATATGATAAATTTAATGACAGCCTTCGAAGTGGTTCCTGCCAAAGGAGCTGCCTCTATCCATTTCGAGAATCAATAACAACTATAATAGTTCTGCACCCTCCGGACGCCACTGGCATAAGCCCAACTAAATCCAATCCTCAACAAGCAAAAGGTACTGTCTCAAAAATAGACTTCATAGGTACTGCTGACACATGAATTTCGTTGCCATAACTTTGCATGGATCACACTTCTTTACCATTTATTTAGTGTATGCCATTATGGATGGCCAATAGTACGCACCCAACAATACCCTCCGGGTTAGTGCCATGTACCCACAATGTGCTAATCCTTCTCCATCGTGTAGTTCGGATAAAACGACTTGAGATTCTTCAACCCCAAAACAACGCAGGAGAGGTTTACTGAAATATTTTTTATAAAAAACTTCCCTTATGATAAAAAAACAACGAGACCTATGTTTAATTTTTCTTGCTATAGCTTTATCCGGAGGAAAAACCCCATCAGAAATGTATTGAAGAAGGGAAAATCTCCAATCTTTAGGTTGAACCACATGTATACTCAAGCTTTCCTCCTCTTCCTTGTTTTGATTTGATTGTATGGATGTGCATTCGTGTATATGAATCCAAGGGTAGGACTCAGAATATGTTATGGTTGCCAAGGAATATACGAGTGTATTTTCTGACCTATGGAATATGCTCATAACAAACACTTTTGAATTCGGCTGCCACCTCTTTCACGATGAGTAAGTATTTGATCAGTAGTTCGACATAGGAAAGCTATGATGGCTGAGAAGCTGGGAGTCACTCATCAACCTAACTCTTTTAGCCCCACATAGGAAAGCTAATTTAAGACCAGTTATAGTCGTTTTATATTCGGACTCATTGTTAAAGGCCCTGAATACAAAGCATATAGCCTGGTACATTTTATCACCATACAGAGGGGTTAGGCCAATTCCACCTCCACAACCCATTGTACTTGATCCACCATCAGTTCGGACGACCCACTCTTTCTTGGTTTTTTCTTCTGAAGTTTGTTTAGAGCTCTTGTCTGAATGGAACTGTACCATGAAATCAGCAACTGATTGAGCTTTGATAGCAGTTCGTGAGGTAAAATAAATGTCATAATCACCCAACTCTACTAACCACTTGGTCATCCTGCTTGATATGTCTGCCTTCTGAAGAACATTTTTCAATGGGAAAGATGCTCGGACAATGATGGAATGAGACTGAAAATACAGCCTCATTTTTCTTTTTGCAATTACTAACGCTAGTGCCAACTTTTCAAGCTTCAAGTACCTCTTCTCAGCATCAATCAAACTTTTGCTGATGTAGTACACCGGACGAGGGTAGTTGTCTACTTCCCTCACTAATACTGCACTTATAGCACATTCTGACACAACCAAGTACATGTAGAGTGTTTCTCCTAGAATGGGTTTAAAAAGAGTCTTCGGTGAGTATAAATGTTTCTTTATTTCAATAAAATCTTGGCTGCACTGTAGAGACGAATTAAAATCTTTACCATTCTTCAAGGTTTGGAAAAACGGAGCACACTTGTTTGAAGACCTTGAAATGAAACAATTCAAGGCAGCCAAACTTCCAGTGAGTCTTTTTACTTCTTTAATATTCCGAGGATGATCCATTTCTAGTAGAGTATTCAGGCACATGAATTTCGTTGCCATAACTTTGCATGGATCATACTTCTTTACCATTTATTTAGTGTATGCCATTATGGATGGCCAATCAGTACGCACCCAACAATACCCTCCGGGTTAGTGCCATGTACCCACAATGTGCTAATCATTCTCCATCGTGTAGTTCAGATAAAACGACTTGAGATTCTTCAACCCCAAAACAACGCAGGAGAGGTTTACTGAAATATTTTTTATAAATAACTTCCCTTATGATAAAAAAACCACGAGACCTATGTTTAATTTTTCTTGCTATAGATTTATCCGGAGGAAAAACCCCATCAGAAATGTATTGAAGAAGGGAAAATCTCCAATCTTTAGGTTGAACCACATGTATACTCAAGCCTTCCTCCTCTTCCTTGTTTTGATTGGATTGTATGGATGTGCATTCTTGTATATGAATCCAAGGGTAGGACTCAGAATATGTTATGGTTGCCACGGAATATACGAGTGTATTTTCTGACCTATGGAATATGCTCATAACAAACACTTTTGAATTCGGCTGCCACCTCTTTCACGATGAGTAAGTATTTGATCAGTTGTTCGACATAGGAAAGCTATGATGGCTGAGAAGCTGGGAGTCACTCATCAACCTAACTCTTTTAGCCCCACATAGGAAAGCTAATTTAAGACCAGTTATAGTCGTTTTATATTCGGACTCATTGTTAAAGGCCCTGAATACAAAGCATATAGCCTGGTACATTTTATCACCATACAGAGGGGTTAGGCCAATTCCACCTCCACAACCCATTGTACTTGATCCACCATCAGTTCGGACGACCCACTCTTTCTTGGTTTTTTCTTCTGAAGTTTGTTTAGAGCTCTTGTCTGAATGGAACTGTACCATGAAATCAGCAACTGATTGAGCTTTGATAGCAGTTCGTGAGGCAAAATAAATGTCATAATCACCCAACTCTACTGACCACTTGGTCATCCTGCTTGATATGTCTGCCTTCTGAAGAACATTTTTCAATGGGAAAGATGCTCGGACAATGATGGAATGAGACTGAAAATACAGCCTCATTTTTCTTTTTGCAATTACTAACGCTAGTGCCAACTTTTCAAGCTTCAAGTACCTCTTCTCAGCATCTATCAAACTTTTGCTGATGTAGTACACCGGAAGAGGGTAGTTGTCCACTTCCCTCACTAATACTGCGCTTATAGTACACCGGTGAGTATAAATGTTTCTTTATTTCAAAAAAAGCTTGGCTGCACTGTAGAGACGAATTAAAATCTTTACCATTCTTCAAGGTTTGGAAAAACGGAGCACACTTGTTTGAAGACCTTGAAATGAAACAATTCAAGGCAGCCAAACTTCTAGTGAGTCTTTTTAGTTCTTTAATATTCCGAGGATGATCCATTTCTAGTAGAGTATTCTGGCACATGAATTTCGTTGCCATAACTTTGCATGGATCACACTTCTTTACCATTTATTTAGTGTATGCCATTATGGATGGCCAATCAGTACGCACCCAACAATACCCTCCGGGTTAGTGCCATGTACCCACAATGTGCTAATCCTTCTCCATCGTGTAGTTCGGATAAAACGAGTTGAGATTCTTCAACCCCAAAACAACGCAGGAGAGGTTTACTGAAATATTTTTTATAAAAAACTTCCCTTATGATAAAAAAACCACGAGACCTATGTTTAATTTTTCTTGCTATAGCTTTATCCGGAGGAAAAACCCCATCAGAAATGTATTGAAGAAGGGAAAATCTCTAATCTTTAGGTTGAACCACATGTATACTCAAGCTTTCCTCCTCTTCCTTGTTTTGATTTGATTGTATGGATGTGCATTCTTGTATATGAATCTAAGGGTAGGACTCAGAATATGTTATGGTTGCCACGGAATATACGAGTGTATTTTCTGACCTATGGAATATGCTCATAACAAACACTTTTGAATTTGGATGCCACCTCTTTCACGATGAGTAAGTATTTGATCATCTGTTCGACATAGGAAAGCTATGATGGATGAGAAGCTGGGAGTCACTCATCAACCTAACTCTTTTAGCCCCACATAGGAAAGCTAATTTAAGACCAGTTATAGCCGTTTTATATTCGGACTCATTGTTAAAGGCCCTGAATACAAAGCATATAGCCTGGTACATTTTATCACCATACAGAGAGGTTAGGCCAATTCCACCTCCACAACCCATTGTACTTGATCCACCATCAGTTCGGACTACCCACTCTTTCTTGTTTTTTCTTCTGAAGTTTGTTTAGAGCTCTTGTCTGAATGGAACTGTACCATGAAATCAACAACTGATTGAGCTTTGATAGCAGTTCGTGAGGCAAAATAAATTTCATAATCACCCAACTCTACTGACCACTTGGTCATCCTGCTTGATATGTCTGCCTTCTGAAGAACATTTTTCAATGGGAAAGATGCTCAGACAATAATGGAATGAGACTGAAAATACAGCCTCATTTTTCTTTTTGCAATTACTAAGGCTAGTGCCAACTTTTCAAGCTTCAATTACCTCTTCTCGACATCTATCAAACTTTTGCTGATGTAGTACACCGGACGAGGGTACTTGTCTACTTCCCTCACCAATATTGTGCTTATAGCACATTCTGACACAACCAAGTACATGTAGAGTGTTTCTCCTTGAATGTGTTTAAAAAGAGTCTTTGGTGAGTATAAATGTTTATTTATTTCAACAAAAGCTTGGCTGCACTGTAGAGACGAATTAAAATATTTACCATTCTTCAAGGTTTGGAAAAACGGAGCACACTTGTCTGAAGACCTTGAAATGAAACAATTCAAGGCAGCCAAACTTCGAGTGAGTCTTTTTACTTCTTTAATATTCCGAGGATGATCCATTTCTAGTAGAGTATTCTGGCACATGAATTTCGTTGCCATAACTTTCCATGGATCACACTTCTTTACCATTTATTTAGTGTATGCCATTATGGATGGCCAATAGTACGCACCCAACAATACCCTCCGGGTTAGTGCCATGTACCCACAATGTGCTAATCCTTCTCCATCGTGTAGTTCGGATAAAACGACTTGAGATTCTTCAACCCCAAAACAACGCAGGAGAGGTTTACTGAAATATTTTTTATAAAAAACTTCCCTTATGATAAAAAAACCACGAGACCAATGTTTAATTTTTCTTGCTATAGCTTTATCCGGAGGAAAAACCCCATCAGAAATGTATTGAAGAAGGGAAAATCTCCAATCTTTAAGTTGAACCACATGTATACTCAAGCTTTCCTCCTCTTCCTTGTTTTGATTTGATTGTATGGATGGGCATTCTTGTATATGAATCCAAGGGTAGGACTCAGAATATGTTATGGTTGCCAAGGAATATACCAGTGTATTTTCTGACCTATGGAATATGCTCATAACAAACACTTTTGAATTTGGCTGCCACCTCTTTCACGATGAGTAAGTATTTGATCAGCTGTTCGACATAGGAAAGCTATGATGGATGAGAAGCTGGGAGCCACTCATCAACCTAACTCTTTTAGCACCACATAGGAAAGCTAATTTAAGACCAGTTATAGCCGTTTTATATTCGGACTCATTGTTAAAGGCCTTGAATACAAAGCATATAGCCTGGTACATTTTATCACCATACAGAGAGGATAGGCCAATTCCACCTCCACAACCCATTGTACTTGATCCACCATCAGTTCGGACTACCCACTCTTTCTTGGTTTTTTCTTCTGAAGTTTGTTTAGAGCTCTTGTCTGAATGGAACTGCACCATGAAATCAGCAACTGATTGAGCTTTGATAGCAGTTCGTGAGGCAAAATAAATGTCATAATCACCCAACTCTACTGACCACTTGGTCATCCTGCTTGATATGTCTGCCTTCTGAAGAACATTTTTCAATGGGAAAGATGCTCAGACAATAATGGAATGAGACTGAAAATACAGCCTCATTTTTCTTTTTGCAATTACTAAGGCTAATGCCAACTTTTCAAGCTTCAAGTACCTCTTCTCAACATCTATCAAACTTTTGCTGATGTAGTACACCAGACGAGGGTAGTTGTCTACTTCCCTCACCAATACTGCGCTTATAGCACATTCTGACACAACCAAGTACATGTAGAGTGTTTCTCCTTGAATGGGTTTAAAAAAGTCTTTGGTGAGGATAAATGTTTCTTTATTTCAACAAAAGCTTGGCTGCACTGTACCATTCTTCAAGGTTTGGGAAAACGGAGCACACTTGTTTGAAGACCTTGAAATGAAACAATTCAAGGCAGCCAAACTTCCAGTGAGTCTTTTTACTTCTGTAATATTCCGAGGATGATCCATTTCTAGTAGAGTATTCTGGCACATGAATTTCGTTGCCATAACTTTGCATGGATCACCCTTCTTTACCATTTATTTAGTGTATGCCATTATGGATGGCCAATCAGTACGCACCCAACAATACCCTCCGGGTTAGTGCCATGTACCCACAATGTGCTAATCCTTCTCCATCGTGTAGTTCGGATAAAACGACTTGAGATTCTTCAACCCCAAAACAACGCAGGAGAGGTTTACTGAAATATTTTTTATAAAAAACTTCCCTTATGATAAAAAAACCACGAGACCTATGTTTAATATTTCTTGCTATAGCTTTATCCGGAGGAAAAACCCCATCAGAAATGTATTGAAGAAGGGAAAATCTCCAATCTTTAGGTTGAACCACATGTATACTCAAGCTTTCCTCCTCTTCCTTGTTTTGATTTGATTGTATGGATGGGCATTCTTGTATATGAATCCAAGGGTAGGACTCAGAATATGTTATGGTTGCCAAGGAATATACCAGTGTATTTTCTGACCTATGGAATATGCTCATAACAAACGCTTTTGAATTTGGCTGCCACCTCTTTCACGATGAGTAAGTATTTGATCAGCTGTTCGACATAGGAAAGCTATGATTGATGAGAAGCTGGGAGCCACTCATCAACCTAACTCTTTTAGCACCACATAGGAAAGCTAATTTAAGACCAGTTATAGCCGTTTTATATTCGGACTCATTGTTAAAGGCCCTGAATACAAAGCATATAGCCTGGTACATTTTATCACCATACAGAGAGGATAGGCCAATTCCACCTCCACAACCCATTGTACTTGATCCACCAGCAGTTCGGACTACCCACTCTTTCTTGGTTTTTTCTTCTGAAGTTTGTTTAGAGCTCTTGTCTGAATGGAACTGCACCATGAAATCAGCAACTGATTGAGCTTTGATAGCAGTTCGTGAGGCAAAATAAATGTCATAATCACCCAACTCTACTGACCACTTGGTCATCCTGCTTGATATGTCTGCCTTCTGAAGAAAAGTTTTCAATGGGAAAGATGCTCGGACAATAATGGAATGAGACTGAAAATAAAGCCTCATTTTTCTTTTTGCAATTACTAAGGCTAATGCCAACTTTTCAAGCTTCAAGTACCTCTTCTCAACATCTATCAAACTTTTGCTGATGTAGTACACCAGACGAGGGTAGTTGTCTACTTCCCTCACCAATAATGCGCTTATAGCACATTCTGACACAACCAAGTACATGTAGAGTGTTTCTCCTTGAATGGGTTTAAAAAAAGTCTTTGGTGAGGATAAATGTTTCTTTATTTCAACAAAAGCTTGGCTGCACTGTAGAGACGAATTAAAATCTTTACCATTCTTCAAGGTTTGGAAAAACAGAGCACACTTGTCTGAAGACCTTGAAATGAAACAATTCAAGGCAGCCAAACTTCGAGTGAGTCTTTTTACTTCTTTAATATTCCGAGGATGATCCATTTCTAGTAGAGTATTAAGCTGATCCGGATCGGGCTGTATCCCTTTCTCACTTATCATATACCCCAAGAATTTTCCGGATCGAACCCCAAAGACACATTTTTCTGGATTCAATTTCAAATTTACAGTTGGAAAATTAGCAAATATGTCTTGATGGTCAACTATATGCAAATCCTCCTCCAAGCTTTTAACCATCATGTCATATATGTACTGCGCTTATAGCACATTCTGACACAACCAAGTACATGTAGAGTGTTTCCCCTTGAATGGGTTTAGAAAGAGTCTTTGGTGAGGATAAATTTTTCTTTATTTCAACAAAATCTTGGCTGTACTGTAGAGACGAATTAAAATCTTTACCATTCTTCAAGGTTTGGAAAAACAGAGCACACTTGTGTGAAGACCTTAAAATGAAACAATTCAAGGCAGCCAAGCTTCTAGTGAGTCTTTGTACTTCTATAATATTCAGAGGATGATCCATTTCTAGTAGAGTATTAAGCTGATCCAGATCGGGCTGTATCCCTTTCTCACTCATCGCATACCCCAAGAATTTTCCGGATCGAACCCCAAAGATACATTTTTATGGATTCAATTTCAAATTCACAGTTGGAAAATTAGCAAATATGTCTTGATGGTCAACTATGTGCAAATCCTCCTCCAAGCTTTTAACCATCATGTCATCTATGTATACCTCCATATTTCTGCCAATATGGCTAGCGAATGTTTTGTTCACCAACCTCTGATAAGTAGCCCTAACATTTTTCAACCCAAATGGAATCACCTTATAACAATAGAGACCTCTATATGTTATAAAGGTAGTATGATCTTGGTCCTTCGGATCCACCTGTATCTGGTTGTACCCAGAGAATGCATCCATGAAAGACATCAACTTGTTTCGAGACGTTGAGTCTACCAAATGATCTATCCGAGGGACTAGATAAAGATCTTTTGGGCAAAACCTGTTGAGGTCAGTAAAATCAATACACATACGCCATTTCCCATTCTTTTTCTTGAGCAACACCGGATTAGAAGTCCATAAAGGATACTGGGATTCCTTTATGTGCCCTATCTTGGTAAGCCGATAAACTTCTTGGACTATTACATCAGTTTTCTCCTTAGAGAAAGCTCTCCTTTTCTGCATAACAGGTGCAATATCACTCTGGATTGACAGCTTGTGTGAGATAAAACTTGCAGGTACTCTGGTTACATCACCATTGCACCAAGCAAAGACATGCTGATTGTTTGATAAAAAGGACAATAATTTGTTTTTCAACTCTAGCGCCATCTTGGAACCAACCTTGATACTTCTACCCTCTGCTAGGGAGTGGGTTTCAATCTCTCCAACTGGTATTATAACACTATGGGCCTCTCTGGGGTCATCAATATTACCCTCTCCCTCAGAAGGCCCTAGTAACTGCTAATCTTCATTAATCTGAACTGCTCCTAAAGTTTTAGGAGCAAGTGCAGTTGCATAGCACTCCCTTGCTATCTTCTGACTACTTCGGACAACACCCACTTGCCCTTGAACTGCATACTTCAAACACTGGTGGAATTTAGAGGCCACAACATGAATTCTAGAGAGCCGGGACCTCGCAAAGATTGCATTGTAGCATGTGGGGTAATCTACCACAACAAATAACACCCTGACCAGCTTTTTAAAAGGCCTCTTGCCCAACAGCACCTATTTCTTAAACTCCCCGATTACATCCACAGAGCTCCATGTGAAGCCCACAATGGTTCTGTTTAACAGTTAAATAACGGCCGGATTCTTCATCTGCTTGTAGGAGCTCAAGAAGAGGATGTTTGCCGAACTGCCTGTGTCTATCAGAATTTGTCGGTTATCATTGCCCCCAATAGATGCTCCTATCACCACAACATCCTCATGAGGCCCATCAATATTTCTTAAATCATCCTCATCAAAAACTATAAATGGAAAAGAGGTTTGACACTGATAAGAAGACATTCCCCCTTCCAACTGAGTAGCCAGACTATGAACATGCCTCTTTCTTGATGAAGCAGTGGGCGCTGTCATGGTATCTCCTCCAAAGATGGTGAGTGACTCGAAGAAACTGATCAGACTGGACACCGTCTCGGTCTGCTCTGTTATGACCCCCACTTTCTTCCGAGTTGGATCCAAATACTCAGAATCAACATTAAATCTTTCAAGGATCACCATTGCCCCTTCTTGAGCAGATGTTCCCACATTATTTGTAGGACCTGTCCGAGGAGCATTGTCAGGCCTTTTTCCACTTCTTCTTTTGATATAAGCTTCCAGTTTGCCTCTTTCAATAATATTCCGTACTTCTTGTTTCAATGCTATGCAGTCTTGAGTATTATTGCCTATATCATTATGATATTGGCAAAAGAAAGTATTTCGACTCTCTCTAGGGGACTACAGTGCTGCTGGTTTCCGGAAATGAACTTCCTCCTTCGTCTTGTCATATATTGTGGCTACATTCTCTTTCAATTCTACAAACCACTCCGGTTGAACCCAATGACCTCTTTTACTCCTTGATTGTTGGCTCTGAGATTGATTCTGGTTGGACTGAGTCTGTTTAGCCCTATTGGACCCTTGTCCGGTCTCCTTAGCCTTATATCCGGACTGATTTTGAGCTGTTATGGTGGAACTCACCTGACGGTGCACCCTGGTTTTCTTAGTTTCATCCACATTAATTTTCTTTCCCACCTGATTTAATAAACCACCCCAAGTCATGGCTTTCTTCCTGGTCACCGAATCGGTCAGGGTCCCACGGTTCAACCTTTGTCTCAAGGAAGCAATTGCCACCTGTTCGAAGCAATCTGTTAACCCGTTATTAGTATTCACGAACCGACTTATGTAGTCCTTTAAGGACTCATTTGGCTCTTGGGCATAATGAATAATAGTATCTCCATTTCCCTTCACCTTCTTACTTCCCACAAATTTCCTTCGGAAGGCAACCTCGAATGTATCAAAGTTTCTGATACACCCCTGGGGTAAGCTGTTGAACCACTTAAGAGCACTTCCCGTAAAATATTAGGAGAAAGCTCTACACAAAAGTTTGTCATCATCATCGAAATTCATCATGAAGTTCTTGAACTGCTCCATGTGGTTGTTCAGATCCTTACTTCCATCATACTTCTCCATTTGGAGCTGTCAAACCTTTTGGGTAGGTTTCCGAATAGTATTTTGGCAGATAAAGGTGACTGTCTCCAATTCCTATTACGACTGAAGACTGTGTCTTCATTAGGTGTTGCAAAACTACATGGTTTAGTCTGAAAAGCAAAAGGATCGATCAACAACTGATCAACATGCATGTGGTTGTGGCTGTGAGATGACCCTTTGCCCAGATGCCTTTTAACCCTCCCACACATATCTCTCATTCATGAATATTTTTTAATTAGTTATGTATCTTTCGGGACCTCCCTTCATCACTTCTTGATGACAAAGACTCCTCAAGCTCAGCCTTGTTCGAAGAGCTGCTAGAGGACTCATAATCTGAACTTTCAAACGGCTTAGACCGATGAGTCTTCTTAGAACTAACATGGGTCTTTTTTGAACTTAGATGAGTCTTTGCTTATGGATCATTCTCCCTAGGGTTGTGAGTATGATGAATAGTTAACGCCCTGACTTCTCCCTTATACCATTTTCTGCTGGTTTTATGGCCCTTAACGCCTATATTTCTGCTCTCAACTTATCTCGCTCTTCGATGGTGTATTCCTTGAATGCAAGATTCAGGCACCCTCGCACTCCCAATGTGGTCGCCAATTTGGTTTGATTTATTTTGAGATGGGGGTAATTTTGTAAAGTGTTTTGTGAAGTTTTTTGAGTATTTAGTGTTTGGTGTATAAAGTAGTGAGATAATTGAGCAGTCTGATTGTATTAAATGTTCATTACCTTCATTAATGAGAGTGGTTGGGATATTTATACTCTTAATTAAGGACCCTTGGGCTTATGGGTCAAGTTATGTAACCGACTCAAGTTAAGGACCTATTAATCTTTTAAGTAGATTAGTAAATAACTTAGTCAAAAGATGTTTTACTTTTATCCTGTCCGGATTCTTTAGTGGCATGTCATTGTTTGAATTACCCTTGTCTGGATTATGCAGTGGTTTGTGTACCACCACCTATTTTTACTAAAAAAATAAAAAGAACCTCGGAAATGGAATAAAAGGAGGGTGTTAGTCAAAATCTAATCAGACGACGAACATCTACAAGATTTGGACGAAACCTTTTTAGATCTCAGAGTTATTCAATTGAAGTTAAATCCTAAAAATGAACCTTTGGTCTTCATTTTGTTTTTCTGTTTCTTCAATGATGGGATTGGCATTAGCAATGGGGGTCAGATTGGAAGAATACACATCAACCATATCTTCTGTCACAATTATTAGATGAGTTTTCGAAGAGCTCTTCTTTTTATTAGAAACATCGAATGTTTTTTATTTTCTTCGAAGACTCAATTTTTTATTCTTCGATATTAGTTGGACTTATTTTTCTCTTCCGTTTCCATTGATGACTTTTCTTTTTTGGGTCTTTTGAGGAGCTAGATTGAGATTTATTTTTCTTCTTCTCCGGAGGTAAATGGCTTTGTGATCTATTTTCGCTAGTCTCTTCCCGATATATCATGCACTAGGGGGTTCCACTATTTTGTTAGTTGTGATGACTTAATCCGTGATGATTTTCTGTATATTTCTTAAGACGAAGTTGAGAGGCACAAATGGCTTGTGAAATTCATTATACTATTCCTTTTGCGCTCACTCCGTTAGTTTGGCGAATGTATTCTTGGTAGTAACTTGATGGATTTTATACCGCATCGAAATTTCTACGAGGAAAAATAAAAGATAAAAAATTTGAAACAGAATTACATTTAGAAGAAAAATAAGTTACGTTACTTACTGGTACTTTTCATTTGAGGTTTAGCCTCGAATGATTCTTGGTGGAAATCTCTTTTCCATTCTCCCAAGTGCTAGAGATAAAGAAAAATCTTTGTTTCCATAGCTTGTTAGCCTTGATAAGACCATCAATAATATTCGAGGAGTTTCCGAGCGTAAGGTAGTAGAAGAGTAGAACGGGGTTCTTTAAGAGACGAGTCTGTGCAATGAACTGCTCTACTAGAAGAGGTATTTGGGCAAGTCTAGATTCATTATACATGATAGCAATGTAAAACACAAGTTTGAACTGGCTTGCATCGGACAAAGGTCAATTATCTCAAAGTAGTCTACTATGACTGGGTTTAATGCAAACCGAAGGCCCGAGATTAGGATCTCAGGGTAGACAACGACCTTTTTTTCTCCATAAAAGAGCGAAGTCTCTCCCACCACCGGTAACCAAAGCTTCACGTTATCCGGAATACCTCACTGCTTTTTGAGAGTTTCAGTCTCGCATTGGTTGAAACACTCATATTGGATATTTTTAGTGCATTTAGGTGCTCAGGGAGGAAGTCCTTGAAATTAACACTTAGGTGTGCAACAATGTCCTCGGGAAGTGTGATTTTTTCTTCGATTGTTTTCTTCTTTTTATTTGGAGCTGGTTTTGTTGAAGTATTACCCTCAGAGTATGAGAGAGGAGTGTTTTATGCATCTCGAGTATTTGAGTCAGTTTCTGTCCTAGGTTCTGACTAAGTAATCTCTGCGGAGACTTCATCTCGAATTTGAAGGATAACAGTAGTGGTAGCACCAGTTTGAGGGATATTAGGCTCGCTTATGTTAGTTTGTTGGTTGGTTTCAGAAGGAATTGCACGTGACTCATTATTTGTTAAAACCGTTTCCTTCGAGGGAAGATATGGTGTAGGATTTGATGGAGCACTGACATATTCAGATTTTCCCATTGCTACAAATTCACTATTTCGAAGAGGTTAACCTTTTTTAAAAGGTGTTCTTGAATGTATTCAAGTCGTTTATTTTCGGTTGATTCAAAGAGGATTTTAAGTGTTGTGAGAAGATGTTTCTGTTTTGTGTCGATGAATTTTCTCTTTTGTAATTTGAGTAGATTAATATGAGCAAGTGTTAGGGGCTAGATCGGAAAGAATTCTATTTCCAAGAGAACTTTGATCAAGGTTGAAGGCCCCATGTAAAGTGGTACGAGATGATAACTTTGAAGAGTTATCAATCACACCTGCTTCTTGATATTTAAGAGCCCTCTCAAAGACGCTGAAGTAATCGTAGATACTAAAAATGGGCATTTTTATGGGATTAGGTTTTTTCATAAACCGATTCAATGGAAATTCTTTAAATCATGCATGAACATAGTAAATGGAAATGGGTGAAATTAAGATATGGTGGAGAAAGGATGAACACGGTGATGATGACGATGGTTGTAAAATCTCTCATACGATTTTCTCTCTCTATCCCTAAAATTTATGTGTGGTAGGAAAAATAGGAGTCAAGAGGGTATGGATAGAAGAAATAATGGAGAAAGAGTTGGGTTTTTAAAAGAAGGAAGCTGAAAGGTTGACATACGTCTATATGCCAAAATACGGATCAACAAACAATGATTACCCAATCTAAAGTAGGATGACACGTGTAGAGTGTCAGAATTGAATAGTATGCGTACTAGGAAGCTTATGTAAGGTTCTATCATACTCTAGGTGTTTGGTTAATAAAGTCACACAAGTTTCCGAGGCTAGTGTAGAAAGGTCACATAAGTTTCCGAGGTGAGTGTAGAAAGGTCACACAAATTCTGAGGTGGTTGTAGAAGTTACACAAATGTTCGAGGCAATCATGGAAAGTTTTCAAGGTGATGGTGGAAATGATCAATATATTTCCAAGGAAGAAAAAAGGTTTTGTTTGAAGTTATCCGAGCAGTTAGCAAAACTAAGGCCATGGGGGATTTTTAGAGCAATAAGTTAGCATATAGTCAAAGCTAGTCCATATTTAGTAAACTTCACAAGAACTATGAGGGCTACTGATAGGAATGTCAATTAGTGAAAGAAATTTTAAAAAATGTTCTAATTTGAATATATATGGTTAGAGAATAGATTAAACGTAAAGTATGAATATTAAAGACTAACATGCAATTAGTTGTAACTTGTAACCGAATGAGTTATTTGTACCCTTTTTTTATAAATAGAGGAGGAATTTGAGAAATAAAGATTGATTGACACTTTTCACCTTTAAAATCTTTCTGAGTATTTTCCTTCTTCACTAAAGGTTTAATACTTAACAAACCTGAGGATGAAAAGTTGATGAAAAAAAATGTTGAATTCTCTTGGATGACCAAAAAAGGCTTCCATGTCCTTGTTTATAAATTGAGGGTCTTTTGTGTTGTAATTGTTCTAGGGATTCTGAACCTGCAACATATATTAGAGATTATGAACTTAATAATATTTTTTAACATAGTTCCGGACACAAACTTTGGTTCCATCCAGTTAGAAAAATAATAAACAGCTACAATAATGGTCGGAAGGCCTCCGGATGACATATGTAAATGGATAACTAAAATCAACCCCATCTTTAAAAAAGCAACGCTTCAGATATTGACAAAAGTGGCACATCTGGTACATGTATTGTATTATAAAATCCTTGGCAAATATAACACCGTCGAACTAATTCTTTCACATTTACGATGATAAAAGGCAATAATATCCAACCATTAAAATACTACTTGTTAATGTCTGGTAGCCGCCATGGGCGATTCCATCCCATCGTGCAACTCAGATAATAAAACCTATGATTCATCATTTCTGAAGCATCACAATAGTGGTCAGCTTATAGACTTCTTATCAAGTATATCCTCGAGGCATCATTTCGTGACCATTAGTCTTTTTGCCAATGCTTTATCAGCTGGCAAAGTCTATTGACTTATGAATTCTTTAATCTCATACCTCCAAAAATTCTATATGTTGGTCAAAGTTTATAATGCCTCTACGGTGCCTAACTTGGGCTCAAAACTCATCATTACCAAAAGATGATCTTGTATCCGAATCCATGGATATTCTTTAGTATGCACAAAAGTGGTTTAAGAATCAATCATCAAACTCTTTGCACGAGGAACGTGTTCGTACTTAATGTATTTAAAGAAAGTTGTTATCTCTCTTAAGGCCTTCAAATATTTTACCAAGTGATATTTTCTTGCTTCAGATTAACGTAGAGTCATGAATAATAAGTAGTTGTGAATCATTTCTCACATGAACCTTTTTAGCACCACAAATTCAAGCAAGCCTTAGCTCTGCCAATACTGCTTCGTACTCTGCCTCGTTATTTGACGCTTTAAAACCAATTATTATTTTTTGATGCATTAAATCTCTATAGGAAAAAATTAAATAAACTTTTCCTTCATAGCCCAAAACGTGGAAGCCCCCATCAATTCTTACTATCCACCCATTCAAAGGCTTATCAATATCAGGCCCAAGCTCTCGTCGCTCATAATGGAACTCAACCAGAAAGCATGCTACGACTTGTGCCTTAAATGTTGTTTGAGAAGTAAATTAAATGTCATAATTTCCTTAATACACTAACCCTTTAGTCATCCGACCTGAAACATTTTGCTTTTGTAACACATTCTTCAGTGGAAAGAAAGTCCGAATAGTAATGGAATGAACTTGGAAATACGGCCTCATTTTTCGAGCTACAACAACTAAAACTAAAGCTAACTTTTCCAGCCTTAAGTATCATTTTTAGTATGTAATAAGCTTCTACTTATAAAATAAACAAGACATGAATAATCTTTGATTTCTTTAACCAAAACCGCACTTACAACATAATCTGACATTGTTATGCGAAATGAGTTAGTAGATTTACAACTTCTTCGGATTGTTCACTTGGAGACGGTGGAAGAAATGATGTATAGAAACTCGGGGTATCCAAGGGCGCGAGCAAACTAGGGCATCCGAGAACGTAGCTAGAGGATGGGCATTCGAAGATGTAGCCCGATGAGGGGATATGTTTTGATTTTTAGGTAAACTAGGTTGGTTGTAAACCAACATTAATCTTTTATCTCATCCTAAACTAGATAATCCTAATCTAACAAGTTGATTGCTAATTTCAACATTGTAATCTTGAATTATTTGAACGTGATGGTCCCTGTAGAGGTCTTGATCTTCATTTTTTTTTTCAGTTTCCTAAGTGACGAGATTATCATTAGCAATATGGGTCGGATTGAGAGAAAACACATCAATCATATCTTATGCCACAATTATTTGATGAGTTTTTGAACAACTCTTTTTTTTTAAAAAAACATCGACTTTTTTTATTTTCTTCGAAGACTCAACTTCTTCTTTGGTATCGGTTGGACTTGTTTTTCTCTTATGTTTCCGTTGAGGACTCTTCTTCTTTGGATCTTCTGAGAAGCTAGATTGAGATTTATTTTTCTTCTTCTCTGAAGGTAAATGGATTTGTGATCTATTAAAAATAGTTAAAATGATGCGTGCATCGGGAGAAACTAGTATATTTTCGATATCGCATGCACTATGGGGTTCCACTAGTTTGTTACATGTGATGACTTAATCCGTGGAGATTTTCCGTAAATTGCTCACGACAAAATTGAGAGGCATGAATCCCTTGTGAAATTAATTACATCATTCTTTTTTCGCTTACTTAATTAATTTGGCAAATGTGTCCTTGGCAGGAGCTTGATGGATTTCGTATCGTCTTGAAATTTCTGCGAGGAAAAAAATTGAAACATAATTATATTTGGAATAAAAATAAGTTAATGTTACTTACTGGTACTTTTCCATTTGAGGTTTAGCCTCAAAGGATTCTTGGTGAAAATCTATTTTCCATTCTCCCAAGCTCTAGAGATAAAGAAAAATCTTTGTTTCCATAGCTTGTAAGCATCAAGAAGATCATCAATAATATTCGAGGAGTTTCCGAGCGTAAGGTAGTAGATGAGCAGAACAAGGTTCTTTGAGAGACCAGTATGTGCAATGAACTGTTTTATTAGAAGAGGTATTTGGGAAAGTCTTGATCTATTATACATGATAGCAGTGTGAAACACAAGTTTGGACTGGCTTGCGTCAGACAAATGTCGCTTATCTCAAAGTAGTCTACTATGACTGGGGGTTTAATGGAAACCTAAGGCACGAGATTAGAATCTCAGGGTAGACAACGACCTCTTTTTCTCCACAAGAGAGCAGAGTCTCTCCCACCACTGGTAACCGAAGTATGCCGTTATCCGGAATACCCCACTGCTTTTTGCGAGTTTCAGCCTCACATTGGTTGAAATAATCATATTGGACATTTTAAGTGCATTTAGGTACTCAGGGAGGAAGTCTTTGAGATTCACACTTAAGTGTGCAGCAATGTCCTCAGGAAGTGTGATTTTTTTCTTCTTTTTATTTGGAGCTGGTTTTGTTGAAGTATTACCCTCAGAGTATGAGGGAGGAGTGCTTTATGCATCTTGAATATTTGACTCAATTTCTGTCCTAAATTTTGACTCAGTAATCGCCTTGGAGATTTCATCTCGAATTTGAAGGATGACAGTATTGGTAGTACCAGTTCGAGGGATATCAGGCTCGCTTATGTTGGTTTGTTGGTTGGTTTCCGAAGAAATTGCATGTGACTCTTTATTTGTCATAGTTTTTCCTTAGAGGGAGAAGATGGTGTAGGACTTTGTGAAGCATTGACATATTCAGAATCTCTCATTGCCACAAATGCACTATTTCGAAGAGGTTCACTTTTTTTAGAAGGTGTTCTTGAATGTATTTAAGGCGTTTGGTTTTGGTTGATTCGATGAGGAGTTTGAGTGTCGTGAGAAGATGTTTCTGTTTGGTTCGGGAGAGTTTTCTCTTTTGTAATTTGAGGGGATTATTTTGAGCAAGCATTAGGGTCTATATCGAAAAGACTTCGGATTCCAAGAGAATTATGATCAGGGTTGAAGGCCCTATGTAAAGTGGTACGAGTGGATAGCTTTGAGGAGTTATCAATCACACCTGCCTTTTGATATTTGACAGCCCTCTCAAAGAAGCTGAAGTAATCATAGATACTGAAAATGGGGTTTTTATGGGATTAGGTTTTTTCATAAACCAATGCAATGGAAATTATTTAAATCAGACATGAACATAGTAAATGGAAATCGGAGAAATTAGGATATGAGCGAGGAAGATGAACACAGTGATGATGATGGTGGTTGTAAAATCTCTCAGGAGACTTTCTCTCTCTATCACAAGAATTTATGTGTTCTTGGAAAAATGGGAGTCAAAAGGGTATTGATAGAAGAAATAATGGAGAAAGAGTTGGGTTTTTCAAAGAAGGAATATGAAAGGTTGACAGGCGTCTATAGGTCGAAATACGGATAAACAAACAACGATTACCTAGTCTAAAGTAGGGTGACACGTGTAAAGTATCCCAATTGGATAATATGCGTACTAGGAAGCTTCTGAAAGTTTCTATCATATTCTAGGTGAATGGTTAATAAAGTCACACAAGTTTCTAAGGAGAATGTTGAGGTGAGTGTAGAAAGGATACAAAAATGTTTGAAGCAGTTATGGAATGTTTTCGAGGTGATGGTGGAAATGATAAATAGATTTCCGCGAAACAATAAAAGTTTGGTTCGAAGTTATCCGAGCAGTTAGCAAAACTAAGTCCATGGGGATTTTTAGAACAATAAGTTAGCATATCGTCAAAGCTAGTCCTTATTTAGTAGACTTTACAAGGACTATCGGGCCTATTGATAAGAATGTAAATAAGCAAGGAGTGAAAGAAATTTAAAAAATGGTTTTAATTTGAATCTTTTATAGTTATAGGATAGATTAAACATAAAGTATGAACATTAATGACTGACAGTGCAATTAGTTGTAACTTGTAACCGAATCAGTTATTAATACCCCTTTCTTATAAATAGAGTGGGGATTTGAGAAATAAAGATTGATTGACACTTTTTCACCTTTAAAATTACTCTGAATATTTTCCTTCTTCACTAAAGCTTTAATACTTAACAAGCCTGAGGATAAAAAGGTGATGAAAAATTGTTTACGAATTGGGGGTCATTGCTGTTGTACTGGTTCTAGAGATTATGAAACTGCAACATATATTAGAGATTATGAAACTGCAACATATATTAGAGATTATGAACCTAATAATAGCTTTTGACATAGTTCCGAACATAGGCTCTGGTTCCATCAAGTTAAAAAATAATAAACAGCTACAATAATGGTCTGAAGGCCTCTAGATGACATATGTAAATGGATAACTAAAATCAACCCCCATATTTATAAAAGCAACGCTTCGAATATTTAAAAAAGTGGCATGTCTGGTACATGTATTGTATTATCGAATCCTTGGCAAAAATCACACATTCGACTAATTCTTTCACATTTGCCATAATAGAAGGCCAGTAATATCTAACCATTAAAATCCTTTATCATTTGCCCCCATATTTAGTCTTTTTGCCAATACTTTATCAGTTGGCAGAGTCTATTGACTTATGAATTCTTTAATCTCATACTCCAATATTTCTATATGTTGGTCAAGATATATAATACATCTGCAGTTCCTAACTTGGCCTCATAACTCATCATTACCAAAAGGTGATCTTGTATTAGAATTCATGGATATTCTTCAGTATACACAATAGTGGTTTAAGAATCAACCATCAAATTTTTAGCCTGCCGAACGTGTTCGTACCTAATGTATTCAAGAAAGTTGTTGTCTCTCTTAAGGCTTTCAAATATGTTACCAAGTGATATTTTCTTTTTTCAGATTGACGTAGAGTTATGATTAATAAGTAATTGTGAATCACTTCTCAGATGAAACTTTTTAGCACCACAGATTCAAGCAAGCCTTGGAATGGAAATTAAATGTCATAATTTCCTAAATTTACTGACCATTTAGTCATCCGACCAGACACATTTCATTTTTGTAACATATTCTTAAGTGGAAAGGAAGTTCGAATAACTGAACGAACTTGGAAATATGGCCTAATTTTTCAAGCTGCAACTACTAAAGCTAAAGCTAAATTTTACAGCCTTAAGTATCATTTTAGCATATAATCAATTTATACTTATAAAATAAACAAGGCATGGATAATCTTCGACTGCTTTAACCAAAATCGCACTTACAACATAATCCGACATTGTTATGTAAATAAATAATATTTCTCTCATCGTTGGTTTGGTTAAAGTATTCGAAGATGATAGGTATTCGTTTATTTTTGTAAAAGCTTCATCACATTCTGAAGTCCAATTGAACTGGTATACCTTTTCTAATACCTGAAAAAATGGGGCACACTTATCTGAAGACCTTGATATGAATTTGTTTAAAACTGTTAACCTTCCAGTTAATATTTTTAGTTCTTTAATGGTCCTCAAAGGATCCATACCAATCAAAGTGTTCAATTATACTAGGTTGCTTGAATGATTTTGTCACTTACTATATAACCCAAAACAAATTCGGACCACATATCAAATATAAACTTTTTGGGGTTCAATATTAAGTTGATTCTTTTTAGATTGGAAAACGTTTCCTTCACATTAGAAAAATATTCCTCAAATTTCATACTCTTTACCAACATATCATCAATATAAACTTCAGCATTTCTTCTGGTCTGGCTAGCAAAGATATTATTTACAAAACACTAATAAGTAGCCCCATTATTCTTAAAATTGAATGGCATCAATTTATAGCAATATAGGCTCATACCTGCTATGAATATAGTGTTATCTAGGTCCCTCAGATCTATCTGTATCTGGTTATACCCTGCAAAAACATCCATAAATGATAAAAGTTTATTATTCAAAGTTGAGTATATCAATTGGTCAATTCTAGGGACAAGGAAAAAATTATTCATGCAAGATTTGTTCAAATCTGCAAAGTCAACACACATGCGCCACTTCCTATTTTTATTTTTAGTGTGTATGAAGTTTGTTGTCCATAATAGGTATAAAGAATTTTGGATATTCCCTACTTTTGTTAACTGATCCGCCTCTGTAACAATTTCTTCAAACTTTTCAATAAAAAAAGCTTTTTGTTTTTAGATAATATGGAATACGTTGGGTCGTATTTATAGTTTGTGGAAATAAAACTTGAAGGGATCCCTGTTATATTCTCGTTACACCAAGAAAACATATGCAAATTTTAAGATAAAAAGGCTAAAAAAATTTCCCTTATGAGTGGTGGTAATCGAGCCTCAATCTTCACAATTTATCCATTTGGGAGTATTATCGAACTGGGAGTATCCCTCGCATGATCTACCGTGTCTGACTCTAAAGCAGATTCAGATAATTGCTTCCTTTTAGACTATAGCTTGAATATAGTTGAAGTTTGTGACGGGCCCTCAGACTGCGATACAACAAAAAGTGGTTAGTTTTCCATTTATTTCAAGTTTGAATTTATTCCATTAAAGAAATACATTTCCTTGTATAATGGCCCACATTATAATGATTCTTTAAAAAACGGTATTTCGATTCTCCACCGGACTCTAGGTTGACTAAATAAAATTTCTTGTTTTATCAAATATAGTAGCAACACTCTCTGTTAATTATGCATAGAAGTCAGATCAGACCCATTGATTTAATCTTGATCTGTGTGGCTGACCTTTTAGGTGTTGACTTACCCGAGGTTAATGAAGATTTTGATTTTCCTTCTTCAGACGAAAGCTAGTAACCTTTTGGGTATGTGGTTGTTGATGGCCTGAAAGAGAAGGTTGTGGAACCCGTCTTTGCAAATGAAGCAATTTTAATCTTTTCGATTCCTCCATTTTGATTTGTTTCTTAACCCGAGCTAAGAAAACTCCAAAATTTAAGGCTTTTTCCTAGTCACATTATATGCCAATTCTACGGGGAGAAGTCTTTGCCTAAAAGAAGTTATATTATATCAAACTCTCTCTGATCAACTGGTCATATTCAATTATGGTATCGACATTCCGTTTTATCTCATTTCTTCCCACAAATTGTCTTCGGAAAGAAGTCCAGAACATATCAAAAACATTCTTGATAGAGCCTTGTGGAAGCCGATTGTACCAGTTTAAAGCGTTATTCTTGAAATTTTGGGAAAACTCCCGACACAATAACTTATCATCATTATCACAATTCATCATAAAGTTCTTGAACTTCTCTAGATGGTTATTCAAATCTGTAATCCCATCAAACCTTTCCATCTTGGATACGTCAAACCACTTTAGTATGTTCATGACTATATTAGTGACCCCCTGTTGCATAAGTACTTTGTTCGCAAGGAATCACAAATGGATTATTTGCATGACAATCAAAACTTTAGTTCCCCGAAACTCGTTAGACTCTTCCCTCTGTATATATTTTTTATTTTCTATTCTGTGGTTCTTGCTTATCGTAAGAAGTACATTGACCTTTGCTCCCATTCTCCGTTTTGATGTCGATAAGAGTGACTGATTGAGTAATGCTTACCATCATGATCTTTTCTCTTTTAGAACGATGATCTATATTCGAGGAAAACTAAAACTCTTCCGACTTAGACACAGAATATTCACTCGACTCTGAAGGACTCTAGCGATATCTAGTTTTATGTTCCCTTTTCAAATAATGGTGGCTTTTATGTGATTGACCTCTTTGGTATCTCTCTTGATTGTGTTGAACACCCAAGTCTAAAGCTTCTTCCTCATAAGCCTTTTGTCCTTTGAGTTTTTAAACTTTTCGAGAGGACCTTATTCGATGAGGTTATTATTGCTTCTTCTTTAGATCTTAGTATCTCGATTTCCCCCCTGAGTTGGTCACGCTCTTCTTGCATGAGTAATTGTTGATGATCTTTGTTATTTATATGTGGTAATTGATTGTACATTTCTTCGATCATGACTCTCTCAGTCATATTGGCAGGGTCCACCTGCATCTTAACATCCATCCTTTGGTATACTCCAAAGACAAGTTCAAAAATACCTAAGGTTTCATATGTTGCTATCTGGATACCTATTTAGGCTCCCGTTATGGACTATTGATGGTGTTACAGATTTACGGAGGGTGTTTTTTGTAATAAGGAAAGAATTTATTAAATTTTGGATGAGTTGTAGAAAGATAATTGAGCTTCTTGATATAATTTTAGAGATAAATACTATGTCATGGTAGTTAAGTAGTAAAACTTTCTTAAGTCTTATTTAATGTCAGCAATGCTATATATATAGTGAAATGGGCATAGTATGCGTATATGATCAATGAGTTCATTCTCGTAACCCAATCCCAAAGACAACCAAAACCCGTTACCATGTAAAACATGTCTAATTATTATAATTTATTACATGAGTGTAAAATACACTTTAGTTCGTTAACCCATTGGTTCGATCCGCCATTCAGATAATTCGGTCCTTATCACCTGCCATTAGTTTATGTTTAATGTATTTGTTCTTTTTGTACGAGTTTTCTTATAATGTTTTGTAGGTTTATGGTATTTTTAGTTTATTTTTTATGTAATTGTTATTTTTTAATCTATATGCTTATGATATTTTTTAATTTTATGATTAGTTTATGATGTTTTTTAGTTTATGTTATATGCGTTCAAAGAGTTCGTAAACATTTGTTTTAAAAATAAAATGGTAGTTGATCAATCTTTAAGTGTGTTAATCAAATCATTAATCATATCACAAATTTTTATGACATCGTATTTGTGTATGATGTATTTTTTTAAATTATATAAAAAAGGCCTATTACCTCCATCCTTTGGTGGAAATTAAGTGAATTCCACCAAAGGATGACGACAATATGCAAACATTTTTTACAACCTTATGTTTTTTGTATGCCATCTACATTGGCAGAAATTTACTATCGTTCGCCAATAACTTTGCATAATGGACATTAAGTACACAATAATTTGGCATATTTGGAAGCCAAAACACCAACCATTTTCATATTGTACATCTTATGCGCCAATCGTTGGTGACAATATGGAATTTTTCTTTTTAACTTAATATTTTTTGAAAACCTATACATAATAAATAGAGCTGAAACATGTGTTATATGCTTCAAATAGCTAATAAAAGTTCATTCTAAAATAAAATTGAAGTCTTATATTAAAAACACAAAACAATCATGTTTAACAAAAAAATAAGTAGTATTTTCATGATTTAAAAAAAACTAATATAACTTGCAAATGATAAAACATTATAGATCTTTTGTTAAGTCTGTTATTAATGGCTCATATTCTCTGGATTGTGCTCCGGATGATGTCAGTGTGGGATGTCGTAGTCGTAAAACAATGTTCACTTTTTTCAAACAATGACACATACTAAGGTTTAATATATTCTCTAGTAGGGTACACCTATGTATGATCTATCGTTGGTAAACGTGAATCTTGAACCATATCAACCTATCAAAGTAAAATAAAAAGAACCAAATTAAATTAAATTATAAATAATTATATCAATTTAATAACTAAAAGCGTTTACTATAAAAATTAATTACATACATGAACAAAATGATTTATGATCACGAAAATGACCCCGGACTCTACATGAGGACCGTCTGTTATTGGTGCATCTTTAACCGTTAAATAAAATATATAACTGTTGGGTGCAGAGAAATAAAAAAACATGTTTGAAAGTGGTCGCGATTAGTTTTCTGCAACTTGGTAACGACATCTAATTTTCTAACGGTATATTCTTTTTATAATATTTCATCCAACATAGTTCTTTTTCAACCTTAACGTCTTCTATATAATATATGGCACACCAATACAACTCTTTATGGGTTTCCAGTTCATGTATTAACAATTTTCTAACAAGCTGTCATCCATTTTTGGTGTCAAACGAATGATAGATGGCATCGGGTTTAACGGTAATAATCTTTTTCATGAAAGGACGTATAAATTATGGTACGTCTGATGCATGCCTCGTGTCCGCTATGTTAGGTATTATTTTACCAATATTAGGTAACCTCGTAGGAATTGGTTTAACGATAATAAAGGGTTTTTCTTTAACAATATTCGTCGCAATCATGGTTACTTTAGATTTATATACAAATAGTAGTGCTACCAAAAGTACCGACCGATATTTCAAAACTAGTGGTCGATATTCCCATCTTTGGAGTTTCCGTAATATCCTTATAAGATTCTAACCTCTCTTTTCTGGTCCATTCGTGCATAAGAGGACCTCTTTTGGTAGAATAATCAAGATGAGTTTTATTACCCATACAACGAGTGTTTTCACCTTTTGTAGGGTTTCGCAAAAAAGAGAACTAGAATAATAAAAAACCAATGTAATTTGTTTAAGATAACGACTTCATTCATAAACACAAACTATCATAGTTTTGTATTTAAATTTGCAATGTTAGTTTTAACCTCTTCTTCCCCAATTTAACTAAAGGGAACATTCTAGTCTTATTTAATGCCCGTCTATAATTTGGGTACGAAAAAACTCATCCACATTTTGGATTGGCTCTAATTCGCGGGTTCATGGTAAACCGCGTGTAAGTTCAAATGATACCATCGCATGTGGATTTTTCACATCCGAACTTCTCTGTATTTTCGATATAATTATCATATATTTTTGTCAAAACGATTGGTGATACATACCCCAATAGTAATTTGAAAGGTTTAAACTCTTGGAATTTATGAGTAAGATGATACTTGTTATGGTTAAATGTTCTATCGCAAGCAAGCCATGCACCTTCCTCCGAAATCCTTTAAAATTCAATTTGCTTGTCCCGATATATTTCTTCATAACAACGTGTGAGATTTCCTCATTAAATGTCATATTTTCAAAATGCATGATCTTGTTACCATATCTAAGAACAAACTTCTGTTTATATGGTGTAATCCATGCATCTATGGCATAATCAACCAGCTTCGCTTGATTTTTTAACATCCCTCACATTTTTTATAATCTTTCGTTCATTCGGTCAACGATGATCGATGCGGCTAAAAAATTGTTAGCATATTTCTCATCTTCAAACGTTGTTTTTGTTTCCACGTTTACGTTATTATTGATATGCCATTCGCATAGCATACGACTCATGCTTAGAAATAGTTTATCAATGATATTCGTCAAATCAAGTTCACAATCCATGATTATAACACAATGCAACTCAGAATCATTCTCTTCCATATCCGTTTTCAAACATCCCAAATCTCATATGTAATTGTCTTGTTTTTCATGTGTTATGAGTGAGAATGAAATACAAAATATTTTGTTACTTAATGTAACCCTGACTACTTCCAACAATGTCATCCATATCTAATCATTTTGTAAGTACTATCGATGATTAGCAACTGAGGAAAGGTCTGTAGTAAATCAATGCTAATACGGTGTGTAAAAAAAATCGGTTATGACATCAGATCTTTCATTGATCGTCTGATGCTATCGAATGTATTTGTGCATTTGTAATTTTGCTAACAAACATTGCATTTGCGAACGACCATCTTTTTCAACCAACCTTGTTCTTTAAGAGTGATTGTATACGTGACAGATGTTGGACGCATCTCATAATCGCCGCTGGGTTGTTCTGTTTACCGTTAAAACTTTGACAACTTATTTTCCTTCAGTTTTAACTTCGCAAATTTCTCACATCGATGTAAGTACACAACCAGATTATAGTTGTGTTTGATAGAAGTTACATTTAAAACCCAGTTATCATTACCTTTAACAAAATTATCAACCAAATAAAAGGGGCAAAATACCGTACGCCTTCCGCTTACGATCACACTCTTGAACCCTAGATTAAAATATACAGGATCACTCGCATACGTTATCTACTCTAGGTGTTCTTCCTCGTTTTCCTTTTCTCATAAATCCTATTTTAAGTGAGAACCCAAGTGTCTTGCCGAGTTTTTAGATCCACTCGATCATCGAGTCAAAGTTTTACTCATCGTAAGATCCAAATTGATGAGCATAATCCATAATAGTCGATATTTTACTTTAGATAACCTCTTGGAATGCATACAAACCAAACAAATTAATAAAATTTGGATTACGATTACGAAAGATCATTTTATCATTGCCATATCAGATTTGTTTCTCATTCTGTCATTGTAAAAAAAATTGTTGCTAATTCCACCGTTGTCATGACACCAGTATGATGTCATTGTCATCGACTTGACAAAAACTATAATCGTTTTCGTTAAAACGATGACAATGAATAACACTTGAACGCCATCGACGAACGAAAAAAGAGACATTTTCTATATTTACGTTGACCAATAGAAAAACAAGTTCTCTGTCTATTTTGGTCATGAGTTATAAAATATAAAATATTAAATTTTAGTAGATGTTTTTTTGTATAGCTTGGTAGAATAAATAGTATGTGTAACCCATAAAAAAATATTTTTTTTAATTATGAACAATTTTATAAATATTGAAAATTCAAAAAAATATGGGTTACGAAGTAAATATAATTTTTGTTTTAGCAATTACGATAATTTATACATTTAGACTAAAACATTCGCAGATTTTATACGGTTGAATCCAATATCACATTATAAAATTATAAAATCTCTCATTTTGATTTTGGACAAATTTACTCTTTAAAAAAAACTTTTATAAATTTCTCACCATTTATTTTTAAATTCTTTATGATTTTCGAACTTGGATTTCAAAATAAAAGAGTTGACGAAATATCTAATAAAATATGATTTTTTTCTAGGTGACCCTAATTTAGGCTAAAAACTCTGGTTAGTCACCGGTGTTTGACACCTGTTGCATTCGTGCCATTAAGATTTAGTCGTCACTAAAACGAGTCACTGGTTTTTAAAATTGTTGCATTATTGCCACTAGTGTACAAATTAACATGGAGCTGACACGTGGCAGCCCAATGTACGCAGATTTGTCCCACATACGATCACTCCTTATTTCATTCAAATAATACCCCTCTTTACTATCTACCGTATTTACTTTTACTTTTAACTTTTTTTATTTTTACTTTTAATTTACTTAATTTACCTGATTTAATACTTTTACCTTTAACCTCAAATATTTACTATTTTATACTTTTTTTACTTTTAACATCAAATATTTACTTTCTTACTGTTTACCTTAAATATTTACTTTATTTTTTATATATATATTGCTTTTTAAATTTTTTAAACCTTAAATCCTTTCTTTACCATAGCCACAGTTCTAGAACTCTTTTCCCAGCCTTAGTGTCGAAGATTGGGAGACTTGGAGGAGACCCGACGGGGACTGTAGGAGAGGGTTTCAGTAAGTGTCGGGTTCTATTATCACCTACCGGTGCGCTGATACAGATTGAACGGAGGCTCCATCTCCGGTTGAGATCCTCTTGCACCGATTGAAGAACTAAAAGGCTCTAGTTTTCGCTGGAGAGCTTCGTTTCGAGACGTAAAGATAGTGATGTTGTGTCTGCCGACGGCTTGTTCTAAGGTTTGGAGTTATCGACTCGCTCGACGAGTTCTGTGTAATGCGAGTCGAGAAGGGCGACGAGGATGGAGTTGGAGGTGATTAGAGCCGACTCGGATAAGTGAGAAGCAAGAATTGCGGAAGAGAGAGATAGGAAGAAAGAGATGGTAAGAAAGAAAGTGGAGATTCGACGATGATCCATGGTTGTTGCCGGGTAGAAGGAAATGTTACAGTGGATTTGAAAAGAGAGTAAATAAGGTGTCGAGAAAAAGATGACCGACAGGCTAGTTGTGAGGGTTAGTCACATTCACTTACTTACCAGCTGTTGTTTTATATTTTTTTTATTACATAGTATTTATTTCGCTAGCGAACCTCAAAAATGTCACATTTTAAATTGGGCCAGTACCAAAATGAATATTTAAGGTAAATAGTTAAAAAGTAAAATTTTCAGATTACAAATAAAATAAGTAAATCAGAGATAATAGAAATACAAGATAAAAGATAGGGGAAATGAGACTTCTCTTTCAAGAAAGGGTTTCTTGACCCTTTGTGTTCTTCTCCTTCTTCTCTTTTCTCCTAGTCATGGATACCAATTCTCTAAAGCTTAATTCATCTGAAGAGTTTCCTTCTCTTCTTAAGGATGGTGTAGATTTCTTGCCTAAGAAATCTTTTGCGGAAACTGTTAAAGGCTCTGTTTCTCACAATCAAGACCTAAAACCAGAGTTCTACAAGCAAGTAGACATCCATTATTCTGTCCAGTTTTCTGATGAGGTTAAGAGTCTTCTCCTTGAAAACTCTTCAACTACTGTTATCTGCAAATTTAAGGATGGAATTCCACGTAAAGCAGTTCTTGAATCGTTTCTTCAAAGGCTGAAATTTAATGGTTCCTATAAGTTTTATAGCCTTGATTCGAGGCATATCTTCCTTGAG
Source organism: Limnanthes douglasii subsp. nivea (assembly GCA_036936605.1). Classification (NCBI taxonomy): domain Eukaryota; kingdom Viridiplantae; phylum Streptophyta; class Magnoliopsida; order Brassicales; family Limnanthaceae; genus Limnanthes; species Limnanthes douglasii. Next base: position 160,251,498 of record JAUPFV010000002.1, read on the forward strand.
TTTCAGTTGAAGGCAGATGTGAGCAGCATATGGTCTAGGTATGTTTGGAATATCGAAGGTAAGTCAATGAGAGTTCTTCGTTGGGATTCTGGTTTTGACAGAAGGTTTGAATGTTCTAAGGCGTTGGTCTGGGTTCGTTTGGAGAGAGTGCCTGAATTTATGTATAATAGCTCTATTATATATAGTTTAGCCTCTTCTATTGGCACTACTTATAGGGTGATTGTTCCAGAAAATAAAGCCCTTATGAATGTTTGTTTTGCTCACATTGAACTTGATGTTTCGATGCCGTTAAAATACAGACTATGGGCTGGTTTTGGCTCGAATGAAGGGTGCTGGATTAACTTGAGTTATAAGAACGTGCCTGCTTACTGTCATACTTGTTCTCATCTTGGGCATAAGGACAGTGACTGCAAAAAGAATCTTAAGGTTGTTAAAGAGACTGATAATTGCATTAAGGCTGTTGAAGAAAGGTGTGCTGAGAATGAGGGCAGTAAGACGGCTGATTCTGGTAAGGTTGGTAACAAGGTGGGTGTTGTGGAAGAAGACTCTCGTGGTCCAAGAACTTCAAATGAGTTATCCAGTAACTCTCAATCTTTCAGTAAATATTTTCGTAGAAAGATAAGGTCTGTTATTAGCACCAAGAATCGTGAAACTGTTGATAAGGATTCTGTTGTTGTTGAAGATCTTAAGGAGGATAATAATATGGAGGTGATTGAGGCTCTGCACAGAATTGAGCATGACTTTGCTCAGAGTAATCATCAGTCTGAAGATCAGGAGCTTGTTGGAGATATTGTTAGCTGTGACAATACTCCGAGATATCAGTCTGAAAACAGAGGCTTTGAAACTATTATCAGTGGGAAGATTAAGTCTCATTTAAAGAAGGGAAAGTCTAAAAGGTTGGCTATTAATCCTCTGTCTTTGAAAGGAGGAAAATCGAAACGAAAATCTTTATCTGATAATGATAAAGATCACTAATTGGAACTCTCGTGGTTTGAATAATAAGCCTAGGTTGAGGAGGCTGTTCTCTGTTATTAAGGATAATAATTCTAAGATTGTGTCAATTCAGGAGCCTATGGCGGATTCTTGTAAGATTGGGGATATTGCTGAGGTTCTTGGTTTTCAGAACTTCTGTCCTAACTGTTCGAATAAAATCTGGGTCTTCTGGAAGGATGATGTTGTGATTAATATTGTTGATAATCATGTTCAGTTGGTTAATATGTTAGTTTCTTATCCTAACTGCATTTCTGTGTTTAACTTCTCGGTGGTTTATGCGAAGAGTTAGAGGATGCTTATGAGAGAGCTGTGGGATCAGATGATGGGGTTTTCTTCTGTGGATAATCCTTGGATCATTACTGGTGATTTTAACTCTATTACTTGTTCTGAAAATCAGGTTGGATGTTCTAGGTTTGATCATCTGAGTGCTAATGATCTTAATGAGGCTATCAGGTTTTGTAATCTTGAGGAAGTGGGCTACATTGGTTCGAGGTTTACTTGGAATAGGGGGGCTCGTTGGAAAAGATTGGATAGAACTTTGGTTAATGATAAATGGATCAACACTTTTATGGATATTAAGGTTTATCACATGGCCAGAACCTGTTCTGACCATGCTCTGTTCTTCATTCAATCGTCTTAGTCTGTTAATAACTTTAACTGTAAGAAGAGTTTTAAGTTTATTAATGCTTGGACTGATGATGGTAGTTTCTTAAGTACTATGAAGGAGAACTGGTTGCTGCATTATGATGGTAATCAAGGTCAGGTTTTCTGGTTTAAGTTAAGAAGGCTGAAGTTTTGTCTTAAGAATTGGAATGTGAATACTTTTGGCAATATTTTCAATAAAGTTAAAGAGATGGCTGAGGTTGTTCGAAGAATGGAGATTGTTCATGCTGAGTCAAATTGCAGTTCTTCTAGGGCTGATCTTTCGAAAGCTAATAGTTTATACCTAAAGGCCTTAAGAAATGAATAAATTTTTTGGCGTCAAAAGTGCTATAATGGGTGGATAAAAGATGGGGATGCTAATACTAAGTTGTTCTATGCATTTGTCTCTAAGAATAGAAGGCATAATTCTATTTTGGGGATTAGGGATAAGGGTTCTTGGCTTGATAATCCTACTGATATTTCTACTTCTGCTGTCTGTTATTTTAAATCTATTTTATCTTCTTTCTCCTATTCTAGTAGAAGTGAGTAGGATTTGCTTATGCAGGATGACATCTTTAATTGTATTCCAAATTTGGTTAGTCTGGAGGACAGTGAGTCTATCATGAGGCAGACTAATAAGGATGAGGTTTGGAGTATTATTGCTAATATGAAATCTGATAGTGCTCCTGGGCTTGATGGGTTTAACGTCTTTTTCTATAAATTTTGCTGGTCCATTATTAGTAATGATTTGTGTAAAGCCCTTAATTTCTATCTTCTTGGGAATGACATTCCTGAAGGTGTCTTTGCTACTGGGCTGTGTCTGGTTCCTAAATGTGCTAACCCTACTGATTGGAAGGCTTTCAGGCCTATTAGTCTTTGTTCAATTTTTAATAGAATTCTTTCCAATCTGATTAATTCTAGACTTTCTATTTTATTGCCTAACATAGTTTCTAAAATGCAAGGTGCTTTTGTTAAAGGAAGGTTGATTCATGATAATATTTTAATTACTAAATAGTTAGTGCATGACATTAATAGGAAACCTAAATCTGGGAATGCTATTATTCAACTAGATATGTCTAAAGCTTTTGATAAGCTTGCTCATGCATTCATTTTTAGAGTTCTTAAATGCTTTGGTTTTGCTGAAAACTGTATTGAATTAATAAGAAAAATGATTACAAACGTGCATGTCTCTCTGCTTATAAATGGTTCTAGCTATGGTTACTTCAAGCAGAATGTTGGTATCAGGCAAGGAGACCCTCTGTCTCCCAGCCTGTTCATCCTTGCTGAGGATGTTTTGCTTCGTAGCATTTACAAAATATTTGAAAACAATAAACCTATTTGCTATGCTTCTAGATCTAACTTACTGGTGCCTTGTTTAGCATTTGCAGATGATGTCTTGATCTTCACCAACTGCAAGGCTGTCTCCATTGCTTTGCTTGGTAGCTTGTTTGATAAATACCACCTTGTCTCTGGTCAATCTGTAAACAAAGAAAAAACTAAGGTTATTGTTTCTAGCAAAGTTAATAATGCTGCTGTGAATAATATTAAGATTCAAGATGGGTTTAATGTTGATCACTTGCCTTTTAACTACTTAGGGATAACTATTGCTAGTAATAATAAAGGGAAGTTTTTTCAGCCTTTTTTGAATAAGATTCATGATAAAATTATGGTCTCGGATCTTAAAAACCTTTCGTTTGGGGGCAGATTGACTCTTATTACTTCTGTCTTAATGCCTATAGTATTCTATTGGATGCAAAATTCTTTTATTCCTTCTAACATTATTAAAACGATTGAGGGTTATTTTAATAGGTTTCTTTGGAGGTCTAACTATAATGTTAAGACTATCCATTGGGCTTGTTGGTCTCAATTATGTAAGCCTTTTGATGAGGGTGGTCTCAACATAAAAAGTCTTGGTGATGTTCAGACTGCCTTTTCCTATAAACTTTGGTATCTTTTCGGGAAAAATTCTAGTCTGTGGGCTTCTCTAATGCATAAGACCTATTGTAAGCATACTCATGTTCTTAAAGTGGTTTGTAAAAGTTCGGACTCTGTTGTTTGGAAGAGGATGTCTGCTATTAAAGGTGCTGCTAATAGGAACATAAAGTGGAGGCTGGGTCAGGGGCTTATTGTTGGATATTTTAGTATAATTGGATTGACTAGTCGACCAATGCAGTCGTAATATATTATCGAGCAAGTCGGAGAGTGTGGAGTACACGCTTGTAAGAATATATTATGATTAGTGGGTCCAAGGGGCGTCTCCTGGTTGTGGTTAAATTTATTTTAAATGATAAGGCTATTGTGAATATTCATGGAAATTTTGAATTTGGAAAATTAATTCAAATTTGAATTTGAATAATTTTGGCCGTTTTTATCATTTAAAATTATAGCCGTTATTGGACTTAAAACTGTTTTACAGTTTTTGAAATTTGGTTGAATAAATAAGTATGGTTCTGTTGAAGAAAGAAAAACAACAACAAAAATTCATTCTCGTTGTTCAAAAGAATAGGCTCTGATTTTATCCGGTTGAAAATTTTGGAGAACCACCAAAATAATTTCAATCTGAAATTGTTAAAACAAGACTTCAGAGTTTATCCGGAAATCTCTAAACAATATTCCCAACAAAAGATTGAAATTATCTATTCTTGTTTTGTGAAGAGATTTGTACGAAGATGTTCTTGTTTTATAATTTTTATGAAGATTGAAATGAAGAGATCGGTTGTCAATTTTTAAACAATCCATAATTAAGTATTGAAGTATCAATGAAACTATGGTATCATCCTCTTGTAAGTTTTTCTCCCCTGACTTTTACTTATGGATGTCTATTTTTTTTACAATGAAAATGGTGATAATCTTTGAATTGTTTTAAATTCTGTAAATGATACACACATTGGATTAATTGTTGTTTTGGTTGTTAGAAGTGTATATCCATGTTTGAAAATGTATGCAATTGAAATGGTGAAGTTTAATTGCGTAAATTTTGCATACACTTGTTGAATGGCTGCTATTTTAGTTGTTGGAATTTTACCAACAATTAAGTAATGGAGGCTATGATTGATTTCGAAGAAAAATCAATACGCTTTAGCGGAAAATTGTATATTTTTCAAGCGCCGTTCGAAATCCATGTTTGTATTTTCATGCCGAGTTTGAAAATGCAATAGGTAACTTCTATAAGTGTTATCTGAATTCGCTTTAATGAGAAACTGATATATGAGTTTATTAAAGAAATAGTATATTATGGTCCCTTTTTTTGTTTAATTAGAAAATGAAGGTTTTCATTTGGCTTTGTCTGTTTTAATTAGGAAAGATTTTCTAATTGTCTGTTTCAACTAGAAAATGAAGATTTTCTAATTGTCTGTTTTAATTGGGAAATGAACATGTGCACGAGTCAAACTGAATTAGCAGTTCTGCCGGAATTTAACGAAACAACTGTATAAATAATTATAAATCATGATAAATCAGTCAAATGCATTCCATGTGCAAAAGAATCGGTTACTATAATTAAAATAATTGATTTAGTATAAGAAATGAAGTTAGAAAGGCTGAGTGCTGTCATATGCATTTGTCATTTGTGCTTTTTTGGTGTCAGAAGTGGGATGTTGAAACTTTATGCAACAACGAGATACTAAAGCACAGGGAAATATGTGTATAAAAAGCACAAATGAATTGTAATTCTGACTTGTAATTTGATAATGGTCAGAAAAACTATTGTAGGAAACTGATGCATACAAAATTATAATTGTTTACTGCTTTTATACAAAATTGGCTTAAACAGCATGCATATAAAATAACTGTTATGCAGTTGATTGGTTTTTAAAAAATTACAAACTGCAGGCAGAAGCAAAATATATATATATATATATATATATATATATATATATATAGAAAGTGCTATGCAGTTAGAAGGTTTAAAAGAATTTCTGTAGTAAATAAGGATAAGTTAAAATGTCATTATCATGCAAATGATTGCTTGTAATTGGATTCTTATGGTAAATAATAATTAAGTTAGAAGATAATTGTTTATGGATTCTTATAAAAAAATTAAGAACTGCATGCAGAAGCATTATATATATAGAAGAATTATATATATAGACAGTGCTTCAATTGAGTGTTATCTATAATAAGAATTTATTATGATAAAACTAGAGTCGAGTATATTTGCTTACTGTTACAAGTGCAGTGGAAGTGCGTAACTGCATGACTGAAGTTGCATTACTTTATAGCTTATAGTGGTTACTTTTCAATTGAACAGCTAGTATATTTAGTTATGGAGTGTGTATTGAATAAAAGGTTTTTTTTCGTACCACTGGTAAGTTAAATGATCTATTTTAAAGGTCGGAAACTATGTGTGCTTCTTCTACTGTCTTCAATGCAGCCGTTTTGGTTTTCGAAAGGTCACGGCTTTTGGACAGCCCTTTGAATGCTTGGGTGAGTTTCCATGAACTCCGGCAGCAAAGATTCGGTCACCGGAGGGACGTCCAAAAACTGATTGAGCCGCCGTTTGCGGTGGTGAATTCAACGGAATTAATTCGATTCCTAACGTCTGCTTGTGAGACTTTTCATGAAAGTCGGTCGCAAGGATCCAGTTGTCGGAGGGACGTCCGAAAACTGATTGAGCTGCCGCTTGCGGTGGTGGGATCGTCGGAATTATTTCGGTTCCCAAAGATTTGAACAACCGGAATGAATTAAATTTTGTTTCTTTTCTCTGATATAAAGTGGAAAGAAATGGAACAATTTGCATGGTCTAATGGAAATATCTTTTGCATGTAAAACCGGAGTTTATAACTAAGCATTTAAAGTTTAGTTATTTTCTTTAATATAGAGTCTAAAGTGACTTGGTATACAAAGTTTGTTTAAGTTGTATATATAATATTATAATTTACAAATTTGGTAAATTTTGATGTTATTCAGATATATTATAATTTACGATTTTGGTAAAATTTGATGTTATTCGTAAATGAGTTATGATTTGTTTATACGTGGGTGATATATTGATTTTTGGCATTAGCCAAATCAAGTTGATGAAATTAAGAAATTCTTATCGTCGAGTTTTGAGATGAAGGATTCGGAAGAAGCTAAGAGGCTTCTTGGTATCTGTATGTCATGACTAGGCCGGATATTGGATTTGTTGTTGGAAAACGTATTAGTATATTCGGATGCGAGTTATATTTCGAATATGGAAGTCCACTCTTTCACAAGTGGATGTGTATTTCTACTTGGAGGACTTGTTATATCTTAGGCATCTAAGAAACAAAATTGTATTACTTGATTCAACAATGGAATCAAAGTTTGTTGCATCAAGAAGGTGAGTGGCTACGAAATTTAATGTATGAAATTTTGTTGTGGTCCAAAAGATACCACCTAATTCTTTTACAAAGGTAAGGCTAGACACTTAGGTGTCAGACAGATTATGATTCGGGAGCGTATCATGAATGATGTTATTGCAGTAGATTTTGTGAGAACTCGATATGATTTAGCCGATAATTTAACCAAAGGGTTAAGTAGAGATTTTGTGCACAAATCGGCTATTGGGATGAGATTAAAAGTCCATTTGAAATCTCTCATGTTAAGATACCCAATTCCCATCTAATATGACATTAGGTGCTGAATTCAATGTGGAAAGCTTAACATCTAGAGATTGGAACACATTAGTAGTATTATCCCAAAGTATGTGTTCAGACATGCAAGTTGTGGAGGTTGAAGTTTATCTTCTTAATAGCTCTTTTGAAAAATTGCATATGCATGTGCAAGAGTAAAAGATCTACCTATTTAAGCATGAAGTTTAGCCGCTTCAAGAAGCTAGGACTTGGCTTTGATATGCTTAAGAAGGATAAGGACACAAGGCTAGTAAAAGATAGTGTCAAGTAAGAACATTTGAGAATGTAAATTTATGTGTATATTATCTTCGAGTATTCATTATGGATAATAAAGGTTCAATCCTTAGTGATACCTTGATATTCGAATATTTGGAATTTGTAATATACTAATATGAAATTCAATCGTTACGATATTTCATTTATGCATAAATTTGTTATATTTTGTGAGTTTGTTTTAGTTAATCATGAATTGCACTAAAATGGGGGAAGATTGTTGGATATTTTAGTGTAATTGGATTGACTAGTCGACCAATGCAGTCGTAATATATTATCGAGCAAGTCGGAGAGTGTGGAGTACACACTTGTAAGAATATATTATGATTAGTGGGTCCAAGGGACGTCTCCTGGTTGTGGTTAAATTTATTTTAAATGATAAGGCTATTGTGAATATTCATGGAAATTTTGAATTTGGAAAATTAATTCAAATTTGAATTTGAATAATTTTGGCCGTTTTTATCATTTAAAATTATAGCCGTTATTGGACTTAAAACTGTTTTATAGTTTTTGAAATTTGGTTGAATAAATAAGTATGGTTCTGTTGAAGAAAGAAAAACAACAACAAAAATTCATTCTCGTTGTTCAAAAGAATAGGCTCTGATTTTATTAGGTTGAAAATTTTGGAGAACCACCAAAATAATTTCAATCTGAAATTGTTAAAACAAGACTTCAGAGTTTATCCGGAAAACTCTAAACAATATTCCCAACACTTATTGATTTCTGGCTTGAGGATTGGCATGATTGGTCTCCTCTGATAAGTGACTCTAATTCTTTTAACTGGTTCTTAGGTGCTAATGTGTGTTCTTTTTGGAAAACTGATAGTTGGGATTTTAATGTTCTTAATAATATTTTGCCTCCTGATAGAGTTTCTCATATTGCTAATTATAAAATTGATCCTAATAAGGCTGATGGTATTATTTGGAAGCTTTTTACTTCTAAAGAGTTTGATTTTAATGCTACATGGAATAGTATTAGGCACTGTAATCCTAAGTCTAGTCTTCTCTCTTGTGTCTGGAATCATTCTACCCCTAAGAAGTTCTCTTTTCTGGTTTGGAAGCTAATTAAGGGCTATATCCCTCTTGACTCTATTCTTTCTAAAAGGCATGTATACATGGTGTTTAAGTGTCAGTTTTGTCTGAATTGTGAATAGATGAACCATCTCTTCATCAATTGTTGCTTTTCCTGGCCTATTTGGAACTATTTCAGTAGCATGTTCAGGATCAGTGTTAGAAGGCATATGTCATTGACTCATGTTTTACATATTTGGTTCAGTATTTCTAACTCTAAGCGTCACATTACTCGTATTGTTCCTCAGGTGGTTTGTTGGGTTATTTGGAGAAACATAAACTTGTCAAAGTTTGGTGATTCTCCAGATAATGTCCCTAAGGCTATTGACAGAATAGTTCATATTATTAAAAGTCTGGATTTATCTAATGTTATCTCCTATAAGCATTGGACTAATGTGAACTTTGCTGGCATTGCTCTAGGGTCTCGTTCTATTAATAACAGAAAGGCGCCGAGTTACCTGAGATGGATCGCCCCGAATCCTGGGAGGATGAAGTTGAATGTAGACGGTTCGTGCAATCGGTTTGGTGAGGCTAGTACTGGAATCTTGTTTCGAAACTCTGATGGGGATGTCGTCCTGGGTCGTGGTTCTCTTCTGGGTAAAATTAACCCCCTTTTCGCTGAGATCAGTGCCCTAGTTGAGGGCTTGATTATCTGTAAACAAAAGAACTGTGTTAATGTTGATGTGGAATCCGATAGTATGGTTCTAATAAACCTTTTAGCTACTAGAAAGGAAGCCTGGTACCTGTGTGATTCCCTGAGCATCTGTAGATCTCTAATTCATTCGAGAATGACGATTCAACATATATCGCGCATTCAAAATCAGTGTGCCTACTGGATCGCTAAAGCAGTGCTGAATTCAAAGAAGAGTACTCACTTTGTCTCTCCCCCTGATGATCTTAAATCGATCGTGGTTTTGGAAAGCCTAGGGGTTGGGTATGTCGCCTAGATTCTTCTTCGATTTGGGCTGATTTTGCTGCTGTTTATCGATTAGGGTTTTTTGTTGGTTTTAAATTGATTGATTCGTTGGTAAAGAAAGAAGGTAGGGATGGTGGTGCTGATCGAAAGGTTTTGCTCTTCTCTGGTTTCGATTTCTTATCGGGTGGTTTGATTTGGGAAGGTCGAAGAGAAGCGTTTTTGAGAGAGAAGTAGTCGAAGAGAAGAGTTTTTAGGTTTGCATGTAGTTTTGTTTCGATTTAGGGGTGAATTGTCTGGTTTGGTTAATTTTGCCCTAATTGTGTGACTCATTTTTGGCTTATTCTTTTAAGGCCCTTGAGTTTTGTATTACGATTTATTTTGGTCCGTTTTAATAAAAAAAAATTCTATTTGCTGAAAAAAATAATAATAATAAAATAAGTAAATCAGGTAAAGTAAAAAGTTAAAATAAAAAGAGGGTAAATCTATTTGAGTAAAAAATAAAAAGTTAAAATAAATACGGTAAAATAGTAAATAGGGGTGTTTTTGGAATGAAAAAAAGAAGTGACGGTATATGGAATAAACTTAGGTATATTGGACCGTCACGTGTCGATTTCATGTTAATTTGGACGCGCTAATGACAAGAATGCAACAATTTAAACAATTTGAAACACCAACGAATCTTTTTAGGGACGAATGAACAATTTGGACTAACGAGGTTTTTAGTCCTCTAATTTATATCATATAATTATAAAAGGAAGGCCGTATTAACAAAAGAAGCTTATAATAGAAAGTTGGTGAGGGTAAACATCTCCATTTGGAAAAAGTGTTTGCTGCACTTGCCCACCACGTGGCTAGACCTTCTTCTTGGTATGCTCTTACCTACCACCATTTTTAACTCTACAACAACCCCACCAGGGAGACGAGAAAAAAAAAACTTAAGGGAGACAGAGAGAGAGAGAAGAGATATGGAGAAGAAGATGATGTTGGAGCGACTGAGTGTTGAGGATTACGTGAAAGCAGGTCTACTGACAGAAGAAGCTAAAGAAATTGATAGAAGCATAAAGAAGAAATTGGCGAGTGATAAAGATGATGATCCAAGCGAATTGTGGAAATGGGTGGTAAAAGAGAGAGTGCTAAAGCCATGGCACCCTCATGCCTTGCACCAGCTCCTTTACTATTCTCTCTTTTCCAATTGGGATTCGCTAAAAAATGGCCCTCCTCTCTATTACTTCCCTTCGCTGTGAGAATCCATCTTTTATTTTATATATAGTTATATCTAGCACTCAGGTTTACAAAAATTATACTACATTTTTTTGGAATAATCCCGTGTTTTAATAATCTATATGAGCAGGATTTGACTTTGCAGAAAACCTGGTAAACTTGGCTTTTTTAGGGAACCTAATAATACTGGCCAATTTCAAATTGAGAAAACGGTCACGTGTTCTTTATGTAGTCACCTAGGCTAGGTATAGGTATACTGTATACAGATGCATCAGTTCTTAATTTTGACCTTAAATTTTGTTCTCATTTTGATTCAGGAGCGAATCAAAACTCACTAACCTGGGCCGAATGATGGAAACCCACGGTTCAAAACTTCTAGGAAGTAAATACAAGGACCCTATAACAAGTTTTAGCCTTTTTCAGGAATTCTCTGTACAACATCCAGAAGTAAGCATTACAATATAGATACGTATTCAGAATTATTTTTCCTTACACGAAGTAATTGTTTTGGAAGCTTCTTTCAGGCTTATTGGTCAATTGTTTTAAAGGAGCTCTGTATAGTGTTTCGCAAGCCGCCCACATGCATCCTAGATACCAAAGACAAGTCAAAGCCCGGTGGAGCATGGCTTCCGGGTTCAGTTCTAAATATAGCAGAATGTTGTTTGCTCCCCTCAATTCATCCTAGAAAAGAAGACGACCAGCTGGCCATTTTATGGAGAGACGAAGGATTCGATGATTCAAAAGTTAGTGGTATGACACTAAGGCAACTTCGACAACAAGTAATGTATGCTCTCTTTTTAATATGTTGTTAGTGACTAATGGTTTGTTTCACTCTATCTTTTGATGTTGAAATATATACTTCAGGCTGGTAGCAAATTCTCTTGATGTGATGTTTTCAAAGGGTGATGCAATTGCAATCGACATGCCAATGACTGTGAATGCGGTCATTATTTATCTGGCAATTATATTAGCTGGTTTTGTTGTTGTTTCTATAGCTGACAGCTTTGCTCCAAAGGAAATCGCAACTCGCTTAAGAGTATCTAACGCAAAAGCCATTTTTACTCAGGTCGATATTTTTCTTTTCTTTTCTTCTTCTTGGTTGATGACCCTTGTTTATTTCTAAGAAAAGAACTTGGAGAAAAGTAGAAACCAAGAAACGATAATGAAATTTGTTATTGAGTTACAGCTATTTTAAGACACGGATTCATATTTCTTTGGGTCCGAAGTAACATGTAAGATTTATTTGCTTTCAGGATTTTATACTTAGAGGAGCTAGCTGGGTGCCTTTGTACAGGTACGTGACCTATTCTACCTACCTATCTAAAGTCAAGAAAATCGACTAACAATGTTTTTATTTGTACCTCAAGTGCATTTCCTTCATTTTGTAGTCGAGTCGTAGAAGCTGCTCCTTCTAAAATTATCGTGGTTCCAGTAATGGGGAATAAATTAGGCATTAAATTACGTCAACAAGATATACCGTGGACTGGTTTTCTTTCAGGGGCCAGTCACAGTCCAAGGTGATGCATACAATTATAAATAAAACTTTTGAATTATAGAAATGTTCGATATATGTAACGTTTCAACTATATTTACTTTGAAATATCAATAAAATTGTAGTATTGCTCACCTTCTTTTGTTCAATCATGGATAGACCAAATTATTACTCGCCAGTTTATCAATCAGCAGATTCTGTGATTAACATTCTGTTCTCATCAGGAACTACAGGTACATATATTGTTCAGCAGTATTTACTGATTTTTGCTTAATCTTGCTATTATATCTAGTATATGGATTGTTTTCACTAGGAGAACCAAAAGCTATACCATGGACACAACTTTCACCAATCCGTTGTGCTTCCGATAGTTGGGCTCATATTGATATGCAGGTTGGCGACATCTTCTGCTGGCCCACCAATCTAGGATGGGTGATGGGACCAATTTTGCTTTTCTCTTGCCTCCTCAATGGTGTAACTCTTGCACTTTATCACGGTTCTCCCCTTGGTCGTGGATTCGGAGAATTCGTTCAGGTACACATTGCTTGTATGAAACTATTACTACATGGAAAATTTGGCTCTATTTAAAGTATTCGAAGAATGAAGGAAAATATTTACGGGGAGTTATCCGGAATACATAGGATGAGGCTTTCAATTTTGGATGCAAAAATGGTGAATAAGATATTAAAGTGTACCTAGAAGAATAAGTTTTGCAGGGGCTCTGATCGTGCACACTTTATAAGCTAAAATGCTAGTTTAGAATAAGCAAATAAAAAAAAGCGAATCTGGAAAAGGTATAGGTTGTTTGCATAACAAAAAGAAAGAACACCTTTTAAGTTAAAATGTGATCACATGAAAAGAAGAATAAGAAGCTAATTTTTTTTTATGAAAACACATGCGGAGAAGAAGCAGATGAAATATAGTGGCAAAAAGGGTGGCAAATTTAAAAAACCAAGAAAAGCTAATCGGTTGAGCTCTTTAGGCCTTGTCTATTTTTAATCTCATTTCAAGCCAATTTTTCAATTTTAAAAGTCAGTTTTTTCCTGCATGACATTTCTGTGAGCGAACCAACACCTGCTTACTTTTTCTTGTTACCGCATTCAGGATGCTGGAGTGACACACCTCGGTACGGTTCCAAGCTTAGTTAAGACTTGGAAAAGTAAAAATTGTATGGAAGGCTTAGATTGGACAAAGATAAAGTAGTCATCTTCCTGATCTTGGAAAGAAAACTTAATGTTAGTAAGTTTTTAGTGAAGCTAACTGGTAAATATTTTGTATTTTTAGGTCTTTTGCTTCGACCGGAGAAGTTTCAAATGTTGATGATGACCTTTGGCTATCATCTAAGGCGTATTACAAGCCTATTATCGAATGTTGTGGAGGTACAGAACTTGCTTCCTCCTACATCCAAGGAAGTTCACTTCAACCCCAAGCTTTTGGTGCATTTAGCACTCCATCCATGACAACTGGATTCGTAATTCTTAATGAACACGGAGTTCCTTATGTAAGACATTAAGCTAATAGTCTAAGGGTTAGATAGCTAAATTAGCTCCGGTGCCTTTAAGATTCTTATTTTATCGAGATTTATAATTGATTCCTCTTGAAATTTATTGAACAGCCCGATGATCAAGCTTGTGTTGGCGAAGTGGGTCTGCTTCCGTTATACCTAGGAGCAACTGATAGACTTCTTAATGCTGATCATGACACAGTTTACTTTAATGGAATGCCTACATACAAAGGAATGGTATGTATTCTTATACATTAAATACATACCATTTAAAGAAATCTTGTATGCTAAATATATATTGTAACAGCGCCTGAGAAGACACGGAGACATCATTAGAAGAACTCCCGGCGGTTATTTTGTCGTTCAAGGGAGGGCCGATGATACCATGAATCTCGGTGGGATTAAGGTGTTACTATTTTTTTTGTCTAAAAAGCTATACCAAACACACAGATTAGTTTTGCAAACAAGCAAAAAAACCAGACACTTAATATATCTCTATACTAATTGAAATGCAGACTAGTTCGGTTGAAATTGAACGAGTGTGTGACCGAGCAGACGAACGTGTAATAGAAACAGCTGCCATCAGTGTAGCTCCACCCGGCGGTGGTCCAGAAATATTGGTGATTTTTGTGGTATGGAAGAATGGATCTAACAGCCAAGTTGAAGAACTGAGGATGAGATTCAACAGAGCCATACAAAGCAATCTCAATCCTTTGTTCAAGGTTTTATTCTGAACTAACATTTTCATATCTGTCATTTGTGTTCTTATCAAACTACTGTTTCATTTTATCCTCCAACAGGTAAGCTTTGTTAAAATTGTGCACGAGTTTCCCCGAACTGCTTCGAACAAGTTGCTAAGGAGAGTCTTAAGAGACCAATTTAAGCAAGAACTATCTGTTAGTTCTCGAATATAATATCAACGTTCTTCAGATGAAACCAATAAGTTCTCAAATAAAGGTATAGAGAAGATCATTTTGTGATAAATACCATTGGTGTTTAGAATTATTCAATTTACATAGTTGGAGTCGTGTTATAACATGGATTACGCAAAGAATTACTGTATGAACATGATCGTTCTTTATTTGCAGTGTAGCGAATTTAGTATAAGTATAATATTAGCTTGATCGTGGAAAACTTGTGACACAACCTACCAGTCTTATCTTTAGGGAATAAGCATAGAGCCCATGAAAAGACAGGCCAAAACTTTACAGACTATCCAACCTTTAACAACCTGCCTTACTGCAAATCTATCATAACCCTAGAGGGTTTAGGAGTAACAAGGCTGATACTAGCTAACATGGGTGTCTTATATGACTGCGTTCATTTACATAGTTACATGATATAAGTTGCAAAATTAACCTTCGAGTGTGCATCCTGTTTGAACAAACCCAGAAAACTCATCAGGAACATTAATTTTCATGAACTTAGTTTTGCTTTCTTCTACCACATAAAAACCATGTGATGCACCTTGGTACTCTGAGCCGGTTATAAGATTCCGACAACCCAACCCGACCCTACAGGTGCCCACGCGAACAGCCGAATCCATCTCAGCCCAGTTTATAAGTTGTCCTCCTTTCGCAACCCCAACACGAGATCTTGGGCACTTACCTACCTCCCAAGCATCCTCAACTCGTGTCCACAGGCCCGCATTGAGATCATAGACCTCCGCGCTTCCATTAAATGCGCCTTGGTTATCGGTTTGGTAACCACTTACTACCCAGAACTTGTTCCCTACTATGATTCCCTCGCACTCGTCTCGCTCCTGACTCATTTGAGTCAGTTCAGTCCACTCGTTTCGGTTGAGATCATAAACCCAGCTGGTTTTGGATGCATTTTTGTTCTCGTCATGCCCGCCTGCGACAAAAACTCGTCCTGAAATTCCTCCGATTGCGAAAAAGGATCGTTTTGATGGCATTTCCTTTCCTTGCCTCCATAGTTGACACCGGAAATCGTATAGGAAAACGTCGGTAACTGGCTCATAAGTTACTGGGTCCCACCCGCCCATCACTACTAACGTCTCTCCACAACCGGCTAGCTGACAGAACAAAGGCAAGCCATTTGGGTATTTAGGGATTGGGTTGATTCGATCCCAGGTCTGACATGTAGAGTCAAACACTGAAATCCCATAACTTGGTGGCCTACTTGGTTTCTCAATTGATTCGTCGTTAAACGCTTGAACAAAGCAAGCAAGCATATGTGTGTAACCAAGTTTTTTTCTATGCTGATAAAATTCTCTGCTTTTGAGCAACGATAACCATCGGTGACAAACTCGGGAAGCGACCCGATGAGTCGTGTAGTGCAAGCGACTCAAGCACTCGAGACCGAGTTCTTCGGGCAAACTCGGAATCAACTCAAAATACTTGTTATGTTCCATCTTTAGAAAAAAATTAATTTGTTTTAACGAAAAAGTACGAAACTCTGAAAATGTTTTGTGTAACAATGGAGTTGTTTTGATAATGATTTATAGAAAGATATATTTGTATACATTGAACAGACAAATATCATGGTGCAGCAAATCAAATTTTGACGGGTGGACGAGGCTGTCGACATTAAAGGATTGGTATGAGGATGAGAGTTGGCGTACACTGGATTAGATTCGGATAATCCACTCTTTTTTGGATGGATGACGTGACTGGTCATTTATCTACTACGGAGTACTATTTTTTTTATTACTATATATTTTTTAGTTTTATAATATTTATAATATTAGTTTGTTAAGATTTTTTTATTAATTATTTAAAAAAATGATTTTGAAAATAAAATAAAATTTGATTAGTATAGATAATATCTTCGGAAGAAAAAATTATAGAAAGGCACGTTATAAAATAGTATATTTTTTTTGAAAAAAATATCTATAAATACCGTACTCAACTACGTGTTTATTTAACAAATGCATAATCAGTCACATGATTTAACCAATTTTTTTCGTTTTTTGAATCAATTTTCTTTTTTTTATTTATTGAGAATCCGTATCTTTTAAACTATAGTTTAGAAAAAAAAATCGAAAGTACTATAAGTTTTATTTTTGTAAGACAAACAAAGCTAAATCTATTAATGAAGCGCGACCATACATAAATGAATATGCGAGACCATATATAAATAAAAATGTGAGACCATATATAACTAAACATGTCAACGAGTCCGCACATGGTAGACCATCATTCTGACGCAATAGTCTGCAAAATCAACGCCAGAAGGTAAACCACATAAGGTGACAATTCAAACCAAGAAAGCGTTTGTAGAGGGGGTATGACCTTTTGGTCACGAGCTCATCTATTTGACCAACTCGGCTACCCTTTTCGGAGTTGAGACATGTAGTACTTGATGATAAGGATGTGAGACCTGGGTTAGTGGGTGTCACAAAAAAAATCATCACTGATCTAATTTTGTTTGTCTTCAAAAAATAATGATTTATCATTCATTGGCTCCCATGTTTATTATGTTTGGTCTCGAATGATTTATTATGTTTGGTCCTACATGTTTTTTAATCATGGTCTCACATGTTCTTTTTATACCTAGTCTCGCATGTTTTTTAATACATGGTTTCATATGTTTATTAATGCCTGATCTTGCATATTTTTTAGGTCTGGTCTCGCATGTTTTGTTATGTCTAGTCTTGCATGTTACTAGTAATTTTTTTAAAATAAAAAATATCATTAATGGATATAGTTTTGTTCGTCTTGAAAAAACAAAGCCGACAGTACTTTCAATTTTTTTCCCAGGCTCCGGTTGAAAGATACATAATTTTTAAAAATAAAATAAAAGAGAATATTATTAATTATAACTGTGACACAATCGACTTTTACAAATTTATTTTTAAAATGAGTTCGTTTGAATTTTAATTTTTTTAAAACCAAATACGATCGAATGCAATTCAGTGATTTTTAGGATTTCACAATTTTTGTTAAGTTTAATCTTCAATCAAGTAATCGTGAAATCTTTAACTAAAATTTTCACTTTGGCTTCTAAACTTTTTCGTGTTTTATCGTGTTTAAATTGACTAAATTAGGTTGTTGATATGCTCTTAAAAGATGAAAAAACATATAGA
Organism: Limnanthes douglasii subsp. nivea; assembly: GCA_036936605.1. Taxonomy (NCBI): domain Eukaryota; kingdom Viridiplantae; phylum Streptophyta; class Magnoliopsida; order Brassicales; family Limnanthaceae; genus Limnanthes; species Limnanthes douglasii. Next base: position 160,269,251 of record JAUPFV010000002.1, read on the forward strand.
TTAGGATTTTTTGAAACAATAAATTAGTACGAGGATTGAATCAAAGTATTAAAAGATGAAATAACCATTTGTGGGTATTGAATAAGTTGACATTTGGTTGAATCAGTTGATGATTCACATTTAATTACATTGCCTATTTCACATATGCATGTATTATGTTTTAACACTAAGTATGCAATTAACATTTATAATTCAGCTATCTGTCGCGCTTTGCATTTATGATTTTTTCGCGCTTTACATTTAGTAGTATTCGTTCTTTTCTCTCCGGATTAAGTAATATTTTTTGCTTCACATTTATCATTTTGTTATGTTTCGCGTTTGACATGCACTTATATGTGATGCAAGAAACATGGACAATTTTTTTTATCAGCTATATATATTTTTATCAAAGAGATGGAAGATAAAAAATAAAAGTCGTTCACATCGATAAAAAATAAGAACCCCGTTCTGTTGTCTCTTAAAAGGTATATATGATTTAGTAAGAAACAAGAATAAAAAAGCAACAATTACGAAACAATTAAATCATCAAGACACACGACACTAAGGAAAGAACTTTCAAATTGAGGTTAAATTCTTAAAACTTACAACCAAATATGTAAAGAATATATTTGGTTTGAAGCACGAAAAGAACTAATAACGTTAAATGTCAAAAATTTACAACCCAGATACAAGGAAGAATAATTTGAGTCATGAATAATAAAAACACACATTCTGACCCGAGTCAATGAAGACAACCAGCCAAAGAACGTCCACCACAAATTACAAAGTTGAAGATCAAGGTATAGACTTCGTAATCGTGGTTGTACTTGTTTCGTACTTCACATATAACAAATAATATATATATATATATATATATATATATATATATATATAATTTGCACTTCACAATTTGTGTTTGTACTTGTTCGCTTTCGTACGTAACATAACATTCACTTTTTTGTAACAAATTACATTTTGTTTTCTTCTTTATTCGTATTTCTAAATTTATTATATTGATGCTGCATTTTGGTTTATTGAATTTATTATTTCGTTTATATCTTAGGATGGAATAATAGAAGCTCTTAGAGCTTGAAGAGAGTAATTGAGTAAATGTGGGTATACTATTGATTCTTGTTACCGTACACAACATTAATATTCTCAATATCACATGATGCATTGGCTTCAAATATGGTTTATTATGTTGAAAACATAAAAAAAATCAACAACTATGATTGGGCTGCAACAATCATGGAAATTTTTTATAAGTTTAATAAATAGTTTTTGCGATAACAAACCTGAAAAGTCACCGGATATGTTTTTATATTATTGGTTATTATCTTACTAAAGTTTCTTAAATATATAATCATCTTTATACAATTTACATGCAACAATTTCTTATGAAACACTCAACGATTCAGGATGGTGCAAGCATAGAATGATTGACCCTAAAATGTTTGAAATAACTAAAATTGAAGCATATGCATAAGTTAATTTGATTGAAATAATTGAAAATATAAAAAATGATCAAATATGTGTTTAACGAGTTTTGTATTTCACATTTATAATTTAGTTATGATACACGATTCACATTTAGTAGTGTTATGATTCTGGTTTTGTATTTAGAAGTGGTGTCATTTGCGCTTCACATTTATATTGATTATGTATTCTAGCTTGAATATGTTTCGAGCTTCGTAATTAATCAACACAATTTAAATATTGTAGGTTATAGTTGGCCGATTGCCTTTAACAAATTTCGATCGATAGGTATTTAGGGTTAAGGGCTCAGAGGAATAAGTAGCTCTAAAGAATAAAAAGATGATAAAAATAGTGGAGGTAAGGATAACAATCGCTACAAGTGCCCCATATATACCAACTATCATAAAACAGTCCCCCACATTCACTTTTGTATTAAAATCGTCCATCGTGTTTCAACAATATTGCATTTTAGTCCCCGAATGTAATTTAGAAGGATTAAAAATTCCATTTTGTTGAAATATAAGGGACTATTTGGTGATATTAGGTGAATAAAGTGGACTAAAATTCTACATTGTTGAACACGAGGGATGATTTTAATACAAAAGAGAACATGGTGCATTGTTTGCGAGAATTGGTATACATGAGGGACTTATACTAAAATTTATCCTTGAGCTAACTTAGGAGATGAAACGGAAAAAGAAGATAATGATGATGGTTCTTCAGAGATGAGGAATAAATTATGTATTTTGTTTGACCATGAAGGAGTAAATCTACTGCACGTCAAAGAAAGTCTACTTCCAAAAGAAGAAATATTTCACAAAATTATGTTTCTACATCACATATACCTACTCTTAAAAGAAGAACTCATTCACATATACTTAGATATCTTAGAAACCACTAAGTTGATCACGTCAAAATTTGAAGTTTATGAATAAAATTGAAAAGTTAATAATCGACGAGAATCATATGATGAAAATACTAACAAAAGAAAGGGTAATAATCAAATTTGCAGTTTGCGTTTACTATAGTAGTTGGTAATTGTTTGTATTTTTCGTTTACTTTTATTACTTATTTTGTTCTTTGCATTTGCACTTGATACCTTGGTTCACACTTTTCATTTGATATTTATACATTAATTCATAATCCACAATACCTAGTATGTAGTCTTAATTCTCATTTTGCTCAAGATATTGCTAGTTATGTTTCTGTTACTTTCTAGGCGAAGATGAAAAAACTCCCGCAAATGTTAACGTACACATATTGATTTGTAATTGTCAGTTATTGAGAAAGATAAACTAATACATCAATAAGATAAAAATTAGACAAATATAGGCTAACAAAACTTTTAACTTGCCTATGTTGCAAACAACTCTGATTGTGAGCGAATCAAGTTCCAATAAACGCAAACAAGTAAATAACCCATCATCTCATGTGAAAATTCAAAAGACACATATTAAATTCAATGAAGTACAATATGAGGTGGTGAATGTTGACTCAAATAAGGCGATCAAAAGCTTATTGGAGCTTGATGATGCAGAGAATGCACAGGTTGAGAAATAACCAATTGAGGAGGTCAAAGAAGATGCATTACAAGAGGATATCAAAATGGAAAACTAAAAGATGCACATCATGAGGATAATGAGGTGTTTTATCAATTAAGTATTTAATATCTAGAGTTAGAAGTTGAAATTTTGTGTCAACAAGTGAATGATAAGGCGAATGGCAAAGAAGTCAATGATGCACAACATGAGGATGGGGAAGTAAATGATTCAAATATTGAAAATGTATAACAGAATGATCCACAAGATGTAGAAAATGTAGATGATCCAAATGATGCACATGTTGAAGTGACTGCAAAATTTGCACAACTTAAAGACGTTGAACATGTTAAATAATTCATAATTTTATAAAACTAATTTGCATTATGTAAAAAGATGTAAATGTTAAGATATATGTCTAACCCTTTGTTTTGTATTTGGTAAAAAAAAAGGTTTCCTCTTCAATAATATCAATATTAGTAACCAAATTTGCATTTGACACTATTCACAAAGTATATTCGTGCACATGTCATACTTCGCACATGACTTAGTAACCAAAATCACATTTCATATTGGCCTACTATATGATTTGCACTTCATACTAACCTTTAAAAATGCTTCGCATTTCACTCATATTGCTTAGTAACTAAATTCTCACTTTGCACTTCGTTCTTACCATTTGTTTGTTATGTATTATGCCCTTTCATATTGTCTTGTTTTGCACTTCACATTTATCTATGTTTTGTTTTACGGTTAAGATTTGTGATTGACTTTATGCATTTGATATAACGTGCATGTATATTTACAGAATGTGACAAAAGGTCAACAACCTTTATAAAAATAGAAAAGTAAAAATCCAGCTGCAACAAATGAAAAAAAGGTAAAAATATTTATTGGTAATAATAGGATGTAGGAATCTATAATTAAAATCCTGATGAATACTTTGAATTTAATTGGTCAATAGATAGAGTAACACAAACTATGATTGACGTCAATGATGCAAGGAAATTCGAAATGATTCAAAGGGAAACAATTTATTGGTAAGAATATGATGTAGAAATATATAATAAAAAATCTAACGAATATTTCTAATTTCATTAGGCAGTAGATATAGTAACAAAAATTATGATTAACGTCAAGGAAGCCAAAAAATTGGTAAAAATTCAAATAAGTACACGATGATCTTGTGGTATGGTTAGTTTAAAAATATTGATAGATGTTTTCATGAGTAACATGATGGAGTAGGTCAATGAAGAAAAACTTAACTACAAATTAACATTCTTAATCGAGTTGCAGTTTTATTTAACAAATATTTTTCACTTCACACTTGCATTCATATTTCATAAATGTTTCGTATTTGGCACACAATTGATGTTTATATATATTGGTTGCTTTTCAAAACAAAATTTCATATACATTTCCTTTGAGTTGATGGAACCCTTTCGAAACTTGGTAAATAATTAGTCTTATCGCGATATGGAGTGAATGTTATAGATATGGTTGACAATATTTACTTGAAAATCAATACCGATACAATTTATCTTTTTTAATTCCATTTTTCATTCTAGCAAATAAGCAGAATTAATCACTCGACATTATCGGTGATGTACCTCGAGAATGGAAAAATGATAGACTATAACCCAATGATGTCAAATTCAAAATACACGGATAAAAAAACACCTCATAAAACATGTGAGTCATACTTATTTTATATTTGGTTTTACTTATGTTTTGCTTTTCATGTGAAAGAAAAAATATTATTTCCGATTTTTTAGCACTTCACATTTAGTTTACAATATGGCTCACATTTGGCTTTTGGTTTTAAGGCTCCGTATGCAATTCATATTTATTTTTAAGACATGTTTCACATGTGCTATAAAAACTTTTGTGTTTGGTAAACAATTGTTGTTTACTTAAGTTTATATATGACATAAAAAAAATTATGAAATCAAACAAAAAATTAAAGATATAGTGTCCAAGATATATCTTACAACAAAAAAGGATTGGTGACTATGGGGTATTGGTTTGTGAGTATGTTAGAATTTGATTAAAATGACAAAATAATCAGTAATTTTGACCCACAAACAAATATTGGTAGTAATAATGTACTGATACTAAAAATATGGTATGCTGCTTTGTAAATTAACTCGTGTTTATATATTTGAATGTTAGTGATTTTTGGAAATAGTGATATTGTTCACACTTCACATTTTGTTTATCTAGTGTTTCTCACTTTACCCTTGAGATACTTTCAGACTTAGATATTATTAAACAATACTTTTCACTTCACATTTAGTTACGGATTCACACTTCATATTTATTCTAAAAATTATTTAGAACTTCTCCTTTGGTATACCTCCAGACTAAGACATTTTTAAAACTACAGTTTGCAGTTCGCAGTTCACATTTACTTATTAAAGTGATTCGCACTTTGCACTTTATCTAAAATTTATTTCCCAATTTACACTTCAGATACCTCTACAATTAAACATTTTTTAATCATCACTTTACACTTCACATTTACTTTTGTAAGGGATTCACACTTTGGACTTCGCATTTGCTTTTGTAAAGGATTCACACTTTGTATTTTGTTTAAAATGTATTTCGCACTTTACACCTTGGTTACCTCCACACTTAGACATTTTTAAGCAATACTTCGCACTTTCATATTTACTTTTGAAAGTGATCCGTACTTTGCATCTACTTCTGTTTCAAACATATATTAAATATCACTTGAAGAATAACTTCTTTGCATTTACTTCAGTAGATACTCTTGAATCTTAATTAATGCAGCCAAAATATGAGATCATGAGAAGTATTCATTTTTCATATACCATAAGAACATTTCAAATCCATAAGATTAACAACCATAACAGGTTCCAAAAACATTTTGTGTGAAATTATTGAAGATGAATGAAGTAGCCACATATGACCTATTTCAACATTGACTTTAAGATCTTTTCAAATTCAGGATCTAATTTACTAGTCCAACCTATCCCATCCATATCTCTCTTGAAATTTGACTTATAAGTAAAAAATTTAATCTTGTCAATTTATTATAATATAGAAAGACTACAAAACTCCTTGATCCGATGATCAAAAGAATATATTAAACTAGTAGCCATATAATCGTACTGGGTTGCCTTTAAAAAAGCAGATGCATATTTGTTTAGAGGTAAATTTAATAAAAACTAACAACTTTTGGACCTCCTTCATAAAAATATTGTTCCACGTATACAATGTACATGTTATAAGTTGGGGATATACACATTGTTTAAAGTTGTGAACCATCCTGACCTTAAATTTTATGTATATATGAATCAAATCATACTTTAAATTCTCAGTAAGATGAAATATACGCAATTCGAAAGAATACAAAAAAATATTAACTATACATAAGTGACAATCCCAAATGTGTAATTTAACGATCCAACAAATAGGGTTTCAACATCTAAATAAATCGTAACCAATTATTACCATCTTTTGATCTAATTATTACCATCTTCACAGCCATTTTGATCGTTCTTGCACAGCTTTCCAGGTTCAAAGTGGACATAAGAAACCAAATTTTGAATGTAACAAAGAGTGTTATACTTCGCGAAAAGAGAAAAAAGGATAAGAAAAGATTTGTTATGTCCAGTGACGATGAGTTAAATAGTTCAGGATCTGTGTACAAGAAGTACTAGGGGTCTTCTAAATAGGAAAAAGACCGACCTCAAAAATCATAAAGAGAATACAAAACAAGAAATGAGAATGTACCACACTATTTGAGGTAAGCAGAGTGGTGTGAAGAGAACACATCAAATCAGTATACATGGATGAGTGATTGAAACTTGTATGATGTTATGAGAACTGGAAATGATAATCAGTATGTACAAGGAGTCGACTGAAGAAATTCTCCTTTGATAACTGAGATAAGCTCCATCACTCTTTTGAGGTGGTTCGATATCTCTAAGGTTGAACAGTATGATGGGATGCAAGATCCTGATGAACACATCGAACAATTTAAAACTATATGATGAATTTTGAGAACAATGATAGGTTGATGTGCAGAGCTTTCTCGCAAACGTTCAAAGAGACAGCTTGAAAGTGGTACAACAGAATTCCAAAGGGATATATTTCCAATTTCAGAGATTGTTATACATCCTTGTAAAGATAATTTTTAGGAAGCAAATAGATGCGGGAAAATGGAGACACAATAATACAATTTAAACAAGCAGTGGGAGAAAATTTGAAGGACTACACTAAGTGTTTTGTGCTAACCAACGCTGGTTTGGATAATTGTGAGGAGTTGGTAACAATGACAGCATTTTGACAATGATTGTTACTAGGAGATTTAGTGAATGTCACAATGAAACGAAGAGTTTTGATTTTTGGAGCACTGATGGCTCAGGTGGAAGATCAAATTAAAGTGAAAGAGTCAACTAGAGTACGAGGAGTAGTTGGGTTTAGTCAAAAGAGTTCAGGTCAGCTGCCAAATAATCAAGGGCATTCTTCAAACTCAGCCCAACCATCGTGTCTGAGGAACAACAACAATTTTTCTCCTCGAACTGGAGGGTACCCAACTCAAGCTAGAGGGTATCAATTTCGGAGAACAAAGCCAAATCAATGGATAAGGCCAGAGTACTACGCTAATTTGACTGAAAACGTTGCTATAATTTACGAAAATGCTAAGGGATATGTGAGTTTCAAAAAACTTGCTCCGATAAATAGACCAATAGAGGAGCATAATAACAGGTTTTATAAATATCACAATGACATTGGACATGATACAGTAGACTCCATTGCTTTGAAGAAGAAAGTGCAAACTCTGATTGAAAATGGTAAGTTGTTAGCCTATGTCAAAGGGCAGATCAATGTATCAAAGGCTCCTGTTGCATCGACTTATTAGGTGACGAATCCAAATTCACAGGCAAAAAATCTAATGATTTTGAATTCTAAGATTGATGATTTTGATGCTGCATTGGAATATTTGGATTCAGATCCGAATCGACTGATTTTGATGGCAGTGGATGAGCCAGTAAAACAAGGTTGAGTTCAAAGTTTCTGTGAATAATTTGAGTCGTTGGCAATCTTTGGATAGAAATAGGCATTTAGTGAGCTTATTCACTCAAATAGAATGAGATATGTCTGCTCACTTGTATGGTAAGAGAGATATTCCTTTTATTATTTTCGATCAAGATGGTTGAGAGACACTACAAGTCCTCATGCGGATGTGGTGGTTATTTGAGCAGAGCTAACTGGTGTTGAATTTCGACATGTGCTAATATATACAACGAGCTCCGCAAATGTTCTTTTCAAAACAACATAGGATAGAATGCATAATTGTCATCGGATTTCTCAGTCAGACCGTACTATAATTGGATTCATAGGAGTGACGCCTCAGGGAATTGTGGAATTTGTGGGGGAGATGTGTTTGGTAAATGGACCTTTTAGAAGAAAACTTTAAGTTTTATTCTTGGTGGATTGTCCGACCAACTATAATGCCATTTTTAGGAGATATTGGCTTTCAAAGATGGATGCAATCATATATACGACTCTAATGCTTTAATTATGTCATCGAAGATCGTGTGTGGTTTGTTCGAAGTGATTAGAAGGTTGCTAGAGAACGTTATGCCACAGATCTTCGAATTTGAATGTCAAGCACTGGCGATAAAATGAATGAATAACAATTAGAGGGGTTGACCTTGGATGTCGAGGAAGGGGTTGATGATCCGAGGGAAACCCGAGGTTCTTTAACAGTAAGTGAAAGTATAGAAGACTATGATTTTCCTGATGGGAAGGTACTTCAAATAGGAACTTTACTGACCCCGGTTTTACGTCAGCAGTTGTTGCAATTTTTGTTTCACAATTTGGATGCTTTCGCCTGGAAAAAAAGAAGATGTGGTAGGAGTTCCAATCGAGGTTATATGTTATAGTCTAGAAATTAACCTGAAGATCAAACTTGTTATACAAAAATACGTGCTTTCTCTATTAAAAATCCATAGGCTATTTTTACAGCAATGGATCGTTTGTTAAGGGTCAGACATATAAGGGAATCACAATATCCTTTATGAACAACAAACCTAGTGCTGGTTAAAAATAAGAATGGGAAATAAAGGATGTGCATGGACTTCACAAATTTAAATCGAGCTTGTCCTAAAGATCCATTTCCAGTTCCTCGTATAAACCAATTGATAGATTCCACTTCAGCAAATAAATGTTTTTCTTTTATGGATGTTTTTGCTGGGAATAATCGAATTTAAATGAATCCAAGGGATCAAGAGTGCACCACCTTTATCATGGACCGAGGCTTGCATTGTTACAAGGTTATGCCTTTTGGGTTAAAGAATGCTGGAGCGATATATCAGAGGTTAATGAATAAATCCTTCGCTTCTCAGATTGGAAGAAACATGGAAGTGTATATTCATGACATGCTGATCAAGAATCTAGCAGATGAAACACACTTGGAAGATTTAGAGGAGATATTTTTGAATTTAGGAGCTATAGATTGAAGTAAAATCCTGTGAAGTTTACTTTTAGAGTTCGATCAGGAAAATTCTTGGGGTATGTTATTAGTGAAAAAGAGATAGAAGCTGATCCAGAGAAGTTAAAGGGTTTGGTATCAATGACAAAATCTTAAACTATCAAAGTGTAGGTCTTAAAAGAAGGGTTAGATGCTCGTAACATATTCATTTCCAGGTTTTCTGATAAATGTTTCCTTTTTTTTCAAGTATTACGAAGACCAAAGAAATTTGGGTGGACCTCGGAATGTGAAGAAGAATTTTCAAGTATTAAGGAATTGTTATCATCACCAGAAATACTTTCCAAACCTTGAATTGTAGAGAAACTCTTTTTTGTGAATTGCAGTGTCGGATTTCGCAGTAAGTGTTGTGTTGGTAAGTGAATATTTTGGAATTTCAAAGCCAGTGTATTATGTCAGTAAGAGTTTGGTGGCAGCAGAGAAACGATATTTGAAGGTTGAAAAGTTGGCTTTGGCTCTTGTGGTGGCTGCTAAGAAGATGCGTCCCTATTTTCAAGCCCACACTGTTGTGGTTCGAACTTCGTTTCCATTGAAAAATGTTTTGCCGTCCATCGACATTTCTGGAAGGATGACCAAATGGTCAGTAAAGTTGGGAGATTTTGACCCTATTTTTACGCCTTGAACAACTATCAAAGCCCAAACTTTAGCTAATTTTCTTGTTGAGTTCAATTCAAGTATATTAGACGAAGAGGTAGACAATGAGGTCTTTCCAAGAAGTTCAATGTGGGTGGTTCAAACTGATGGAGGTTCTAGGATTTCTAGATGCAGTGCGGGAGTGCAATAGATTGCTCCATGCGGGGATGGAATGTTTGAAGCCATTAAATTTGGTTTCCATGCATCGAATAATGAGGTTGAATATGAAGTTTCATTGGCTGGTTTAGGATTACGAGCATTTGCAGGGCAAATTCAGTTCGTTTGGAAATTAATTCCCAATTAATAGCAAATCAGGTGGCTGGAATTTCCGAAGCTAAAAATGACAACTTGATTTTGTATCTTCAAGAGCTTCAAAACTTAGCTCTTCTGTTTGAGCAAGTTATTGTAGAACATATCAGCCGGGGAGACAATACAATTGATGATTCTTTGGCAACCGTGGCGTACACTAAAGAATATCCTTAGATTTTACTATAAGAGAGTCCTTCGATTCAAACCCGGTCGCAATAATGTAAATATGCAGAAGAAGTTTTTGAAACACTAGATATAATTTGAAATGACTGGAGGACTGATATTCTAAACTTCTTGTTAAGAGGAATCCTGCCCCAAGATGTGCAATATGATAAGTATTTGAAGTATAAAGCTATTAAATATGTTTTGTTTGATGATGTGTTATACAAGAAGTCTTTGAGTAGGACATTATTGCGTTGTTTGAATAAACAAGATTCCCAAGAAATTTTATCAGAGTTACATGATGGTGAGGGTTCAGCACACACTGTGGGGTTCAAGGCATTGACACGTCGGGTTTTGTTGGCATGATATTATTGGCCTTCGATTATGAATGATGCTAAGAGTTTAGTTTGAGTATGTAATACTTGTCAACGATTTGCAAATTCTATTTATAAACCTGTAGTTCTACTCATGTCTATTACCAAAGCCATCCCTTTCGGCAGATGGGGAATAAAATTAGTATGACCACTGCATATGGTTTCTGGGGGATGTCAAAATGATTATTATGGCGGTGGACTATATTTCAAAGTGGGCAGATGCTGAACCATTGTCTGGAACAAAAGCCAAGGATGTTATTAAGTTCATTGTGAACAATATATGTTGTCGCTTTGGGGTACGTTGAAAAATTACCATATATTACGGTTCTCAATTTAACAATAGAGGAATGGCTTCTTTTGTGCTTGAATGGGAATTACACTGTGTTGTTTTTACAGATTTTCATCCCCAAGTAGATGGTTAGGTGGAGGTAACAAATAGATCAATTTTTGAAGGTTTAAAAAAGAATTTGACAGGGGCTGCATGGAAATGGCCTAACTATTTGTAAGAGGTGTTATGGGCTTATCGAACAACTCATAGATAGGCTAATAAAGAAACTTATTTTTCCTTAGTGTATGGAATGGATGCTATTAGTCCTGCAGAATCTACATTACCTTCTTATAGAGTACTTCAGTATTCTGAGGACCTGAATGGCGAAGCAAAAAGAGCAGATTTGGACTTGGTTGATGAAAAAAGAACTAGAGCTCATATTAACATGATTCATTATCAAGCTCTTACGAGGAGTAGATATAATTCTAAGGTAAAAAGGAGGGATTTCAAAGTTGGTGATAAAGTTATAATTCTAAGTTATATAATTCTTACCTGAAATGTATTCCTCCATACAAAGGATAAGCGCCTCAGAAAGATGGCCCCGAAATGGGAAGGTCCCTATATGATTGTGGAAAAAATAAAACCGGGTTGTTATAACCTTTGTGATGAACAGGTGAGGATGCTTGAACATCCTTGGAATATACATCATCTAAAGTTGTATTGGGAGTAATTTGTTCTCTTGAAAACTTTTTGAATAATTGACATACTCTTTCCTACCCTGTTGGTCCATGTAGGTTTTAGTGAGGTGATATGTAAATATTTAATATTACAAATAAAAGTATTTTTTGGTTAATGGTTATTTAATTAAAACTGTTTAAATTATTTTGGTCATTAGTCAAAGGTTGATCATCTTTGAAGTTGACCAATAGTAACTATTCTGAAGTGTTGTATGTTTATATCAAACAATTTTTGAAGAAACAACCATATTTGAAGTGCTACGTTCTCTAAACGGACCATATTATTCGAAGTGCTCAATTTTCTAAACGCACTATTATATTCGAAGTGCTACGTTCTCTATAAGCACATATTCGAAGTGTTACGTTCTCTAAACACACTAAATATTTTGAGGTAAACATGCCTTGTTTTATAAAATTATAAATGCAAACATGGTGAGAGCATGATTGAAGCAAAATACTTTTGCATTAATGATAGTCCGATGGTACACAAAATCAAGTCACTCTATAACAGTTGGATGATATGTACAAAAAAAAGCTAGTGAAGTTATTTATCTTTAGAGGATCTCCCTTGTTCAGAAGTAGTTTCTTTTGATTCTTCTTCAGATAAAGAGGTAGGTACAAGATCAAAAGCTTCATTATGGCGATTTTTAATGGGAATCGGCTCCCAGAAGTTTGAAAGGTCAGGTTTTGGAAATGAGGCATGAATTTTACGAAGAAGGTTAACATTTTTTTGCTCCTCGACATTCTTAATGGCTGCAAGCATATCCTTCGCACACTCATTTTTCAGAAGCCTCCACAACAGAAATTTTTCTCTTCCTTGAACTGAGTCTTAAGAGCATCTATGATTTCTGTCAGATTTTTATTTTCATCCTTACTCTTGCTTAGTGAAAGTTGAAGAGTGGAGTAACTTTGTTTCTCCTCAAATAACTCTTGAGCATGTTTGGATTTGAGCTTTTCTATTTCATTTTTGTGAGAAGTGTTGAGCTGTTCTACCTCTTTCTTATGCACAGATCTGAGATGATTGATACCTCAGAGGAATTCTGATATGGCAGCTTGAAATCCGTGAAATTAGTCCTCCACAGAGCCACGAAAGATTTCCCTCATTCTCTTATCAGCAACAACAATTTTCATTTGGCAAACCGTCTCTTTCGCCATAAACTCTAAGTGGCTTCAGACATATTCTACTTCTTGGCATATTTTTTTGTTGCAGCGCCAATGTTGGTAAATGGTTAAAGAGCAAGTGAAACTTCTTTTGATGAATTTTCGGAAGGTATGAATACTGGATTGGTGTAGGGCATAAGAGCGGAGGTAGATAGTGGCAAAGAGATCTCTAATTCAGTTACTACAGGAAGAGTAAGAGTAAACCTTTCATTAAAGTGTTGTAGTTGGTCTTGAATCCTTTGGATATATAGATCCACATCTTGTCGAGCTCTTGAGAATGATCAATGTTGATAAAGATATCATGATCAAAGTGATTGTCTCCTCGGTTATTATCTGCTGTAGTCTCTCCTTGCTAATTGCCTCCTTGATCAATACCTACTTGTTGATTTTCCAACACTATGACTTCATCAACATAGGAAGGCATCACTTATTGAAGGGTCTGTACAATATTCTTTTTTGCTATCATTTGTGACGGCTTCGTAGATGTATTCTTCTTTTTCTGTGAAACAACATTTTTCTTTCTTTTTTGGGGAAGACTCAACCTCCTCTCCTTCTTCAATAGTGGGAAGGATTTTTTATGTTTCCTTCCTCTTTTCTTTTGGTTGTGTCGTCGAAATATCTGAAGGGCTACCACCAGATGTGCTAGTTGATTTTTTATTCTTTTTCCCTTTCTTTTTTGAAGGAAGATGACTATCTGACATGTTTCGAATTGGAAGAGGCACCTCACCATTAGGTGCCATTAATCGTTTCAAAGCTAATTTTCGAATCAGGGGCTCCATCAAATTTTCAAGAAAGTCAGCACCCAGTGTGATTTGCCACAAGTGGTTGTTGATGAAGTTGATAGGCAGAAAAACTGAGTGGAACCCATTACCCCACTCTTTTTCTGCCCAAGTTGCTAGCTGGGCAAAAATGTCCTTAGCGTCTTTTGACATATTTTATACCACCTCGGATTCTGGATGCATTTAAAAAATAAAAAAGTAAGAAAAAGATAAAAGTAAGGTAATTAAAGTAACAACAAAAAATAAAAGTAGCAAATGAGCTTACTATTACTTCTCCAGACGAGGTTAAGTCTTGAAGGATTCTTCTCAGATATCTCCTTTCCATTATCCGAAGCTCCAGAAATGAAGACAAATTTTTGTTTCCAAAAATTTGTCACCCTCGAGCAAGTCGTCGAAGATCTTGAGGTCATCTTCAGTATCAGCTTCAATGTTTGATTGGGTAGTTTCAGTGTCGGCTTCCTCTTCGGATGCCTCATCTATAAGTCGAGGTAGGTTGACATTCGAGGTTGGCTCTCTATCATTGTTGATTGAGGGATTTTTTTGAGACTCTGTAGTTGTCTCAAAAACTTCCCTCAGGGGAGGATAAGAGGATGTAAGATTTGAAGTATGGTCGACATTGTCTCCCATAGCTATATAGGTCTTTCTTGTAAAGGTTTGAAGAATCTAACTTTTTGAACAAATTGCGCAGTTATCGAGAGGATTCAGAGTTAAGTGGAGATTATGTTTCATCTGATCCTCTCGAAGTAGATGTGGTTTGGGTTACTTCGCAATTGATTCGAGGAGTGGAACTTGCAGAAGGGATCTGAGGTGATGATCAAACTAGAGATGGTGAAATTCGAGATGTGTCTGGCGTTTGAGATTTTGATGATTGACTTTCTTCTGGAAGAGATGAATTTGAAAATGCAACAGAAGTTCGGTTCAAATCGAAGTTACCCTAATGTATTGTATCAGTGGAAAATCGAGGAGCGTTTCTTATTAATCCAGCTGTTATATATTCGTTTGCTCGTTCACTTATGCAGAAATAATTGTATGCTCTAGATTGAGGTTGATGTTTGTTTGGGGAGGATGAATTTCTGGATTATTTTGCTCTTTCCTTTTTAAGTTTTGGATGCTTTCTCATAAACAAAATAAAAGGATGGGTTGTGGGTTTGTGTTTTCCGGTGAAGATAGCTTAAAAGTTGAAGATTCAGATGAAGGCAGCCAAGAAAACTCTCTCTAAAAATATGAAGAAAGCCGAGGCATAAAGAGGTATTTATAGAAAGGGTTAAGGTATAGGGAAGTGGAAGAGATGGAGAAGGTGATTGGGAAAAATTCCAAACGGTTACATAAAAGAGAGCTTGACACCTACCATATGACGAGCCTAGTGGTAGACCTAGTTCCTAGGACATCATCACCAATATGATTTTCGCTTCGAACGTTTATGACCGTTAGAGAAAAATGTTACCATATAAAGATATTCGAAGCGTCAACAAGAAGTTGATTTTGATAAGGGGAGAAAAATATAGGTAATTACTAGGTTAATTATGCCAAGTAAAATGCCTAGGCTTGTATAGTTAGTGATTAAGGACCAAAGTAAAGCAATCATAAGAAGTAGATGGGTTAAATGATATACCCCAAGAATTTATCTGTAAATAGTAAAATAGTGGGGGTGAGAAATCCACTTTAATGGTGGTAATTATGTACTTTTACTACCCATCTCATATACTATATAAATGACATTCTCTTTTTGGGAAAAAGGCCAATGATTAGTCAATTATTGCTACAATTATTTTTTGTGTTTTTTTCTTTCTATAAAACACTGATTTAATTATTACAGTCATTTCATACAAACATTTCTTAGTTAGGTCATTTCTAACGAACATTTCCGCTTTTGAAATTACCTAAGGATTTTCTGAGTTCATCAGTGACGTCGTCTGTGGGAACCGAGTGGTACCCAGAATTAACGATCCAAAACCTTGAAAATTATATTTCAAAAAAAGAAAACAGAAGTTTGTGGAGAGACTGAGACGAATCTGACCAGAGATCTGATCGGTGTTGAATCTGGTGACCATCTGATGGAAGAATAAGTAACAAATGAAGGAAACGACCTAACCCGATATGTAGAGGAGCTTCTTAAAGAGTCAGTCTTGGTTACCAGGCGTAAAGAATTGTTGCAGGACATCGAAAAACTAAATGCAGAAAAAGAAGCGATCATACGTTCTAGGAAAGTAAGATCCGAAGTTTGACAAGAGAGAGTCATGGCTGATCAAATTGAAGATGCCATTCAACCTGAAGAAAGGAAACGGAGGAGAAGTCATCAATATTCCAAAATCTGAGCTAGATCGGAGGAAAGATACGAGCCGTCGGAATCTAGTGAGTATACTTCTCCGAGCTCAGATGAATTTTCATGTATGGATACCGATGCCAGGTACAAAGTTGATCGGAGGTAAAGAGATTCGAAGATGCGTAAACACTCTCATCGGACCAGTCGGAGAAAGAAGGAGTTAAGAAAGAAATGTGATCATGGTAAATGAAGATGTCACTCCTCGGAGGCAGCCTCAATCCGACAATTATAATCAAGATTACCGAGTTAGTAATCAATTTACTTCTTCAAACGAGGAAAGACATTATATGACAACCAATGAAGGCCCGGGGGGGGGGGGATTTCTTACAAAGTCGACATAATTGGAGGTCATCTCCACTATCTCCGAAGATCTTGTTCGGACATCTTCCCAAATGGTTCGATATTTCTAAGTTGGAAACGTTCGACGGGACTTCGGATCCGGACAGTCATATTGAGTAGTTCAAGAAATTTATGATCAATTATGATGATGACGACAAGCTACTGTGCATGACATTCTCCCAAACCTTCAAGAACGCTGCATCCAAATTGATTCAGAGTGAAACACAAGAGAAGACATAAGGGAATAAAACCCTAATTTTATTCAACAAAAACAACTCCCAGAACAGTGTATAGAAGATAGGTTTATATAAGGGTTCAAGCAAAACCCTAAAACTAAAAATATGAAAATTACAAAAATAGCCTAAAGTATTAAAATTGCAAAACAAGAGGATAGATGAGCCCGAATGCCCAAAAAAGCCCATAACTCACGAGCAAAGCTCGTGACTTGCGTTCGTGATGTCGTTTCCTTCGAAACAAGGTGTTGTGGGTCAAAATCTGACACCGGAGCTCCAAACTGTCAATTCACCGAACTGTCTGCATCATTCCCACCGGGGAAGAGAAGATTCGCCCTCGAATCAGAACCGGTCTACCCGTCAGAAGAGTCGCCTGCATAAGGAATCGCTGACGAAGATGCTGGAGTCGCTGGTAGAGTTCCCGCTCGAAGTTGTAAGGAAGGAAAGCCTTGCGGATTTTTCTTTTGAATTTCTCCCAGCTGCGGACTTTATCCTTGCCTTCACACGCGCGGTTCTTCTTCACTTGCTGCCACCAAGCCTGTGCCCTACCGCGTAGGTGAATGGTGACTAATGCGACCCTTATTTCCTCAGGAACTTCCTTAAAGTCAAGGACTTCTTCAATCTGGGATAACCAATCGATAAGTGCCTTTGCCTTAAGGCTGCCATCAAAGTCCGAGATGTCTATCTTGAAACCAAGCTCCCAACGTCGGTCGTGAGAAGTATTCTGGTCGATCCCCTCCCCAAAAAGGTTATCGATACCCTCAACCTCTGTGCCTTGTTGCCTTGCGTTAAGATCAGCCATCTGATGGGTAAGATTGGCTACCTGACGGCGTAGGTCAGCAACTTCACGATCATCTAAATCACCTGTGTCTCCAGTCACTGCAACGCCACCGCGACCGCTGGTTCTTCCTCGCACCATCTCGCAGGACTGCCTGTGTCTGATACCACTATGATTCAGAGTGAAACGCAAGAGAAGCCATAAGGGAATAAAACCCTAATTTTATTAAACAAAAACAACTCCCAGAACAGTGTATAGAAGATAGGTTTATATGAGGGTTTAAGCGAAACCCTAAAACTAAAAATATGAAAATTACAAAAATAGCCTAAAGTATTAAAATTGCAAAACAAGAGGATAGATGAGCCCGAATGCCCACAAAAAACCCATAAAGCTCGTGACTTGCGTTCGTGACGTCGTTTCCTTCGAAACAAGGTGCTGTGGGTCAAAATCTGGCACCAGAGCTCCAAACTGTCAATTCACCGAACTGTCTGCATCACAAATGGTATAATTGTCTACCTTAGGGATGTATTAATAACTTTTATATATTTTGGAGTATGTTCCGACAACATTTCGTTGGAAGCAAGAAATTCCGTGGAAATGGGGATACCATCATCTACTGAAGACGAAAATTCGGAGAAATTTTAAAAGAGTACACAAAACATTTCATTCAGGTCAAGACGGAGATGGAGTTTTGTGAAGACAAAGTAGCACTGGCTACTTTTCGAATGGGTTTACTTCCAGAGGTAATGAAGGACAATGTTGCGGAGACATATGACATGACATTTAGAGCTTTGTTAGATCAGATAGAGAATCAGATTTTAGTTGAAGAAAATAGAGCCTCAGAGATAGAGTCAATGTCTCAATTCTATTAGGATCCGATCTTGATTAGAGCTAGTACAATAACGGTAAATGTCCGACCGCAAGTTTCACAACCAACTACAACTGTCCGACCCCGAGCACTAGTTCAAGCAACAAGTCAAACTCCTCAACGGGCAGTACACAATCAACAATATGCACCTGCAGGAAAAGCATCTCAGCAATATGTTAGACCCATTTCCAACAGATGGGTCCACCCTGCTCATTAGGCCGAGACGATTGAGTGTGTATCAACCATTTTTGAAAAAACATGTACAAATGTACGTTTTTGCAAGCCGTTCCCGTTGTATACACCAAGGAAGCATATCAAGAATAAATATTGTCAATTTCATGAAGATATCAGACATGATACAAAGATTGCGTGGCATTGAATAAAGAAGTCCACCATCGGATAGAGAATGGAAAGTTAATCGATTTTGTGAAAAAGAATTCCACGGTCGCACCAAATCAAGAAACCGCTCCTAAGAAAGAGGGTAATATGATGATATCCGAAGCGGTTGATGAAGATTTGTTAACAAATTTGCATTCACTACAGAGTATCTAGATCCAAAGTCGGGCAAAAATAGTAGGAACATGGTTGAAGAACCGATTGTTAGAGGAAAAGTTAGTAAATTATGTGCATTCTTTGAATCACTGACTATTTTTGGTGGGGACACAATGACAGGAATATCAAACTATTCTTGGAAGAGGCACATTGTTAGTCTGGCGACACAATTGGAAGCAAGAGCCTCATCACACATGTACAGAAACCCATCCCCAATTCTTTGCTTCAAAGATGATGACATGAGATATGTAGCTGGTCCACATGAGGATGCAATGGTAATGAGAGCAGAAATTTTGGGAAACGAGATAAGAAAGATTTTGATTTATACAGGAAGCCTAGCTAACATAATGTATATGTTAACCTATAGCC
Source organism: Limnanthes douglasii subsp. nivea (assembly GCA_036936605.1). Classification (NCBI taxonomy): domain Eukaryota; kingdom Viridiplantae; phylum Streptophyta; class Magnoliopsida; order Brassicales; family Limnanthaceae; genus Limnanthes; species Limnanthes douglasii. Next base: position 160,288,652 of record JAUPFV010000002.1, read on the forward strand.
AGATAAAGAACCCACCAACAATTTTGCAATCTAACCGGACGATAGTGGGATTTACTGGAGCAACGACTGATGTAGTCGGAGAGTTTCAAGAAATGGTAGAGTTGGGCCGAGGGCCATTCAAGAAGATAGTCACAGTACTATTTGTAGTTGTGGATGCTCCCACATCATACATTGCTATCTTCGAAAGGTCCTGTTTGTGTAAGATGCATGTTGTGTCGTCCACTGTTCATTAATGTTTAAAGTATGTGGTAGGTAGCAATGTGGGAATGGTAAGAAGCAGTCAAAATATGGCAAGAAAATGTTACAGAGCAGCGCTGGCCCACAAGCAGGTGAAGGGGGTCGAAAAAATAATAGCAATCAGAGGGGCCTCCCGCCGATTCCAATCCTGTAGATAATCCGAGGGAGTCCCCCGGGTTCATGGTCCGTCATGAGGGTTTTGAGGATCATGTCTTTTACCCTGGAAAAAGTCTCAAAGTTTGTACAAGGATATCCTATGAAGTAAAAGAAAGTTTACTCAAATTTATTTCTACAAAATTACACTTGTTTGCTTGGTGCACAGAAGATGTAACAGGGGTCCCAGTTAATGTTATCTATCACAGGTTAGCGATACAGAACAATGTTAGTCTGATTATACAGAAGAGACGATCTTTTTTCTCAAGAAAAAGTTGAAGCGATAATGGCAGATGTTGACCGTTTTACAAAAATGGGCCACATTCGCGAATCAAAGTACCCTTTGTAGATTGCTAACCCAGTCTTAATAAATAAGAAAAAAAGTAATTGGTGAATATGTGTGGACTTTACTGATTTGAACATGGCATGCCCGAAAGATTCTTTCACTGTCCCAAAAATTGATCAGTTGGTCGACTCGACATCCGGAAATCGTTTGTTATCCTTTATGGATGCTTATGCTGGGTACAATCAAATCCAGATGGACCCAAGGGACCAAGAAAGTACAATGTTTATCACTGGAATAGGGCTGAACTGCTACAAGGTGATGCCGTTCAAATTAAACAATGGTGGGGTACCATATCAGCGCTTAGTGAACAAAGCTTTTGAGAGTCAAAATGACAGTAATGTCGAATTTTACATCGATGACATGCTAGTTAAGAGCCTCAAAGACGAGAATGATTTAGGTGACTTGGAAGAAACATTTGGTAATTTAGCCAAGATAAATTTAAAGTTGACCCCAAAGAAGTGCATGTTCGGGGTAAGATCCAGAAAATTCTTAGGTTACATAGTCAGCGAACAGGGTATTGAAGTCGATCCAGTACAACTAAAGTTTCTGTGTGCCATGGAACTGCCAAGAACAATCAAAGAGGTACAAATCCTGATTGGAAGGTTGGCAGCATTAAACAGATTCATATCGAGGTCCTCGGGTAGGTGCACCCTTTTTTTTTCAGGTACTGAGAAAAAAAATATTCTTCGACTGGACACAAGAATGTTCAGATGCCTTTAATCACATTAAACAATACCTCTGCTCCCCGGAAATCTTGACAAAGCCACATCCAGGGGAGAAGTTGTTCATTTATCTGGTAGTGTCAGATTTCACAGTAAGTGAGTCTTAGTCCAAGAAGAGTCAATCGTTCTGAGGCCAGTCTACTATGTGAGTAAGAATATTTTGGATGTAGAGAAGCGATACCTCAAATTAGAAAAGTCAGCACTCGTATTGGTAACATCTGTGCAGAAAATGAGGCCTTACTTTTAGGCTCGTTCAATTGTGGTACAGACATCTTTTCTGTTGAAAAACATGTTACAAAGGCCGGATGTATCGGGAAGAATGACAAAGTTATCGGTAGAACTTGGAGACTTTCATATACAATTTGAACCACAAATCGTTATCAAAGCACAGGCACTAGCTGACTTCTTAGTTGAATTCCATTCTAATCGGAATTGAAATGGATATTGATAAAAAAGAACCTGGCCCAGAGTGGATAGTTCGAACTGAAGGGGGATCAAGCTCATATGGCTGTGGTGAAGGAGTACAGTTGACATCTTCATAAGGAATTGCGATGTATCAAACTATTTGACTCAGGTTCAAAGAATCAAACAATGACGCATAGTACGAAGTAGCTTTGGCTGGACTAAGACTTGTAAAGATTTGTGGAGCCAAGAAAGTCAAGTTGATAAGTGATTCAAAACTCCTAGTGAACCATGCCTTCGGGCGATCAGAGACAAGAAAATATCATTTAGTAAAATACTTGGGGGTTTTGAAGGCTTTAACCTTGGATTTCGAGGATGTCAGATTTGAACATGTTCATAAGGCGAGGAATTTAGTGACTGATTCTTTGGCCAAGGTATCTTACTCAGAGGAGTACCCATGGATAGTTGTCCATGAAAATCCATCAATTGTTAAGGGATCCGAATCGGTTGAAGGAGGTTCAGGTCCTACCAAATATCTATAACTACAATGAAAGATTGAAGAAGTAAGATACAAGAGTTCTTGGTCCACGATATATTACCAATTGATAAAGTAATGGCCAAAAGAATACGAATTAAGGCATATGGGCACGTGGTACTCGGAGATGTACTATATAAAAAATATTTTAGGCGGCCTATAATTCGGTGTTTGGGGAATGAAGAATCACAATTGATACTCTCAGAGCTGCATGATAAGGAAGGGTCAACGCACTGCGGTTATAAGATATTGATACAAAAATGCGACACGTGCCAGCGATTTGCTGATTCGATTTATACACCTGGTGTCCCCCTCGAATCAATATCAGAGTCTCTGCCATTTGACCGATGGGGTATCGATCTAGGTGGACCACTCCCGATGGATTTAGGATGCCGCCAAACGATCATTGTTGCGGTGGATTACTTGTCCAAGTGGGTAGAGGCTGATCCGTTAACAGGAACAAAAGCGAAAGACGTGATCAGGTTTATCATCTCCAACATTTGTTGTCATTTTGGGGTACCAAAGGAATTATAATGGATAATGGCCCGAAGTTCGATAACAATGAGATGAAAGCTTGTTTTGCATCCAAAGGGATACATCAATGCTTCTCAACACCCTTCCACCCTCAAGCGAATGGCCAAGTCGAAGTAACTAATCAGACAATCTTAGATGGGTTGAGGAAGAATCTAGAGGGTAAGGCTGGAAAATGACCGGATTACCAACAAGAATTTTTATGGGCTTATAGGACCACTCCTTGAGCTACAACGCACGAGTCGTCCTTTGAACTTAACTAAGATTTTGGTTCGGTCCGGTCTAATCTGATCCGGTCCGGTTCGGTTCTGGTTCTCGTTCGGTTCGAGTTTGGTCCGTTTCGGTTTAGGTCCGGTTTGGTCCACTTAAAAAAAATAAATCCAATTAAAATTTGATTTTTTATTTTTTTATTGGAGTAAATGATATAAAAACTAAAGTTTATAAGTTAATCTTTGATTTTCTTAAAAAATTGGTAATTAACTATTAATTTTGGTACTATAATTTATAAAAGAATAAATAATAATAATAATAATAATAAATAATCGGTTCTAACGGTTTTATTGGTCTGATTTTCTATCGGTTCTACCGATTTATCGGTTCTATCGGTTCGATTCCGTATCGGTTTATCGGTTTTATTGGTTCGATTCTGTATCGGTCCTATCGGTTTATCGGTTTTATCGGTTCGGTTCCTAACCGGTTTTTTTGTTTCGGTTCCTTATCGGTTTTCAGTTTTTAGAAAGGAACCGCGAACCGGACTGTTAAGGTTCGGTCCGGTTCTCGGTTCGATATTCGGTCCGGTCCTTATTGGTTCGATCCCGGTCTGGTTCTCGGTTCTGGAGAACTGTTGATAGCCCTAGGTAGTACCATCAGAAACTATGTTCTCATCATACAGGTTAAGCGAGTATTCCTGATGAAACAAATGATAAAGGAAAGTGTAACGAGTTGGATCTAATAGAAGAAAAGAGAAGAAGGCCACAGTTAAACTCTCTACACTATTAGACTTTAATGAGGAGTCGATATACATAAAAAATCAGAAGAAAATAATTCAAAGTTGGGGACAAAGTTTTAAAGAAAGTCTTCCTTCATACAAAAGAAAAGAGGCTGGGAAAGTTAGCTTCAAATTGGAAGGTTCCGTACATTGTAGCAAAAAAGATAAAGCCAGGGATGTATATATTAAAAGATAAAGAAGGAAGAGATCTTCCCCACCCTTGGAACATTGAGCACCTCAAAGTTTACTTAGAGTAAACGTGTAAATATGTAAATATTTTCTTTACCACTTTATGTAAGAATCGGCGGCATACTCTTTCCTACCGTGGTGGTGCAGGAAGGTTTTAATGAGGTGCCTTAATAGCTGACTCATATATAAATTTCCATTTCCTTCTTAAAATGATTCGCAAAAAGTTCATCTTTTTGAACTCAAAACATACTCCAAAAAAGTTTGGACAAGAAAGTTCATCTTTTTGAACTCAAAATATATTCCAAATAAGTTTGGATAAGAAAATTTATCTTTTTAAACTTAAAACTCACTTCAAAGGAGTTTGGACAAGAATTTATTTTTTTGAATCATAAGATAACTAAGCATTAGACAAACTGAGTCAGGAAAGGCAGGTGAAACATTCTTCATAGTTGTTTTGAGTCATTTTTTTAACTAAGGAACTTTTGGTCCGACGAGAATTCTTTTAGGGTAAACTTAAAGAACTACATTGTAAAACCTCACAATAGGAGGTTAATTTTACATAACAAAAAGTTTTAACAAGTTATGGATACAAACAGTTAGCAAAATAACGATGGAAACATTCAACACTTGCTACTAGGATGCAAAGTTTTCCTTGCTGCCTAAAGGGGAACCAGATTCAAATGACAAACTTTCTGAGTCATTGTTGGACTCCAAGTCTTCCACGGAAATGCCGACAGGGTGATGCCTTGCAATAAATCGTAGCCAAAGGCTACCAGATTCAGATCTAGAAACTTCTCATGCATCTTTAGCACCATAGCGGACCTCATATTAACATCTCTTTCTTCGAGGTGAATGACAATACCGGCTGCATATTCATCAATGCATTTCTTCTGCTCAGTCTCAAAGTTTTTCGTCAAATATTTGTTCAACTCTGACAGTTTCTCAATATCTTCGACAACATTCTTAAAGTATACCTTAGTCTTCGCACAAGACTCGGTGAGGCCATCAACCAGAATGTCCCGTTCGGTATCCCTCGTAATAAACCGTTCTCGTTCATCGTCGAACTTTTTCTTTTCTTCAGAAATTTCAGCCTCCAGGGAAGTAACTATGTCCAAATGATTAGCAGAAGTCTTCTTCTCCTTAGAAAGTTCGTCTTCAACCTTTTTCAGTTAGGAAGATTCCTCTATTTTCTTGGCCAGCTCATCGGTCAAGTTTTTTAATTGCTCCTTCAATTCAGTTGCCTCAGAGGTCAATGTTTCTACCTAGGATGATATCTTTGATTTCTTGTAAAGCTCATATGTCAAGTCTTTTATCTTGTATTTCAGTTCAACCGCTTCAGAAGTCAGTTTTTTTACCTCAGCCTTTCTATGAAGGACTTCACTTTTGTAGCGATCCTTGCAATTGGCTTTCCGTTCGAGGAGGCCAACAACAAAGAGTACTTTGTTCAACTCATTCTTGTAAACGTTGAAGTAAGCTGAGGCAGGGGAGGGATATTCTCCTTCCTTGAAGTTCTCTTCTTGCGGTTGTCTTGTCTGAAGAACAAATTCCCCCCGGAGTCCGAGTCGACAACGATAACTTTTTTTATTAGAGGCAAGCACGGACAAGTTGTGTTTTCTCTCTCTCCTTCACTGCCAACCACCTTCTTTTGCTTCTCTTTAGCAGTAAGTATTTTTGGTCGAACAACCCCAGCTCTACCATGCAGTCTCACCTCAATAGAGTTATCAACCTCTTTCAATTCTTCTTTCTGAGTGTTGCCCGGAGGGTTGATATGAGGGCCCATTGGGTTTTCTTGTTGAACTTCCGGTAGCCTTTCCTTATGAGTTTCATCCTGGTGACCTCATTGGGTTCCAAATCTTCGCTCCTTGGTAGCGTCACCCTCCGACTTGGCATCCTCCTCAGGCTTTTCCACGTCTTGGTGACTCGGAGCCCGTGCTCGGGTATGAAGGTAAAAAGCATTGTTGAAGCACTACAGGCGTTTGAGGATAGCATCATTTGGAGGAAGCACCATAAGATCAGACATGGACCTTTTCTCGCGAAGGTCATACCTCCAAAGGTTGCTTTTTACAAAGTTCATTGGTAAAAAACTTTGATGGAACTGATGGTCCTAATGCTCACCCGCCCAGACGATTAGCTTCATGAAGATATCCTTGGCAGTTTTGGCATGACGTTTAAAGAGTTTAGCAATTCCATTCATAGCTGTTAGAAAGAAAGTGCTAGAACTATCCGACATTAATCAATAAAATAAAAGAATAAGTAAGTATACGTACCCTGCCTGGACCATTTCAAAGTCAACCGATGGGGAAGGTCATCAGAATTCTTAAAGCCAGTCTCCCATAATCCGGATATGAAGACAAATTGTTGTCTCCATTTCTTATTATCCTCTAAGAAATCGTTAATGGCACGTGACCAGAAGTGACCTCACTATCTAAACAATATCTGACTCTATAACGGTTAGACAGAAGCACGCGAGTTCAAATCGAATGATGACTTAGGTGAGGTCATCATGACCAAGGGTGATGTCATCACTTCTAAGGAGTTTTGATCCAAATAATCTGAGGAGCAGCATGTCAACAATTCATAGGTGATGCATAACCAGCAAAGCAATCCGATCCGGGGAGGTCATAAGATCCGAGCAAGTTCGAAGAATAAATGCAGTTCTCACTCAAATATCTTCGAGAGGAGTGGCGGGCTACTGCTAAGGGGTGAAAATATAGGTAATTACTAGGTTAATTATGCGAAGTAAAAGGCATAGGCTTGTATATTTAGTCATTAAGAACGAAATTAAAGCAAACATAAGAAATAGAGGGGTTAAATGATATACCCCAAGAACTTATATGTAAATAGTAAAAGAGTGAGGTGAGAAATCCACTTTAATGGTGGTAATTATGTAATTTTACTACCCACCTCATGTACTATATAAATGATATTCCCTTTTTTGGAAAAGGGCGAATTATTAGTCCATCATTGCTACATTTATTCCTTTTGTCTTTTTTTTTCTCTCTACGAAACACTGATTTAATTAATACAGTTATTTCATACAAACATTTTTTTGTTAGGTCCTCTCTAACGAACATTTCCGCTTCTAAACTTACCTAAGGATTTTCTGAGTTCATCACTTTTAATTCGAGGACAACACTTTCTGTCAATAATTTGGTGGCATTTGACCCAAGGCAGTTTGAACCGTAGCTGAAGGGTTTTTTTTGTCCACAATTAGTTCTCATTTATTGACTTTCATAAGAACTAAGGAGGCTACTGATAAGGAAATAGAATATTGAGGATCAAAATGTAATAAATGAAACCTTGTATAATAAGTTACGTAGTTGTAAGGGAGATTAAGGGCTTTATGTAAAGATAAAGGACTAGTATGCAATAAGACCCTCTGCATAACAAATTCTGTTACGCCTAGATGTTGGTGCCTCTATATAAAGGCAAGGGCTAAACTTAATACAAGATTCTGATTTCTTGGTTAAATAGTTTACTTTCTCTGAGCTTTGTCTCTCTAAACTCTACTTTTCTACTTTTCTCTCTAAGATTGAATTTAATCCACAATGTTAACTTTAGATCTTGTTTTGGTCATTTTCTATCCTAGACTAGGAATACCAAATTGTATAACCGTGCTTAAAAAATATTGTACATTAGCATATACGACATCTTATGCAATTTGTATGCAAAATTTGTAGTATATATGATGCAAAACATGAGGAATATGTGCAAAATATGGCGTTGCTTATTTCACAACATGCATGGTGAATATAAGTAACTATGTCGTTAAAGCGTTCCGAGTTATTTTCAACACTTTCAACCATTGATATATTGGTTTTATTATGGCCCATTTATTATTTTTGTGTCGTGATAGAAAACATGTACGTGAAATATTAAGTTTATATATTTTTTCATATCGTTTTCCAACATTAACAAAAAATAATATATTTATGATTGTGCGTGTAAAATATTGTAGCATGTATAATTGGAAACGTTGGGAACTAATATATGCAAAACATGTGTATTGTCTTGCGAAACAATAATAAAGAAATATTTTTTGCAAACCTTAGAATCTTTGTGTTTTGTAGATCTTAGTTGGTTATATATATTATTGTTTCAGATTATGGATGAGATTGATAGATGACATATGTGGGTAAGTGAAGAAACTCGAGGAGAGAACAAGTTAGTACTTATACACAGCCGAAACTGGTAGACAACACTAATTTTAATATGACCATGGGATCATGTAATGTTCAACTCCAAAATATAATTTCTCTGACTTTTGATCTTGTCCAAGAACAACTACAGAAAACAAAATTCATTCATATTCGACTACCCCAATCATTTTTAAGTTTTAAAAAACACATAGCCTACAAAATATGGGCATAAGAGGTAATAACAAAGCTCATTTTTAAATTTTGTGAGAAATAGTATATTTTAATTTCAAAACATATGATCGTATATTACCAATATGTAGCATTTTTATTGTTTATAAATGTTACGCTTGTTTTAACAATCTCTCGGGGCTTGCACAAAAGAGTACTCGAATGATTCAATATTTGTGTAATTTTTTTAATGTCTTTAGCCAATGTCATCTTTCACTAGTTGAGAACACGTATACTTTTGTAGTTAAAAATACTAAATCAATGACAACATCTTCTTCTCGTATAAGCTTAACACAAGGTAAGATGGATAGTCTTTTCCAATGTTCGTCTGTAACAGGCACATTAACCTCACCACCAGTCTCGTTCAAGTATTGCGAGTTCGTGGGTATATGGTAAACTTTGTCTTGTCAGACTTAAAAACCTCATTTCAATGGTTTAGTACATGTTGTTTGACATCTTTATAATTTTTTAATATTATATTCAGAACCCGTTTTCAAACATGTCAAAAAAAAATCACAAAAAACATGCAATTCATAATCATGCGTGACATAACGTTTGTTTCTTTCCAATGATCCTTTTATATATGAATATTCCTTCGCAAGCTAACCGTCAATTTCCCACCAAAAAAGTTTGATATTCGACACACTTGACCTAGTGAATTTCTTCAGCACAATGTACCTTCCACCATGAATTAACAATAATTTTGCAAGTTACATATACATTAGATTCAAAATTATAGTTTTAGTAATTAAACATGTTATTGCATAACTATTATACAACATTATGTATAAAAACTATTTACTACGTTTCATAATATAACCACTATAATACGTTTTCCAACATTAATATTTGAGTTTTTAGGTGAAAACTTGAAAAACCAGCATATGAAACGTTTCGTAGCTACATACATACATACATACATACATACATACATACATACATACATACATACATACATACATACATACATACATACATACATACATACATACATACATACATGCATGCATACATACATACATATATATATATATATATATACAATAAAACATTTATAAACAACGAGAATGTTACACGTTGGTTGTTATGTTGCCAAAATGCATAATATCCTTTTGTGTATGTATGAACAGACTTCTCTTTATAATATCTTATCCAAGAGTCTATCACGTATTTGACCCTTTTTCTAACTTTAAATGATACCCATATTTTTATTAAGTTAGCGTTCATGCAAAAAAATGTGTTAGGACCACGATCCTTCAAGCGTCCATAAACATTTTAAACTCCTTACTATATTTGAACATATTTTATGTTAGAAAGTACATTCTCGTTGATAATTCATTCGCATAACATATCTGTCATAACCAATTTTTTTATTAAGAATATTCATCAAAGTAAGTTCACGATCCGTTAGTACAACACAAGATAGTTCAGGATCATTCTCTTCGATAATTGTTTTAAATATTCTAATGCCCATTCTTAGCTATCTTGTTTCTCGTTAGCCATGAATGATAACCTGACACAAAACTTTATATTTTTGGAAGTAATCCATTTGAAATAACGAAATCCCATATGTAAGAATCTTATATGTAATATTCATGACATGCATTCAAAGGAATGTCAATAATAAATTTATAATAAATTTATGATCAAGTGTGTAAAAAACATTAATTATGGCATTGGATCCTTCATTTGTGATCATGTATCATTACATGTATCTTTGTGTTTATAATCCAGACAAGAAACATTGCATTTACTGAGCCATTACCTTTTTTAATGAACCTTTAAGGTAGTTGTATACGTTACACATGGTTGATGAACTCTCTCGATCAGTAATATTTAGGCTATAACATATATCATGGAGATGTGTTGCTAAGGAGATTAGACGATCTACCCTTATTTTTTGTGATTTTTAAACCTCCACATGGGTGCATATCCTTGAAATTATTCAACTTGTGGATGGTTGTATACGCCAGAAAATAATGCTTAACGACCATATATTATCACATTTAATCGTTAGACTTACTAATCTAAAAGGACAATCATTTTTTCGAATAAGTTGATTTTCATTTTTAATCTTTGTCTTCCTATTGGTACACAAATCTATGAGTTCTACCTTTACAATCCTGATTTTGCGGTCCGAGTATAGTTACATAAACGATTTTTTTACTGATCTCTTTTACCCACGTGGTCATCGATCCTAGTTTTTAATACTTGTTGGTCAGAAAATGCTACTTGTAATCAACTAACTGATATTTCACCAACCTTTACCTCTTACAACAAGAACACAACATAAAAGTTTATGGAAGATCAGATTTCACAAGCATTAAAATAGAATGGAGTGTCTACGGCCTAGGTTGGAAAATAATGTAAAAAAGCATCTAAAACTAATATTTTACTGAAATATTCCTACCAGCATAAAAAAATAGATGGGCTCTAACAAAACCAATAGATTAGTGGTTTGAATGACCAAAAATTGTTTGCGAACATTTTGGCGACATAGTTACTTTTATTCACCATGTATGTGGCGAAATAAACTAAGTCATATTTCACGGATACCATTTCTTCATATTTCGCATGTACATACTACATGTTTCACATATAAAATATATAAAAAAATTCACATGTGTTATATGATATGTTACAAGCATGGTTATAATATTTAGTATTCCTCAACTAGGTTGGAAAATGATAAGAATAAGCATATAAAGTTAATTTTCATGTAAATATTTCTACCACAAAATAAAAACAACAAATGAGGGTAACAAATTCAATAGATCAATGGTTAGAATGGCCGAACATATTTGGCCAATGCTTTGCCAACATAGTTAGTTTTATTTGCTAACTATGTGGAAAAATAAGTCCAGTCAACTTTTGTAGATAACATATCTCTATGTTTCGCATCATATATACTATATGTTTTGCAGTTAAATAATATAAGGTTCACATGTGTGTTACACAATATTGTACGATCATGGTCATAACATTTAGTATACATGGTCTAGTTTGGAAAACAATAAGAACAAACATCTAAAGTTAATATTTCACGGATATCTTGCTACCACAACAAAAAATAAAAAATTAATCATAACAAAATAAATAGATTAATGGTTGGAATGGCTGAAAATATTTTACTAATTGGTGACACTGTTAGTTGTATACGTCATATATATGATAAAATAAGTCAAGTCATATTTCACAGATAGTATTTTTCCATATTTCGCAACATAAATAATATAGGCTTCGTATATAAAGCATATAAGGTTACATATATGTATTATAATAGATACCTTAAACATTAATATCAAATTTAGTATACGTGGTCTATGGTCGAAAATGATAAGAATTTTTTTTATATAGTTATTATTTCACCGTCTCACAACACAAAAACAACAAATATGTCCCAAAAACCAATAGATTAGTGGTTTGAATGACCAAAAGTAATTTCAGTGTTTTGACGATATATTTAGTCTTAATGGCCAAATATATGGTGAAATAAGCCATGATTTTTTTAGATATACCATTTAGTCAAGTTGCACATAATTAATACTATAGTTTTTGCATATAAATCATATAAGGTTTCTAATGTGTATTACACGATATTTTGTAAGAATAAACATATAGTTTAGTATTCTTGTTTAACGTTGGAAGACAATAAGGACACATGTCTAAAATTAATATTTCACGTAAATTTTGCTACCACAACATAAAAAAAACAAATGGGTAGGAATAAAACCAATATATTAATGGTTGGAATGACAAAAAATAATTCACCAGTGCTTTAGCGGGATAGTTAGTTTTATTCACCAATTAGGTGATGAAGAGTTTAAAATTACTTTATATATTTGAAAAATATATAATTCACCATTATGAAACATAAATATAATATTATGCGCCAAACTGATAGCACAATATGTTGAATTCGTCATGTGACGACGAATTATCACGGTAATTTGCCAATATAATTGTGGAATACCGCTAGGATTTCATTGCGTCCTGGAAATTTCTATAAAATGTGCGAAATGGTTGATAAATATATTGAGAAACATATTGTCTATAAATTGGCTTCGTTGCACAATTAAGTTACACCATGTTTTTTTAATAAAAAATTATATATTTGTAAAATATGACTAACACATGAGTTACATAACCTAGTAAAATTAATTTCACATGTGTATTGACACTAGTTTCACAATCCTACTATATAATATATTCAAAAAAATATACCTAACAAATTTCATACGTTACATCGAATTATACGTTGCGTAACATAATGACAATATGTTTTACAACACTTTTATGATAAGTTTCACAATGCACTATAAACATTATCTTCTTTCCAAGTTATCTAAATTTACAGATCTAAATTTTTTATAAAAATATACGCTTTGAACAGTAACTCGTCCCTGGACTATCGAATTTGGTGGCAAATAGTCCTTGGACTTTCAAAAGTCCGTTCGTAGTTCCTCGACTATCCATTTTGGTGACATATAGTCCCTGTACTTTCAAAAGTCCGTTGGTAGACCCTGGACTATCCAGTTTGGATAAAGTTAGTCCCATACGCATGTTTATTAAGGGGACTAACTTTATCAAAAGTAGAAATTCAAATGACTAAATTTATTGAAAATGAATAGTTGAGGGACTATCTGTCAAAAAAATTGATAGTCAACACATGCAAGGGGATTAACTTTATCCAAACTGGATAGTCCAAGGACTACGAACGGACTTTTGAAAGTCCAGGGACTATCTGTCACCAAAGTTGATAGTCCAAGGACGAGTTATTGTTCAAAGCCTAAAAATATATTAAAGTATATATACATGTTCTGTGGTTATTTCCACGAACATTTCCATAGGTTTATGGTTTAGATAAGCGTTGTTTTGTTGTTTGTTTATATTTTCAATATTTGAATGGAAAAAACCTAAAAACATAGTAATAATGGTCTTTTGGTTTGCTTTTTGAAGCCTTGTGAGGTTTTGAGTTGATAGGTAAGTGATTTTTTGATTTAGTAATAATGAGTTTTAAAGTTGTGTGAGTTTTAGACTTCATCGAGTTTTTATGTTGCGTAACTATGTTTATTAAATAATAAGAGTGACTATAAATAACTAAATGAACAAGAGTTGTATAGGTTTTTCAATCAATGATAATTTTGTAAATAATAAAAAATATAGTTTTGTAACTATGAATAGAAAAAAATACATAATTTAATCCATTGACTACATATTCATTACTTAACATGCATATAGATAACATATATTTTTGGTAAATTATGATGATAAAAGAAACCTCTTTTTATTATCAACATGTTTTATAGTGTTATACTTCCTTCACAGTTAGTTTACAAATGCAAGGAAGGTGAATTGATTAAGTAACTTTTTCCAATTTTTTTAAAAAAGATAAGAATTTAAGTATTCATTCTATATTATGTTTCAAACACCCGTTTATGAAAAATATAAAATATTTTTATTATTATATAAGTGATTGACTGATGTATTTTTATTAGCGTTGTCACAGTTTTGATTGTCTAAAAATATCATTAAACTTATAATATAAGTCTACTACGTTTTATATCATTTATATAATAATCCATATAATACTTTCCTGATCAATACAGTGCATTCCTTAACATTACTAACATTTGTAGTAAAATGCTTTTTTTCATCCATGCTCTCTTCCATTGAGTCATCTAAAATGTCACAAAGCATGCAATAACTATTCAAGGTTTACAAGGTTTTATTAATAAATAATTTTCAAAATTGTTTCATCAATTTGACAAATTGTTGACAACTAGATGTACAATTTTGAACATTTTGGAATCTCGATATGAATTAGACTACTTAAATAACTCCAGTATGATCCTGAAAAAACTACTATCTACAAAATTAATATTGTGACTAGAACTCAAGTCATGGTTTCAAAAATTAATAAATATATGTGCATGTTGTAATATTAAATAACATTAGAATTAAAAAATAATAATTTTTTTTTGCTATTGTTACAAAAAACATTCTCTTAATGAAAATATGAAGCAAATAGTTTTTTAAAGATAAATGAATAAGGTAAATAATATTATTTAGTCGATAACCTATATTTCCAATGCATAGAGTGTTGTGTGGCATTGGATATTGCTCATCAACATGTTATATTGCATCTTCCATATGAATTATGTTTGAAAACTAGTGTAACTTAATTTTCTTTTACATATTTTCATTATCAATATAATATTTGCGTGGTTCAGTTGTGATTCAATGTTATTTGTATATAAACTCTTACAACGTTAGAAAAATATTTTGAAGATAAGTTGTTACATATACACGACACATTATTAACCGTTTACCATAAAAATATTAGAGGATAAAACGCATATTTAGTTATGATTAGGTGAAAACTGTGCAAAAGTGAAAAGACTATATATGTTTGTTATAACATATTGTTGAGCAAAATATTGTTCAAGGAATATGTTGAGCAAAATATTATTCAAAGAAGATGTTGCATATACAAGTAATGTAGTCAATTGTTTACCATCAACAATATAAGACAAAGCACAAGTATTAAGTTATGTTTAGGTAATCATACATCATATTATAATTGTTTGCATAAATTTCATTGTCCTGATTATTGTCATTAGTATCAAATGTTACAAGTTTTGGTGTTCATAAAATAAAAAAAAGTTATAATTAGAGAATATATTATCTTTGATGCGAGGACTAAAAAATAAAACATATTACATTCAAGAGAACAAAAATAGACGAGGCTGTAAAAAATGCCAAAATTATTAATCGTAGTTACATAAAAAATATATTATTGAGTATAATTGATGTTTCAAAAAAATGTAAAATTAGTTTTCCCTTTCTTATAGTCACTTCTTAAAACAAATACCAAAATCTCAAATAGGTGAAGATGATAAAAATTTTGGTACATTATATACATTTTACTCAAAATAAATATGTTGATGATGAAACCAAAGACAAAGAACATGATTGGAGAGTCCCCTCAATTAAAAGATTCTATTACTTTGAAAAATAAAAAATAGACATTATACTAAAAAATATTTATATATTGAATATAAGTACGACCTAAATATATATATATATGGTTGCTTTTCATCTTTCTTTTATGATAGATAATAAAGATCTTTCTTTTATGATAGATAATAAAGTTCCTTGCAACATTAAAGAGGCCACTAAACTATCCAAAAATACTGAATGCAAGATTATTATGGACGAAGATACGAGTTCTCTCTAAGTAACGAGACTTATGATATAATATATTTTCCTCAATAAATTATTTTGCTGGTTATAAATGTGTCTGCATAAAACCCAAGGTAAACCTATATACCATAATTTTAGGTTTAAGGTAGGAATGGTTACAAAGAATTATCCCTAACATGAAAGAATTAACTACGATGAAATGTTCAATTCGATGGTAAGAATTATTCTATTCGGGATGTTATCCGTCTTATTAACTTATTATTTAAATAATAATTAATATAGCAAAAACTAAGACATTTAATAAAATAAAATAAAAGTCAATAAAAATATTGTAAAATCTCAAACATTAACCAATTCAAACACAACTAAACTTAAATAATCTTCATCTACTAAGTTATCTTCTTCATTGATTATCTCCTCTAAAATTTGATACATATTAGTCCAACATATGAGTAGTATCTTCGTCCTTCTTCTGAGTCCCCGTAAAAAAATAATTTTTGAGCGAAATAGTACGATTCATAATAAAGAGAATGAAGATTCTAATGTGATTTATCCGGTTTATTGGCTCCGACATTGACTCATACCAAGTGACATATATATCATCAATTACAACACTCGTATCAGCTGAAAAGTCCTTGTTATAAATTAACCCAATCACCCACTAATTGACATCATCAATGTCACTAAAAATAATTGGATCAACTTGGTGACGTGAATGATATCGTCGTTTCAAATATCTATATTATTTGATACATCAAACATTCAAACAATGATGCACAAGTTTATTTCTCTTTTTGCTCTGTAAGAGAAAATAAAATAAAATAATTAACGGGTAAACAATAAAAAAACTTTCAAATGTTATAAAGTAAATATTATAAAAGAAATCTTACACGTTCAAAGAAATTTCAGTTTCTTTCACATCCGGATGAAGTACAAACAAGTCCAAGTACTTGTATGCTAAAATTTCTCTAGTTTAGAGTCGATGAACCATAGTTTATTCACCAATCAATTAACAAAAAAAGAATTAATTTAAGTAATATTGATAATCACACTTATTGAATACATATATTAACAATTATAGAGTTAAGTACAGTATCGTCATAGTAGTATCGTCTAATTAATGTGGCAGTCTTAAATGTTCCTTCACACATTTTATACAAAACAATATTGAAGAGTTAAAAGATGGTCCGAGGGTGATTTTGTTGTGAGAAGATTTGTTGATAGAGGATTAAGAAGTAGAAAAATACTTGAGTGTTAGATCTAGAGAGAGAAAATGCTAAAATGGTAGAGAGAGAAAGTTGTACTATTCATCTTGAAATTCGTGAAGCGCGTGTGGTCCTTTTATAGTACAATTGCGGACCCCACACGCTTTAATTCGGTTTAATTACATCTTTTGGTCTCTGCTCTAAGGTTCCTTCCTATTTTGGCTATATCTTTGCAATTAACGCATTTCAGCCCTTATACACTTATTTCTATGCATTTCGGCCCTTATACATTTATTTATATGCATTTTGGCCCTTATACATTTATTTCTATGCATTTTGGCCCTTATACATTTATTTCTATGCATTTTGGCCCTTGTCTTTTATTCTCCCTCATCAAATATAATCTGCGTTCATATATTACATGATCTATTTGATAGGCATTGATCAAAACCACTTGTAATTTCAATATCATCTTCAACAATTGGGTTGCTAAAATATAAGTTAGGATTAAAATAGTATCCTACAACATGCAAATGCCTATACAGTTGATTGCCCAGTTTATTGTCGCGTCATCATTTGAAAACGTTGTTACAATATCTTCTTTTCCTTTTTATGACTTTATAAATGTAACCTATTGTCATATTCACTCTTATATCTATCATACACAACACTTTCAATAGTGGACCACCAATTTTAAGAAGATTATGATTACTTCTCCAAAACCAGTCACTAAGAAATTTAAGAATATTTATCCTCACTTTTCATTTTGAAAATTTACTATTTGTTCCTCTTGAAACCCCGTCAACGTTGAGAATCTCTTAGCAAAGTGAGTTTTGGATGGCCGCACAACCTCTTTGTTATATGTGAAGTTTCTTATCAAGTTTAAGACCCTTGTTCGATGTAGCCATTAAACTTATTTCCATGTCAATTGTCTTTTAAATCTTGAAAATTATAAAATTACTTTCAAATATCAACTCAACACAATGTGCAGCACAACGTATCCATTAAAAATGCAGATAATTGGCCTTAAATATATTTCATGTCATAAGCAAATACCGACTAAAAATTTAAAATACATGATAAATGTTTTATATATTAAGTAAATAACATGTAGAGAAATTATAAACATACTCGAAATGACATTTTCGGAGGCATTGTAAGTTACTACTTGAATAATATTATTTGCACCAATGTCATCAAAGTATTTGTTAATCAATTCAAATATCCTTAAACCCATTTTTGAATATGATGAGCCAACAACACTATCCAAGAATATACTCCATTTATGAGTGTTCATTAAAAACTTAATAAGAAATCTACCATTCATATCGGTCGATTCATCATACATCAATGTGCAATCATTTTCCAAGCATCATCCATCTTTATATTTTTTGGACAAGTACTCCCACTTCATTGACAGTAGTTACTTCATACCAGGACCATATTTTCCAATTGTCTTGATAGACTTTTATAATGACTCATAATTCACGACATTGTTAGCAATCCCAGCATCATACATCCATCTAATAAACATCTGAACCATACGATCCTTTAAATTCTTCATATACTTATCAACATCTACTTGATCGTGTCCAAGTTTTTTCCATCTAACAAAATCTGAATATCGGGAGCACTAAGTGAATGAAATTCTGGTTCATCATCATCTTCATCCACTAAAATACCACAATTAACCACTAACTTATTTGCCTTAATTTCATCTAACTTTTTAACTCTGTCAGTCACTCCTTAACATGACCGAGAAATTTAGAGTAAACAAAAAAATATATTTAAAATGACCAATCAAATTTTGAATTACTCCCTCATTGGACATTTTACCATAGAGATTGAATCAAATCGAAGATCTATTTTTTTAACCAAACATGTATCATAATTCCAACAAATATATCAACCTAATAGAACTTGATGACATTGTATTATTAGAGCCGGATGCCATTTATTCTAAAAAAAAAGAAAAATATAGGGAAGAATATAGGAAGAAATGAAGACTAACCTATAATGTTTGAAATGGAAAAAAAAAGACAATGAGAAGAAGCAATGAGTTTTGGGTGAAAATACATGAGTTATATTGGAAGAGTGAAGATGCATGATCTTTTAAAGAGGAAAATATTTGACTTTTAGGGTTTACTACATATTTTAGGGTCTGAATAAAAAAATATAAGGCATCGCCTCATCATCGCCTCACCTTGCCTTACTACAAGACTGAGGCGTCGTTGCGGCACGCGTCATACCATCCAGGGTGCCTCACCATAGTATGAGGTCTTACCTCACCTTACAATGTCTCAACATGGTGGCACTTTTTAAAACTATGATATAGATATCAACAATAAAATATATGTTACACCCATATGGTTACAATGCATGTAATGAAAATAATTAAATTTACAGTTTGAAAATGTCTCTTTATAGTTTGAAGCAATTTGAACAATAATATGTGAGGTGTGTTTAGTTTATAAACAATAAAAACTATTTAAAGAAGTCATTTTTATCTTTCTGTTTACTTTCTGAAAATTGAATTATGGTTTAGACAATTATATGTTGATAGCATGTTGATTAATGCTAACTAAGCGAGTTATCTTCAAAAAAAAAAAAATCAGAAGAGTTATGAATTTGAGATAAAAAGTCTTGGTAAAATAAAAAAGATACTTAAGATGGAGATACCTAGAGATAATCAAGAAGTACATTGTAATTTATAATATGTAATATGTAATACTTTTATATATATGAGAAAAATAAATTGATAAGTATTTTTATATTTTTCATTTAAAAATTAGTATTTTTTTAGTTTTAAGTAAGAATGAATAGATATATTACATGAATAATATAGTTTATACTACGATTGTTAACAATATGATGTATATCATGGTTTTTATTAGACCAAAAATCTTGTGAATAATGAGTATGTTTAGTAGATATATGCATGATCTAGAATATATCATCTGAAATTACTAAAACAGATTTTAACGTAGATTAGAGACAATACTAGTATGGGATTACTAGTTGAAAATGATGACAATATTTATAGGGCTAGTTTTCTATTTTGACTTGGAATATGCAAATGATCTTGATAAAATACAGTTTGCGATATGTTATTTGTTGATATGGCTAGAACACCTATCAGTTGGAGGTATATTTCTCAATCTATTATTGCGATTACTGAGGCCGAATACACGGTAGTTACTAAAGCCGTATGGATCTATAGATTGTTAGAGAATTTGGGTACTCATCAGAAGATATAAAAGTATATTGTGATGTCATAGTGTTATCCATAAACTAAAAATTATGATCATCACTTATTCAATTTGGGTACTCATAAGAAGATATAAAATTATATTGTGATGTCATAGTGCTATCCATAAACTAAAAATTAAATTCATCACTTATTTATGGTCTGATAAATAAGATAAATTTGTTCTAATAAAGATTAAAATGACTGACAACCATACTCATACGCTAACTAAAATTATCTTAAAGACAACGTTCAAGCATTTCATGAATTTGAAAGAAATTATCGAGTTTGATTTGTTGGAAATACATTATTTGAAACACTAAATTTCCATTGATTCAGGTTAGTATGTTATGTACATACTAATGTTAATTTTTATTTAGGATTGGTGATTCTGCTTGTTGTTTCTTTTTATATATTATAAAGATTGTTGGTTGTTTTAGATTTATCATCAAAATTATTTTTTAAATTATGATTTGACGAATAAAAATATGAAGATCCTCGATCGCTTCAAAATCATTAGTGTAGTGAGTAAATTTGATAATTTTACTTTTATTTTATTAATTCAATATTTTTACACTAAATTCATAACTTTTAAATAATATAGAAGAATGGAATCATTTGTATTATTTTATAATAGGCTATCATCTAATTTGATTTGAAACTTCATCCGTAAGAAAACGTATTTCATTGTTATTTCATATTGATTGTTTCTAAATCATAAAAAAACAAGTTTATTGTTAAAGGTAAAAAATATTATGTTTTTGTGATTTGTTTTTTTGCTCAATTTATTTAGTTATTCATTAAAATATAATTTTTTTTAACTTCTATTCATGGATTTTTTATCATTATTTTAATGTTTCGATTACATTTTTCATAATGTCATGTATGAATTAGAATGTGCTGAAAATCCATCTAATATGTAGATAAGAATAAAACGAATGTCAACCTAAAATTGGTTTGATAAGAAGAATATAACACCCATAAAAAAGAACACAAAATTATAAAATGATTAAAATAATTTCACTTTAAATTTTAACATTTGTCATAATTTTGTTTTAAAGTTTTGTTTGTTTGTTTTTAACACATTAAATGAATCATAAATAAAATCATCATATCACAAGGTATTATCTGTAATACCGCAAGAACCTAAAAAAATACAAGAATACATATGATAATGGAGAAAATACTCAGATTATAATGAAACTACAGTCTTACTGCTACCACATAATTCATGTTCTCGTACTAATTTTAAATCATTGACATAGATGCTCAAACCGGAAGCCGAGAGAATATGTTAAAATTAGTTGTGGATTGCTTTCAGAGAAACTCTAACTTTTCTTGCTTTTCAAGGTGAACTTCACAATCCAGTCTGATGCGTGATTCTGATTTCTAGATACATGTCTTAGAACCATTTTGGAATGAATGAACTTTCTACAAATATTGATAATTGAAGCAAAATACCAAGTAACGTTTCCCTCGGCAAGGAGATTGACCAACATCAAGCTATGAGTTTCAATATCAATTTCCGTCAAGTTATACTACTTACAAAGAATCAAACCTTCAAGGAGTGCTTTGATTTCGACAATTAACGGCGTGGATTTTCCAAACAGAACTCCAACGCTAAGGACAATGTCACCATCGAGATTTCTAATCAAGACTTCTCCACTTGCTTCACCTTCTCGATTTCAAGCTCCATCTACATTCAATTTCAATCTACCAGGGGCTGGGGAGATCCATCTAAGGTAAGAAAAAGTTTTCTTTCTGTTGAGAACAGAGGCACATCCTAACGAAATACTTGGGGATTTTGATATTCCAGATTTTCCTATGAAGACTAGAAGTATTGTGGTGCTTTCTGATACTGCTCCAGGTGAGGTTAGTAATAAAGTCATGGCTGTTGGACTTCTTCCAAACCAGCTGATCCTCCTTGTCTTGATTGACTTTGTATTTGATAATGTGGTTGATTCTGTCTTGAGTGAGGAAATATTTCATAGCATTGATGTCCCACCTGTTGTCTCTCCAAAAAGAGTTAACCTTGGCACTGAGAAACCAATTTTTATCAGAAGAGTTAAGAGGATTGATTAGATGGGTGAGATTATGCCACTTCTCGAGCCAAAAATCTATAGTGCCTTGACCCAAATTCCATTTAATGTTGCCTTCTACAGTAGCTTTGATTCCAGATTAACCAATTGTGCATTATGTTGGCCCAAAGACACTTGTTATTTCTGAATATGTACTACAACTTTTGAGAGAAAGTGAGTTGAATATCCTTCAAACTTTTGAAGTTCAACCCACCTTCTTCAAAAGGCTTACAAAGAGACTCCCAAGAGGCCCAGTGTATAGCATTTTCAAAATAGTTAGGTCTCCAGAAAACTTGTTAAAGGTAGCTTCAAATCTGTTGAGACTTGTTTTGGAAATTATGCTGTTCTGCATCCAATAATATATTATTGGATGTAAAACAGAAGTGATCAGGGTCATCCTCGCAGCAAAGGACAGATGTTTTGAGTCCCACAAGTTAATTTTGTCATTTATCTTGTTTTATAAAGGGTATAAGTTATTTCCTTTATTGTTACCACTTAACGTGATCCCCAAGTATGTTGCAGACAGAGTATCAACATTGAAACCAGTTTGCAGCTTGAGGTTGTTTAGCCTAGTTTGATGAGTTCTGTTTGACATGATAAGCTTGGTTGTTTCTTTGTTTATAGCTTGTCCAGAAACTCACTGATAATTGTCCAAGAATTTGCTAAGAGTTGCAATCTCTTCAAAAAAGTAAACCTGTTTTAAAATCTAAACTATTATCTAAAAAAAGAAAATAAAAATCTTAAAAATTGGAAAATATAAAGTCGAAATGCGTAAAAAATTTGAACGAAATAAAAAATTATTATCTAAGTTAATAATTTGGAAAAAGAAATTGAGACCAATTAAAAAAGATGGAAGAAGCTAAAACTTTATATGTTTTTATAAATTAAAAGATTTTAAAGACAATAACAATTTAATATTTTGGATTAAAAATCACCACAAATCCATCATGTATACCAATTATGGTAAAATTGGTTTTGTGTTTATTTTTATACTGAAATCATCTCCCAACCTAATGGCACCAAATAATCCTTCATATTTTTCAACATCACCAATTTTATGTCATTTTCAATTTCACCAAATAATATTGCATGTTTCGATAGAGTTGCATTTTTAATTCCGTTAATTACATGCGAAAAAATATAATAAACAATTATTAAAATATATAACAATTTAATATTTTAGATTAAAAGTCACCACAAATCCTTCATCTATACCAATTATCGTAAAATTGGTTTTGTGTTTATTTTTATACTAAAATCATCCCTCAGCCTAACGGCACCAAATAGTATTGCATTTTTGGATAGAGTTGTATTTTTAATTCCGTTAATTACATGAAAATAATAATAATAAACAATTATTAAAATATAAAAACGATTTTTATAAACAATAACACGAGGGTTTGTTCTGCACAGTTGATATGATCACAACAGACTTTGTAGTAATTGTTAACCAATATTTTGGTGTAATAACTGCTTCTAGTTCATCGTATTTAAATTTTATTCTGTGTTCAAGTTTTGGTTTATATTTTTTTCTATAATATTTTGTTTTCAATTTTGGTCGCTGGTCGAATTTTGGTAAGTATCCTCAATCAAGGTCGGAATATGATTTTGGATGATAGATCGGCACTGATTGAGTTTGAGGCCTGCAACTGTAACTGGGTTCTAACGGGTAATAATACAGTAGCTTTCGTTGGAGTTCTCCGTTAATATAAATAGTTCGGTGGATGAGAAGATCTCATACGCTGAATGAGAAGATTTCATACGGTAAACTCCACCGCTGGTTGAGAAAGTAACTGCCAAAAAACAAAATAGTGTTAAAAAATACTTTAATTTCTAACGTTTTTGTTTTGCAGTTGAGCCATAAGTTAAAGCATTTATTGCCTGGCCAGTGTCACCAATCAGTGATTTATTGCCTGGCCAGTGTCACCAATCAGTCCATTTATCACGTCCCCTTCGTCTTCCTAAGTTAATCTACCTACGCAATAAGGCTACGAAGACGAATATGTTACGTTTGGTGTCTATAATATATACTGTCGTGATTTTTTTATTTATTTAATTTTTCGACTTTCAATTTATTGAAGGATTTTAATCTTTTGTAAAATCAATAAGTTTAGTATTTGGTTTGACAAAATTTATAAATTTACAAAAAACGAAATGGTCGAATGAGTGTTAACTGAATTAAGCTTATTGCGTTTTGTCAATATCAATTTTGACAAAAGTTCATTCATTCGATTTGGACATTTTATATATATATATATATATATTTCAATGAATAAACTTGTCCTTTCAAAATTTACATAAAAACGTATGTTCGGAAGAATTAAGGTTAAATATCCATATAACTATTCCATTATCAAATAATATAAAAGGATTAGAGGTTATTTATAAATATATGAGATAAAAATACATCTTAGATAAACTCTTTCAAACAAACATAATTTTTTTCTTCTC
Source organism: Limnanthes douglasii subsp. nivea (assembly GCA_036936605.1). Classification (NCBI taxonomy): domain Eukaryota; kingdom Viridiplantae; phylum Streptophyta; class Magnoliopsida; order Brassicales; family Limnanthaceae; genus Limnanthes; species Limnanthes douglasii. The sequence goes on from JAUPFV010000002.1 coordinate 160,313,309, forward strand.
AAACTCTTCACATTTCCCCTCTTTAGTCTCTAACTATCTCTAAACCCAGAATCAAACTCAAGCTGTAGTATTGAATTTAACTCTGATTTTAACCTTTTCCATCTCTTAAAGCTCATATATATATATATATATATATATATATATATATAATCGGGAATCTTCCCTCTCCCTCTTTCTACTCTCTCAATCTCTCTATAATCGTTGATTTTTCTCAAAACAACAACATGACGAAACAAAGATCCTCAAAAGGAAAAAATGGTAAGTTTATTCTTCTTTATGTAACTTGCATGGTTTTAGGCCTAGTTTCGAACTGTTCAAAACGATAAATATAGGAATAATTTTAGTGATGAAGTACAGTTTGGAGGAATAAATTCTAGAGAGAGAAACACAAGCTAATTAGAGAGGGAATAAATTCTAGAGAGAGAAACACAAGCTAATTAGAGAGAGAAATTGGCAAAACGTATTTATTGAGCCAAAAAATAAATCATCATTCCCTATGAGAGGATGTTCTTTTTATAGTACATTTAATGGGTCTCACATGTCTAACAAATGACTAATTGTGGTATTTTTCCCCCAAATTATAATTATTTACGAAGACATCTCTTAATACTACACTATTGTCATATTTCTCCTATGAGGTTTTCGTTACACCAAATTACTCTTTTATTTTGCCGATCTTATTTTCCACTCATATGATATTTCTATTATCATGAACAACTCTCATTTTTTGCATTTAATGTATCGCATGTAGTGATTTGCTTGGAATATATGGTCGATGACACTTATTGTTTCCTATTTTGAGTGTCCATTTTGGGTTATTGGATAGTTCAGTTCGAAGTTCATAAAACACCACATCTCACATATTTCATGTATGTCAATACTATAGTCTCGTATATTTGTACATTTCTCATATTTGTTTATAGGTCTCATGTATTTGTACATATCTCTCACACATTTATATACGTCTCACATAAATCTACAAACATCTCTCATCTTTCATGTGTGTGAATACCCTAGTCTCGCATCAATGACTAACACGTCTCGCGTCTTACATATAAAATGACTCTTAAATATTGTCTTTTAAGATCGGGTCTATTCAGTATTATTACTCCGATAAAAGAGAATAATATTATAGGTGGACAGATAAAAGCCACAAAAGTAACACCATTCTATACCTTCTGAAAGGTTGCACATGATATTAGCTAGGAGATCAAGGTGTAAATGATGTGATTATTTTATTGATCATGTATCTGTCCTTTAGACTATTCTATTCAGTATTATAGAATGTAATGGCAACAACAATAGTCTTTTATGCTGAAGAATTTTTTTAAAAAATACTAATGGTCCCAAATAATTATTGAGAAGTTACTTGGATTAGTTAGAAATTGTTGCTAAAACAAACCTGATCGAGTTATTGGATGCATGTCTCTTTAAACAGCTAGTATCCTGGTATATAATTAAACTTGGATTTGATCGAAAAATTAAAGACGATCAAATATGAAAAAGTATGTGTTATAAGACTATTAGCGTACAAGTCTCGCATATTTACACAACTATATACTTGTCAGGTCTTACATAATTATATAGGTCTCATATTATTTTGCTTCTATATTGTACAAGTCTCGCATAAGTGTACAAGTATCATATAAGTATATTGTATAAGTCTCATATAAGTATACCGGTCTCACAAATTTGTAAGACTATATTATACACGTCTCACATATTTCTACAACTATATTGTATAGGTCTCGCATAATTATATAGATCTCACATAGTTGTATAGGTCTCGCATAATTATATATGATGTGGTTTATTTTTGTGTGAGGGTAAATTTTTAACTTCTGTTTAGAGTTTTGTGGAGTTTTGTAAGTATTTAATGTTTAGGTAGATTGTAGAGGGAGAATCGAGCAGCCTGGTTGTATTTAATTTTCATTACCCTCATTTAATGTTGGTGGTTGGGTATTTATACCCTTATGTTTGGGCCTTATGGGCTTTCGGGTCGTGTTTAATGGACCCGGGTCGAGTTTAAGGACCCATTAGTTCTAAGTAGGAGAACAGGCAGCTTAGTCAAGAAGTGATTAGGTTTTAAGTACTTTAGTTCTGTTCGAATCGGTCCAATGGACGATGGTGTCCGAACTGCCCCTGTCCGGTTTGGTAATCATCCTCCGAACTGACCCCGTCCGAGGTGGTGACAGAATCCGGACTCATCAATATAGATCTTGCATAGTTGTATAGGTCTCACATAATTATACAAGTCTCACATGAATTTATAAGTCTCGTATATTTGTACAACTATATATTTGTATATGTTTCGCATATATTTTTATCAGTTTTGGAAGGAGAATTAACCATACCAGATACAGAAAATAACGTTGTGTGAAACCATACATCATGCCTTGTTAGTTAAGCTTAGACTCACATTATGAAACTATTATTTTTAAAGTATCGAAAAGATGAAACTAGAAGGAAAATTCTTGTCTGAAAAAGTCCATAGAAGAGAAAGACAAAGAGATATACCTATTGTGTGAAACATTGGACGCACAAGACCTACGAAAAACATAAGATCTACCTCTTTTAGATCCGGAACCCCATGACACACTACCAATTCCACATGCCAAACAAAAAAGCCCACCTAAAAATGCTACTAGAAAGCAACCAATTTTCAAAAATCACATTCCCGTTTGTGAAAAAGAGAACCATCACTATCTGATGTAGCTAATACACCATTAAAAGAAGCACGTACTTGAAAGGATAAAGTAAGGGTGGAGTTAGTGGAAATATGAAGTTTCCATAAAGGAGTCACAGAAAACAACAGTCGTAGGAGTTCCTCCAGCCAATAAAGTTAAAGATATAAGTGTATATTAAGTAGAATAAATATTCTTACCTTGTCACACATGTTTCCCTACAAGCGGCTATAATCTCGCATGTAATGTGTAACATGTCTCACATTTTACAGAAAGGCAAAGAATAAATGCAAGACAACAATGACTGACCATAATATGGCCCAACATAGTTTGAGAATCATACGCAAGAGGTGGTTGAAACTTGTTGGGTAACAAATACCAAAACAGAGTGCTTGATTAACGTTGCTGAATACCACAACCCCTCTAAGATACAACAAGGAGAAAAACATGAAAATCCAATTGTATGGTATAATCCAACATCATATTCAATCATATTAATAAATGGATGTGTAAGTGATATGATGACGCTATCAACCAAAGTCCATCTGGACTATAAGTTAATCTCGCATATTTATATAGGTATCACATATTTATTTGTTAAGGTCTCCCATATTTGTGAGGTTATACACCTCTTTTATATTTTTACAGGTCTTGCATAATTATCTTATATATGTAAGGTTGTACATATCTCTTATATTTGTGTAGGTCTCACATATTTGTAAAGATCTCGCATATTTGTACAAGTCTCGAATAATATTACAGCTTCGCATAATTGTCCTATACTTATAAGGTTGTACAGGTCTCACAGAATTATATAGGTCTCGCATATTTGTACAAGTCTCGTATATTTCTATATGTCTCACATCTTTTTACATGTATGTATAGGTATCACATATTTGTAATGTAATGCAGGTCTACATATCTCATATATTTGTGTAACATATCTACCATGTATCCTTTGGTAGATTATTGATACTTGGATTTATAAGAAGTTCATAAACAGGGATTATAAAGTTTGAATTAGAGGTTTTGATGGAAAATTATCAGTTACCACCCACGTGATAGAACTTTCAGGTCATGCACTGGTAAGTATAACTAAAGTTGTACAAAAAATGTATCCACTATTAAACAAAAACCATTTATGAGCCATTGTCTTAACACAGACTTCATTGAACAATAAGGTTGATGTAAAAAACATGATTGATGATATATTCGTAAATATATGAGACAACACATATTATGTGTTAATTTTAATGTTCACCAAGCATAAATATAAAATAAATCATTTGTCACTTATCTATAAACCTTGAAAATGAAGAATCAACAAACTCTAACCCATTGGTTTATGCTAGTAAACACATAACAAAATAATATGCAATGATTATGGTAAGTATTAACAATGTCGTATGCCAATATTTTCTGATCTCACATGAATTGTTTCTTTTTAAGCCTTTTTTTATAGTTGAAGTACCTTATAAAATAAGCTCATACAACGAAAAGAAAAATATAGGATAAATACATGTAAAGATACCCCCAACAAAAAAGTAAAACAATTGACTATGACGTCCTGGTTTGCGAATACGCAAGAGACTTGATCAAGGTTTTGTTTCTAAATAATACGATGAAAACATGGATATGTACATGAGAGCAGATATGTTTTATATTTTCTTTAATGATTACCAAACAAATAATTATTGGATGTAAAAATATGAGTATTTTGTTAAGTCGTTTTTTGTAAGTAAGAACTTTAGTATTTTGAATATTTTAATATATTTGTAAGTACGAACTTAAGGTTTTTGTAAGCAAACACAACAAGAAGTATATTTGTTAGTAAACAAGAAGAAAATCTATTTTTTGTAAGGTACTATAAAACATGATTATTTGTATAGGTCTCACACATTTAGAGGTCTCACATATTTGCACAGGTCTCGTATAATTATATAACATGTTTTGCATATTTGTGTTGTACTTGTCTCGCATAATTATATATATATTTCACATATTTTTTACAGCTATATTTTTCATGTCTCGCATATTTGTACAGGTCTTACATATTTGTACAGGTTTCACATAGTTGTATATGCCTCACACAATTGTATATGTCTAACTTAATTGTATATGTCTCGCATATTTTGTACAAGTCTCATATATTTGTATAGGTCTTGTATATTTGTACACATCTCACATATTTATATAAATTTTGCATATTTGTAAATTAGTACATGTCTCATATATTTGTACAAGTATTGCATAATTATAAGGTGGTACAAGTCTCACATATTTGTACATGTCTCGCATGAAGAAAACCAAAAATATAACTTGTTTCACATTAAAAAAATATTAACAAACACTTTACAACATGAAAATTATGGTTTACCAAAGTCTTAAAATACATTCCAAATTAAAACTAAAAATATAAAATTAAAACACTTATTCGACTTGCAAGACTACCGATTATGCACGACCTTTTAAAAAAACTACACTTTAACTCATGGGTTGTTATTCTCTTCTAGGAACGAATACGTTTCTTCATAGGCCTTCCAACTCATCTTTTAAAGTTATGAGGGAGAATTCCCAATGATTCATTAGAGCTTGATACTTCACCAAAATTAGTTAAAGAAACTATGTGGAATGTGTAAGTTAACCCGTAATGGTTGGGGGTCTAAAATGGGTCAACGTATCTCATTGGATCTTCCTAAATTGTCTGTATTGCAAACAAATATTGAGAGAATGGAAAGAAATTTTGTTGCCAAACACCACACGAATATTTGAAATTCAGTAAATCAACAACCGTAACAAATTTAGAAAAACTTTCGTGTATCACTGTCAAAGACTTACGAACTAGCCACAGACGATCTTGTTTAATGTTGAACTTAATCTTTTTTTCATACACATAACATACTTACTACTACAACATAGCCCCATCATAAAATTTGAGTCATAAGTCAGACTCTAATCTTGTCAATTAATTATAAAACATGTAAACTACATAAATTTTTTATCTGATGGCTAAAAGATTTGACTGAAGAAGATGCAATAGAACCATATAGTTTCCCTTTAACAAATACACATGCATATTTGTCGAGAGTTAAATATGGAGAAAGTTAATAACTTTCTGACCTTTTTCACCGATAAATAGTTGAAGCTTTTCATTAAACATGCCTACCTTAGGAGCATAAGTACATTTTTTAAACCTATAAACCATCTTAGAGTTAAAATTTGGGGTTGTTTGACTTAGATGATACTTGAAATTCATAACAAGATAAAAAATATAACAGGCATGATACAAATTTAAAAATAAGATATAAATAACATTAATTATACTTAAATGACGATCTAAATAAACGTTCTAAAAAGTAAGGTTGCAAACTGTCTCGAAACCATAGCTAATTTCCATTATCTTCACATCCAACAATTATAAATGCAATAGGAAAATTCCAGAAAAGATAAATTAAAATAATATTATATATCTTGCAGTCTCGCATCTCTCCTTCGCATGGTCTCTCGTCTTGCATGTATATTCTAGACTAGTATCTCAACTCGCATGTATATTATAGGATGGTCTCGCATCTATCCTTAACAAAATCACAGTATCTCGTATCTAGCCTATGAAAAGTTACCTCGCATAAAAAATTGGATTAAAATTAAATAAAATAGAGAATAAAAAATAGAATTGTATAAAAAATAGAGAAATAATGAGACTTACTATTGTTACCATCTTTTGCTATGGTATAAAGCAATACTCCTCCATGTTTTTTCGGTAAAAAACTTTCCATCGTAAAATAAAAGAGGACGACAATAATGAAAAATTTCAAGATTGATAAGGGAGGAATTTACCTATGTAATTGATAAGGGTCTAATTGTGATGAAAGGCTTTTTTGTGTAATAATTAAGGAATTTAGGGTCTCTCACGGACCAATGTGCAAACATAGAATTAACTTAGAGGCGTCATTAAATATATGGTCAGCCCACTAAGGCCTCAAACAGGGCCCACCTTATTTTAATATAAAAGGTGACCCACTTGTTTGATAAAGGGGAGACTTTTCGATTATTCTAATATATTCCCTTTCTCTCTCTAGACTTTCTCCCTCTAGTCACATCTGACACAAGATCCGAAATATTCTCCTAATCCATTATTAACTCATCATTGGCGCCGTCTGTGGGAAACGAGTGATACCGAAAAAGGAATCTTTCTTTCTTTAAAAAAATCACATTTTACGGGATGAATAACGAGGCTGTGATAGAGAGGGTCGGTAGAGAAGTCGTCCGAGCCGTCTCGGCGTCGGAAGGAGAGGAAGCCCTTGGTCGGGAGCGCGACGACCGGGGTCGGAACAAACGGTCGACCTTGATAATGACGCGAAAACAACTCCTTGAAGATATTGCCAGGTTAAAAGAAGAGAGAGAGCGGGCACTAAGTGAGAAACGGGTTCGGGAAAGAAAAGGCAAGGAACCCGCATTGGAGGATCAGGAGGCGGCAGGCCATCATGTTGGTCCACGAATCGAAGCCCGCCCTGTTAGGTATTACCGAGAATCTCATCCCGACGATGAGCAAACTGCTAGGGCTCGGAGGTACCCGGAGAATCAGCGTGGCACAACGGAAGACTACCCCTCGGATGACTCTTCGGGTAGAGAATACCGACGACGGGAAAGGGTCCAGCGTACACAAAAAAGGCGTTCCCGATGCCTCCGAGGACCCAAAGCAGACCCTCTGAACTATAAGAAGGGGAGCACCGATAAGCAGACCCCGGTGTCCTTTGAGAAAGAAGAAATGCATGCCGCGAGCCGAGAAGATCGGGCAGCTTTGCCACTTGTGCCATGGCAGCCGTCGAATAGCCGGAACCACGGTTACCGAACTAGCAGCCAGTTTGTTAGCCCGGGAGTTGAGGGACTCTACGGAATTCAGACAGAAGGCCTCGGGGGAGGAACGTGTGAGTTCAGAGTCAATTGGAGGGCATCCCCACTGTCCGACGAGATACTCGCGGGACAACTCCCGAAGCGATTCGACATTTCTAAATTGGAAAAGTACGACGGGAAGAAGGACCCGGATAACCATTTGGAGGCCTTCAAGAACTTCATGCTAAGCTTCGACAACGATGACAAGCTCCTATGCAGAGCCTTTTCTATGACCTTCAAGGACCGAGCCTCTAAGTGGTACAACCGTTTACCGCAGGGTTGTATTCGGAACTTCGGGCTGTTCTGGACGATGTTTAGATAACACTTTGTAGGAAGCAAAAGCTTCCGAGCCAACGGAGACACCATCATGAATTGCAGGCAGAAACTAGGGGAAAGCCTCAGAGAATATGCCAGGCGATTTATCGACGCAAAAACCGACCTAGATCACTGCGAAGAAAACGTGGCCTTAACAGCGTTTCGCTTGGGTCTGCTCCCCGGGACAATGAAGCAAGCGGTGACCAAGAAACAAGCATTCACGTTTTCTGCACTACTAGCACAGATAGAAAAGCAGATATTGATCGAGGAGACCGAAGCGTCTGAATTGGCAGCACAGATTCAGCAAAGTTCCCAAGCGTCGGTAGTAATAAGGCAGAGCACCCGGTCGGATTACGCAACGGCAGCCCAACCGGTTAGCACGATACACCCGAACCCTCGTGTGACAAACAAGCCTTCGGCATTAGCCAGTTCGAAACCGAAGGGGGCTAATCAAACGACTTCGCGACCCATGTCTAACAAGTGGATCCGACCAGCATACTTCGCGGACCTTACGGAGTGTGTGGCGTCGATCTACGAAAAGACCAAGAGGAGCGAGATGTACCAAAAGCCTTTCCCGATTCCGACGCCTCGGGAGCAGAGAAATAATCGCTATTGTCGTTATCACGAGGACGTTGGGCATGATACGAAAGACTGCATTGCCTTGAAAAAAGAAATACAGATCCTCATAGAACACGGAAACCTTCTAGAGTATGTAAAGAAGGCACAACAAGGTGCGGCTTCGAAAGAAGTCGTGGTGGTACCAAAATCCGAAATCACCATGGCCATCTCAGAGGTTACCGACCAATTTGATGTCTCCATTTAATACCTCGACCCAGAAGCCAACCGCAACATTATCGGGGTCATCGAGGAGGAAGCTGAGGAGAGCGTCGGTAACGTTCAGGGCCTTTGTAATTTTTTCGAATCCTTGACGATCTTCGGGGGAGATTCTATGGCGGGAGTTACGCATTCCTCCAGGAAAAGACATATCGTCAACCTAACCACTCAGTTGGATGCCAGAACTTGCTTCCAAACCAGAAGCCCCCCTTCTCCGATTTTGCACTTCGACGACGCCGACATGAGGGACATAGCCGCCCCCCATGAGGATGCCATTGTAATTGGGGCAGCCATTGCGGGAGAAGAGGTTCGGCGCATCTTGGTGGACACCGGGAGTTCGGCCAATATCATCTTCGCGTCTACTTTTGCCAAGTTTAGAACACCGCCAGCAATTGTTCGGTCCGACCGAACCATTGTTGGTTTTACTGGGTCAGCAGCCGACGTTATAGGAGAGTTTGAGGGCACAGTCCAGTTAGGCCGCGGCCATTTCAAGAAAGAGGTCACAGTTTTGTTCGTGGTAGTCGACGCTCCGGCTTCCCACAATGCTATTTTTGGCCGATCATGGATATCGCACATGCATGCAGTAACTTCTACGATTCATCAGTGTTTAAAATATGTGGTTGGGAACAACGTGGGCGTGTTCCGGAGCAGTCAGAAAGCGGCGCGGGAATGTTACCGAGCGACATTAGCACCTAAGAAAGACCAAGAGATGGTTCAAGCTCAAGAATAGCAATTAAGGGGGCTACCCCCGGGGTCATTACCCGTTGACGACCCTCGGGAAGCTCCAAACCTTTTGACTACCGACGAGGAATGTGAGTAGTACCAGTTCGCTGCGGGAAAGTCTTTACGGATCGGGGTATGCCTTTCACCAAACCTAAGGGAACAACTGCTGACCCTCCTGTGGAAAAACCTAAACCTGTTCGCATGGTGCTCGGGAGGTGTCACCGGGGTACCAGAATCCTTTGCCGTTCACAAACTAACTATCAACCGAAACGTCAGACCAATTTCCCAAAAGCGTCGGGCCTTTTCCCCGGACAAAGCAGACGTTATCTTGCGAGAAGTTGAGAGGATGATCGACGTCGGACACGTCAAGGAAGCACGTTACCCGTTGTGGATCTCTAATCCCGTTTTGGTCAAAAAGAAAAATGGGAAATGGAGAATGTGTGTGGATTTTACCGACCTTAACCGAGCATGCCCGAAAGATCCTTTCCCGATGCCAAGAATCGACCAACTGGTAGATTCGACATCGGGTAACAAATTGCTGTCGTTTATGGATGCGTACGCCGGGTACAATCAGATCAAATTACACGCCGCGGATCAAGAGAGTACCACATTCATCACGGGTCGGGGATTATATTGTTACAAAGTAATGCCTTTTGGGCTGAAAAATGCTGGCGCAACATACCAAAGACTCGTAAACAAAACATTCGAGGGTCAGATCGGGAGAAATATGGAGGTGTACATCGACGATATGTTGGTAAAGAGAAGCGCGGACGCAGACCACCTCGTCGACCTCGGGGAAACCTTTGACAACCTGCGCGGGATAAATCTCAAGCTCAACCCGGAGAAGTGTTCTTTTGGAGTCCGATCAGGAAAGTTCCTAGGTTTCTTCGTCAGTGAAAAAGGGATTGAAGCAGATCCTGCACAACTACAAGCTCTCACCGATATGACTCCTCCCCGGAGCATCAAGGAAGTACAAATCTTGACGGGGCGTCTGGCTGCCTAAATCGATTTATTTCCCGCTCCTCTGACAAATGTGCTCCCTTTTTTCAGGTCTTAAGACAAGCCAAAAATTTTGCATGGACCTCTGAATGTGACGAGGAGTTCTTAGGAATCAAACGATACCTGTCGTCCCTGAACCTTCTGACAAAGCCCGCAGCGGGCGAGACACTTTTCCTTTACGTCGCGGTTACAGACTTTGCGGTCAGTGCGGCTCTAATTAGTGAATTAGGACCGGCTCCTACAGCGGTCTACTTTGTGAGCAAAAGCTTACTAGATGCGGAAACTCGGTATTTAAAGTTGGAAAAGTTGGCACTCGCCCTGGTAACCGCAGCGCGGAAAATGCGCCAGTATTTTCAGGCTCACCCTATCGTGGTTCGAACATCATTCCCCCTCAAGTACATTTTTCAGCGGCCAAACATGTCCGGGAGAATGTCCAAATGGTCCGTGGAGCTCAGGGATTTTGACATCGACTTCGAACCTCGAACAGCTATCAAAGGCCAGGCTTTGGCTGATTTTTTAGTAGAGTTCCACTCCGAACGACCCGATCGGGAGATTCCCCCACAAGAATCTACTCTGGGCGAATGGGTTGTCCGAACTGACGGAGGAGCAAACGTCGGTGGCTGCGGAGCATGAATACAGATCACCACCCCTTCGGGCATTAGCATGCTCCAAGCTGTCCGATTTGGTTTCCACACTTCGAACAACGAAGCAGAATACGAGGCTGCTTTGGCAGGACTGCGGTTAGCACAGGTGTGCGGGGCAAGGCAAATACGCCTTATCAGCGATTCACATCTCTTGATAAATCAAGCTTCGAGGAGTGCGGAGGCTCGGAAGGAACATTTGGTACAATACCTAGCAGCACTCCGGGTTCTGGCTGCTTCATTTGACAAAGTCACTTATGAACACGTCCCGAGAAGCGAAAACACAGCCGCAGATTCTTCGGCAACGATTTCCTGCTCTAGCAACTACCCTTGGGTGACGGAACAAGAAAACCCGTCCATTATCAAATGTCGTGAGTTAGACAATCGACCTGAAATCGCGTGTCAGATCTCTTCGGTAGCAAACTCGGATTGGCGGCAGGACATTATTGCATTCCTAGCTGAGGGTCGGCTCCCCTTGGACAGCGCTTCAGCCCGGAAAGTACGCAACAAAGCTCGGGGATACGTCCTTTTAGCGGATGTATTATACAAGAAGTCTTTCAGTCGTCCACTACTTCGGTGCTTGGGATTTAACGAGTCGCAAATAATTGTGTCCGAACTGCATGATGGTGAGGGCGCAGCGCATTGCGGGTACAAGGCCCTAATTAGGCGAATTCTCCTCGCAGGGTTCTATTGGCCGACGATAGCAGCAGACGCGCGGCTCATAGTCAAAACCTACGACACATGTCAAAGGTTCGGCAACGCAATAAATGTCCCCGCAACTGCCCTAGAATCCATATCAGAGGGGCTACCCTTTGACCGGTGGGGAATCGACCTCGTCGGACCATTACCGATGGCGTCGGGAGGAAGGCAGACGATCGTTGTGGCAGTAGATTATTTCTCCAAATGGGTCGAAGCCGAACCCTTGTCCGCCACTAAGACCAAAGATATTATCAAATTTATCTGGGAAAACATATGTTGCCGGTTCGGGGTACCGCAGAGGCTGACTATGGATAATGGACCGCAGTTCGACAGTGGAGAAATGAGAGCATTTTGCACCACACATAAGATCCGGCAATGCTTCTCAGCCTCTTTCCATCCTCAAGCAAACGGGCAAGTCGAAGTAACAAACCGAACCATTTTGGAGGGCCTCAGAAAAAATCTCGAGGGAAAAGCCGGAAAATGGCCTGATTACTTACAAGAGGTACTATGGGCTTACCGAACCACACCCCGAACAGCTACCCAAGAGTCGCCTTACGCTTTAGTATATGTCATGGACGCGGTCACCCCCGTGGAATCCATTTTTCCATCTTTCAAGGTCGGTACTTATACGGAAGAAGCAAACGACGATTCCCGACGACTCGAACTTGACCTCATAGAAGAGAAGCGCAACCGGACCCAGTTGAACTCTTTACACTATCAGACTCTGATGAGAAGTCGGTATGCTTCTAAAGTCCGCCGTCGGGAGTTCAAGGTTGGAGACAAGGTTCTCAGGCGCGTCTTTCTCCACACCAAAGATAAAAGCCTCGGTAAGCTCGCCCCGAATTGGGAAGGACCCTACGAAGTTGTTGAGAAAATCAAGAACGGGACATACCGCCTGTGGAATAAGCTGGGACATCTCTTGAGGCTACCATGGAATATCGAACACTTGAAACTGTATTTAGAATAGTAGCAAACTTGTATTTCAATTTGTATTTTACCTTTTGTCTTGAATTATATTTGGTCGGGGATGCACTCTTTCCTACCTCGGTGGCGCGAGGAGGTTTTAACGAGGCATCATAAACACCCGACCACCCGATTACACTAATCAAACGTTTTTGCCTTCCAAATATTAAAGTGTTATGACCTTGACCAGCTGACGAGTTGGATAACGTCTATTCAAATTAATATTAATGGATCTACATATATGTTCTTCCCGACCCTTTGGGAGAATTTTCGATACCCCATCGATCTACAGAACCTATATAGGTTTTTCAGTCTTCTGATCTACATATATGTTATTCCCGACCCTTTGGGAGAATTTTCGATACCCCATCGATCTACAGAACCTACATAGGTTTTTTAGTCTTCTGATCTACATATATGTTCTTCCCGACCCTTTGGGAGAATTTTCGATACCCCATCGATCTACAGAACCTACATGGGTTTTTCAGTCTTCTGATCTACATACATGTTCTTTCCGACCTTTTGGGAGAATTTTCGATGTCCTATCGATCTACAGAACCTAAATGGATTTTTTTTTTCAGTTTTTGTAGGTTCCCGAACGACTCTGTAGGTCCCGAACTACTTTGCAATTCACCATAGCAGACCCTATCAGGATTTTCCAATCTTATTTAACTTAGAATCTTTTCATCATTTAGTTACTACATCATACAGATCACAATTTATGAAGGGATATAACCGCGAACATCAATATATTAAAAGGGGACCCCATAGCCCCCAAAGCAAGGGTAAAAATGTGCAACAGAAACATTGATAGGGGGCCCCGTGGCCCCCAAAAGAGTTATGAATAACAAAACAAACAAAAAAAAAGGAAGAGGAGAGCCCAACTTCTGGGTCATTCATCATCATCCTTCTCCTCGTCCTCCTCGTCGTCGTCGGATTCTTCTTCCTCCCCGCAGCCAACCCCCTCGGGCCGGTCCTTTTCTGGCACGTCCAACCACATCGACCCGAGTTGAAGGTCGGGGAAGCGGTTGTGGAGTGACAGCACATACGCGGCTTTAGCGTCGGCAGCTTCTTTATCAGCCCACTGCCTACACCGATTCGCGAAGGTGACATTTGAAGACTTTAACTTCTGGACCTCCGAAGCCAAAGCAGCAGTGCGGTCTTCCACGGCTTTCTTCGACTCCTCCGCGGCCTTCTTCGCCTCCTCCATGGCTTTCTTCGCCACCGTTGCAGCACGCTCGGATTCGGAAATACGGCCCTCCGCCGTTGCCAGAGCCGTCTTGGCTTTATCCAACTCCCCGGTCAGGCTGACGATTTTTCCATCTACAGAGGCCAGCTGCTGACCTAACTCACTCGCCCGACGCTCTTTCACAGCTACGGGAACAAGCAAGTTGTATAAGGATAACGCCAGACCATCCGACCCCCGCAGCTGGAACGTGTGCGGACCGCCAAGCATGGACAGCACTGGATACTTTATGTCACTCGACGAGGCTGCGGTCGGGTCCGATGCGCGGGGGGGCTCAGCATCATCGGGAATCTCCACAAGGTCCACCGGTGGAATACTATTCGCACCATCGTCCTGATCGGACAGCTTCAGACCTTTGGAGCCAACCCCCGCGCCGTCATTCGTTTTGCTCTCTACCTTTGAGTGCTTGGACTTTTTTGCTTTAGTCACATCCACATCAGCACGAGCCTTCCTCTTCTGCACGGGCGCCGGGTCATGACTAGCCTTTGCCCCTTCCGTCGCGGGTGCCTCTTCCCGAACCAGATCGCCAGCAACCACAACCGCATCTTCCTCCCCCTCATCATCCGGCTTCGGACGCTTGCTAGGCCCCTTGTTGTGTTTGGGCAAGTATAGCTGCGATCCAGGGGCGCCGGTTTTCGCAATAACATCCTCCAAGGGAGGGGGTTGTCGAAGCTGCTCGATAGTGAGAGGGTCGGACGAGCAACGCCAGAGGTTACTCATAATTAAGTTTGTGTCAATGAAGGTCCGATGCATAGCCCGACCCCAATGCGCCCGAGAATAAGCTTTCAGGACCCCGAACGTAACCCCAGCAGCTTTGGAGTAGTCCTTTTTCAGACCTTGCAACCATTCCTTCGACACTACACGAAGAATCGATATATATAAAAAAAATATAAAAAAATAAAAAAATATATATATATATATAGCATATATAGAGAGATCGGAGCAGTACCATCATGAACCCAGGTGCGGAGAAGTTGCCTCTTATTCTGCGGGGAGTAAGGAAGACCGTTCTCCCAACACCCGCTCAGGAACACGAACCGATGCTTCCAGCCTTTGTCCCCCTCCAGGAAGTTGTTAACCACCTTCCACTTATTCCCTAAGGAAGAGTAGAAGAACGGGGACTTTGGCGACTTGGATAGACCCGACACAGCAATATACTCCTCCATAGGCATAACCCGACCAGAAAGACGGGAAGCCATTATGCAAGACATTAGAGTGTACCAGCCGTTCGGCGTCAGCTGCGATGGGCAGATCTGAAGGGTTCGGAAGTAAAGCGCGATCTCGGGGTCTAAGGGGAAGCGCAACCCCCAGTTGAACAGCTCGGTAAATATCACGATCTCCCTAGATCGGACATGAACGGGGGTCTCCCCGGGAATCGGGAACCGAACGCTGACACATTCGGGAATTCCCCATCGGATCAGCAGATCCTTATAGTCCGACTCTGGGAAATAGAGGTATTTCCCCTCATAAAGAGAAACGACATCCTTCGTTTTAAGCCAACTGAAGTAGGGAGTGGTGATGGCAGCCTCAAATTCTGCGGGCAGAGGCTCATCCGGAGGATTGGCAGCATTACCAACAGCGGCAATGCATATCTCTACGGGCGCGATATCCGCCTCTGACTCCCCAGCATCGGGATTCGGGGCCTGGTCAGAGCTCTGGGCAGTAGCGATGTTCGGGTCCGATGCACGTACCCGAGAAGTGGAACGCTCAGCCGCATTTATTGTCTGGGCCCGAAGCGCTGCCTCCAGTTCCTCTGGCGTCAGATGACGTTTAGGCAAACCTAGAAAAGTTACCGCAGTATTAGTACCGGTCCGATACCCTCGAATTGAGGGAGTAAGCTGAACCATTTCAAGAGTGTTACCTCCTGCGGGAGATGAATGAGGATTGTTTTCTCCCATAGTCAAGAACTTGATTTTCCGAATGCGTCGGGGAAGGGATGGAGATGGAGAAACTCGCGAAGTAACCGGTATAGGGGACGGATTTTCTGACCGAGCTGCAAGGGAATCAGAGGAACTACTGCTGGAAGAAAGGATTACAGTTTCAGGAGAAAGACTAATCCCGAGCGATAAAGAAACAAGAGGATCGGGTAGAAGGAAAGACTCAGCGGGGATCGGGGTAGCTAAGACAGGGTCGTGAGGAAGCGGTGCGGGAGTAAAAGGCTTGGAGTTAGACCCCCAGATTAATCCGGCGCGACGGTATTCTTCGGCTCGGTCTCCGATGCTAGACCACTCTTCAAAACTCCACTCAGGCTTTTTCTTCTTCTTTGCGGGTGTTTGCTTCGGGAATTTCGGTTTCATAAAACAAGCATCCCAGATCTAAATCAGGTCTGATAAGCACTATCTCTCTCTAAAAACGGTCTGACAACACTTTCTCTCTCTAGAATGCCTCTGAGAGAGATTAAGGATCGAGGGGTATTAATAGGCGAGGATGAATGATCGGAGGATACCAATCGACAAAAGCACAGCGGGAAGACGAAGAGTCTCCCTAAGAGCCTAGTCTGGAAACGATGCACCCCTAGGGCTGGCGACACGTGTTGATCGCCTTCTGACGAAGGCCTACCTAAGCAGCCCTCTACAAACCAATTGACGCTATGGGCCTCCACTGCCATGACCTCTAAGAAAAATCGGCCCAGCACAGAAAGGCCCAGGATAAAAGCCCAAAAGGAGGTGGAAACCGACCCAACTCATGGCCAAGAACGTCGGGAAAGAAAGATTTTATAACCTGAATATTGCCTGAGGGGACAGATCTGGTTATAAAGCGTCGGGACACAACCGAAGCGAAAGGGGAAAGATTAACTCGCCTAAAGATGGGTCGGAATCCGAGGCGCAGGAAAGACGCAGACGACCAGCATGGGTTCGGCAATGAGTCTCCGCTCCCGATACTCCCGAAGACTGGGGGGCTACTGATAAGGGAGGAATTTACCTATGTAATTGATAAGGGCCTAATTGTGATGAAAGGCCTTTTTGTGTAATAATTAAGGAATTTAGGGTCTCTCAGGGACCAATGTGCAAACATAGAATTAACTTAGGGGCGTCATTAAATATATGGTCAGCCCACTAAGGCCTCAAACAGGGCCCACCTTATTTTAATATACAAGGTGACCCACTTGTTTGGTAAAGGGGAGACTTTTCGATTATTCTAATATATTCTCTTTCTCTCTCTAGACTTTCTCCCTCTAGTCACATCTGACACAAGATCCGAAATATTCTCCTAATCCATTATTAACTCATCAAAGACAAGATCCAAATGCTATGAAACACCGTTTGAAGTTATTTTCTAGGGTATATTCTATTGTATAGTCACTCGTAATATCAAGACTCTTCAACCTTTTAAAGTTTCCATTAATTAAAGTAAACGAACTAAAACTATCTCCAAAAATAGACCTCCTAACTTTCTCTAAAATTTTTATAAGAGACGATAAGAGATATCCAAGTCTATGTCTCATAAACACACCTTAGAAAACTTTTAAAGTCTTCAAACTCACTACGAGGAATGATGACAGTTTGACTATTCTATTTGAAAATGCACACTTGGTGTCTAAACATTGCTTACCAATATTGCATAGTTAAAAAACAATTAGTAGCACATATAACATTTATAAATAATTTATCTCCCAGTGTTGTTGGTCTGGTCGCGCACTTGTACTATATATTCTAGTCTCACATGTATCAGCATGATACCAAACATGTCTCGCATATTTGTAGAATTCTTGCATATTTTTACAAGTCTCACGTATTTGTATAGTTCTCGCATATTTATACTCGTCTCGTATATTTCTACAAGTCTCATATTTTTATACAAATATATATTTGTATAGAATTGTACAACTATATATTTGTACAAGTCTCGTATATTTATACATATATCAAATCAATTTACACATGTCTCGTATATTTATATAGATCTCGTATATTTGTTTAGGTCTCGCATATTCATATAATCATCTTGCATCAATTTATACAACTATATATATTTATACAGATCTCGCATCTTCTTAAAACATATAACACTAGCCAACTGCAAAATTAACTTCTCAAAAACTTTATAACCTAAAATTACCGAAAATAAAGCAGTTGAAAACTTAGTGTTAAGAAATTGCGATATTTGAATTGTTAATCGTAAATAAAAAAAATCGGTTCGGTATTTAATTTCTTCCTATTGAATTTTTGAGAAACTGCAACTAAAAGCTTTTTAAGGAAATTAAGAGGATATAAAAGAGGAGAAAAATTGTGATATTAAAAAAGCGGAAAAAGTAGAAAAAAATGTGATATTATAAAGTTAAGGTTTCCCAGCTTCCTCTATAAAATAACGTTTAAAAAAAAAAAGAGCTTATATAGTACGTAAATAATATTTGGGATATTAGCTAAAAGCTTGGGAGATAAGTACAAAACTTAGAAGATAAATATGTATAATTGCTAGTATTAAATAGGTATTAAGTTTGGTTTTAGATATTATTGGACATGTGATCCTATATTCTTTCGATTGCTAATTAATATGTTATATCTTTTAATGTTGATGATATATTCTTTCGAGTGCTAATTGATATGTTATATGTTTTAATGTTGATGAATATCTTTTATGATTAATTCCGTGAAATATAATTTGAAGTTCAACGAATCCATGTAACATTTGTAGGCGTGGATATGGTAATTTGAATTACCATACCATACCCATTTTGTTTTTGGTAGAGTACTAATATTCAATATCGAGCGGTAATAGGTAATATACTGTGTCGTACCAAAATTTTAAATAAACAATTTTGTTTTTGGTAGAGTACTAATATTCAATATCGAGCGGTAATAGGTAATATACTGTGTCGTACCAAATTTTTAAATAAACAAATTTAAATTTTGTAACTACAAAAATTATATATTAATTTTTTAATATAATAGTTTTCTCAATAAGCTGGGTTTGTATTAATATAAAATATCAATAAAAAGTTATGGTACTTTTTTAACAATCATTTATATAAAACCAATTTCATATCAATAAATTTAGATCAATTTGAATCGTTGGTGACGATATAAAATTTTAAATTCTAATTTTGCATGGTGTATTGAAGATCTATAATTCTTGTTTCTAATAAAAAATGTCATATTAGAATAAAATTTATAGTAAAGTTATTTTATTTCTGGTAACAATCGTCGAAGTAGTTAAAAACTTAATTTACATCAACAAATTTTTGATCAAATTAAAATATAATTATATATTGATTTAAAACATTTTAATTTTAATTTTATATATGGATTTGAATGATAAGGCTATATAACATGAAGAGAATATATTCCTTATTTAGACGAGGTTTATGATGAGATGAAGGAAAAATTCAGAATGATGTTGATGGATTAAATCAGGGAAGTGATGAGAGTATATATAAGAGTAATGACGATGGTTTAATTCAGAGTAATGATGAGGGTTCAATTCAGAAATATGAAGAGGTGTGAATCGTAGATATAACGAGATGATTGTTAGAATATTGACGAGGGCTTAAATCAATGATATGACAAGAGTATAATTTGGAAAAATGACGAAGGTACAAATCAGAGTTATGACGAGACACGAATCATAATCATGCACAGTTGATAAATCGTGATTATGAAGAAGGTATAGGTTAAAGTTATGTCGAGAGGACAAATTTGAAGTATGACAATGATATTATTTAAACACAAGTCAGAGCCACATCAGATATGCACCTGTATACACGTGTCAGGTCATAATAGGTGTGGAGGGTGATATGGGAATAGGATTTTAAGGATTAAGTTGTGAATAATGTAAATGTAAGGATTAAACTGTAAATAATGTAAGTTTAGTCCTTAAATTATAAATAATGTAAGTTTAAAAGAACATTCGTGACTATGTATAATTGTTAAAGACTAAATAACAATTTGTCCTCTTTTGTAACATATTTCATTTTAAGGCTAAGTATTGGCTTCCCTAGGTAATTTTATGAACATTTTTTATTTTATTTAATGTTTTTTTCATAATTTTTTTGGCTCCTCTATATAAAGGGCAAGACTAAACTAATAAAGGGGTTGAACACTTTTTCTACTCAACTCATTTGTACTTAAAATATCTCTTTCAAAAACTCTATAACTCTTTCTCTCTTTAGAATTCTCTTATAACAATTTCCTAAGGAAAAATTTATGCTCACCAAATTGGCGACTTCACTGGGGACTGAATAAAAAATCAGTGACTTTATCTGTTCGAATTTGATACAATCTTATTGTATTTTTTGTTCAAAATTTATACAATGAATCCCGAGAACAATCTTTGACTTTAATCGGCGATGGAAACTTTAAAAGATGATTTACAGAGAGACGAAAATAGGCTTGATGGATCATCTCTGATCCAAACTCAATCTGACATTGAGGTGCAAATGAACCAACTTTTAGACAAAATAAAATGCGCTAAATGAAAAGTATGAACGACGAGAACAGAAGATCTACTTGGTGAAGCTTAAATCTGAGGTTAGGCAAGAAACATAAAAGACTAATATAGGAGACCAATCTGATCGATCCTGTGCTGATCGACGAGCTAAAACTGAGCATAAAAAAGTGTGCTTCTTGTCTCCTAAAGAGCGATATTCATATCGCAAAGGGAAAGACAAGCAGAAGTATATAACCTCTAGTGATGAGGAGGTAGAAAGCTCAGCTTCGGGTTTTAAAAGATACAGGGGTTCTTTGAAAGAGGAATCAGACAGAGAGCAGTCGAGGAAGCATAAAAAGGAAAGCAAATCTAAAATGGATAATGTTCCTCGTTCTACATGGTGCGCAGGAAACACCTCGAATCAGTATGCTGAGACTGATCGAAATCTATATGTTACAATGGGAACAGATGATCAGTTTGTTCAGGGTGTCGACTGGAGAAACTCTTCGTTGACAACTGAAATTCGCTTTATAACGCTTCCGAAGTATTTCGACATTTCCAAAGTAGAGAAGTTCAATGGGATGCAAGATCCCAATGATTGAAAAATTCAAGAACCATATGAGGAACTTTGAAGATGACGACCGGTTGGTGTGTCATGCATTTTTGCAGAGTTTTAAGGGAACAACTCTAAAGTGGTACAATCAGATTCTGAGGGGGTCCATTTCAAAATTTAAGGATTTTTATAATGCATTTCGAAGGAAGTTTGTGGGGAGTAAAGAAATAAAAGAAAATGAAGATAATATTATTCAGTGCAAACAGACACCTAAAGAGAAGTTGAAGGATTATACGAAGAGATTTGTTTTGACCAAAGCTAGTTTGGAAAATTGTGAAGAGAATGTGGCGATAGAAGCTTTTCGCCAAGGATTATTGCCAAGGCATTTGGATAATGTGACTATGAAGAGAAGAGCCTTAACTTTTAGAGCTTTGATGGCTCAAGTTGAGGATGAGATTAAAGTCGAGGAGTCAACTAGAGTCTGAGGAGGACCGGTTAGCACTCCAAAGAATTCGATTTAGGCGGTCAATAACCAAGGGCATCCCTCGAATGGAAATGGTAATCAACATACAAGACAAATGAATAACAACTTGCCTCCTTAGAGTGGTGGATGTTCAAATCACACTCCATCTAACACCTATAACAGGCCAAGGCCAAATCAATGGGTTAAATGAGAGTATTATGTTGATTTGAAAGAGAATGTAGCTGTGATTTGGGATAAAACCAAAAGCTTCGTAAATTTTAAGAAGATAACTCCAATTAGTAGGCCAATGGAGGAAAGGAATAACAAATATTGTAGATATTGTGAGGATATCGGGCATGATACCAATGATTTATTCTGAGTATGTAGAGAAAGATCCGAACAGATTGCTTCTGATGACAGCCAAAGAGCCCATAGAAAAGGGGCATGTGCGGGATTTATGTAAATTCTTTGAATCGTTAGCCATTTTTGGAGGCGATTTGATGACTGTTAATTCGGATAGTTCGAGGAAGAGACATGTTGTCAACTTGACAAATCAAATTGAAGGGAAAATGTCTACACATTTGTATGGAAAAAGGTTATTCATTTCATTTTGTTTGATGAGGATGATCTACGAGGTACAACAGGGTCACATGAAGATGCTGTGGTTATTGGAGCAGAGGTGGTTGCGTCGAAATTCGACGTGTGCTTATTGACATTGGCAGTTCTGCCAATGTTCTTTTTAAGTAAACCTATGATAGAATGACAAATCCACCATGGATTTCTCAATCAGATCGAACAATTTCAGGGTATACCGGTGTAATAGCTCATGTTGTTGGAGAATTCGAGGGTGAAGTAAATTTGGGGAAAATGACCATTTAATAAAAAGATCCATGTAATTTTTGTGGTGGTGGACTGTCCCACGAGTTACAATGTTATTTTTAGAAGATCATGGCTTTCAATAATGTATGGGGTTGTATCAACAGTTCATCAATGTTTTAAGTATGTGGATGGAGATCAGATTGGGTTCGTTTGAGGTAATCATAAGGTAGCTAGCGAATGCTATCCCCCTGCACTTCGGATCCGAGGATCCAACAGTGGAGACTTAATGCATGAATAACAGTTAAAAGGGGCGTCCTCGAATTTGGATGAAAGGGTTGACGATCCGAGGGAAACCCCAGGATCTTTAACGGTAAATGAAGAAATTAAGGAGTTTACTTTTCGGAAGGAAATGTGCTTCGAATTGGAACCTTATTGACCCCGCTTCTTCGTTAACAGCGGCTGGATTTTTATCTTCTAATTTGGATGCCTTTGCTTGGAGGATAAATGATGTAACAGGAGTACCGATTGAGATAATTCGTCACAACTTGGCTATTGATCTGAAGGTGAAGCCAATTATTCAAAAAAGACGAGCGTTTTCCTCGGAAAAAACACAAAAAATTGTTGCCGATGTGGATCGATTATCTAAGGTCGGACACACAAGGGAGTCACAATATCCTTTGTGGACAACAAATCTGCTAGTGGTAAAAAACAAGAATAGGAAATGGTAAATGTGTGTGGATTTTATAGATTTGAATCGAGCTTGTCCCAAAGATCCATTTCTCGTTCCTCGAAATGATCAATTGATTCTACCTTCGGCAATACAATTTTAACTTTCAGTGATGCTTTTGCAGAATACAATCAAATTCAAATGGATCCAAAAGATCAAGAATGCACAACTTTCATAACTGATAAGGGCTTGCACTGTTATAAGGTTATGCCCTTTGGATTGAAAAATGTTGGAGCCACTTATTAGAGGTTGATGAATAAAGCTTTTGCTACTCAGATCGGAAGGAATATGGAGGTATATATAGATGACATGGTGGTAAAACGTTCAAAGGATGAAGTGCATCTTGATGATTTAAAGGAAGCTTTTTTGAATTTAAGGGCAATCAAGTTAAAGTTAAATCCTAAAAAATGTTCCTTTGGAGTTCGTTCGGGGAAGTTCTTCGGTTTTGTCATCAGTGAAAAAGGAATAAAAGCTGATCCAGAACAGTTGAAAGCCTTGAGAACAATGAATTCGCCTCTGTCTATCAAAGAAGTGAAAATTATGACACGAAGGTTAGTATCACTTGATCGATTTACTTCTAGATATTCTGACAAATTCTTTCCTTTCTTTCAAGTTTTATGAGGACAAAGTAGGTTTGAATGGACATCGAAATGTGAGACAACGTTCAAAAATATTAAAAATTTGTTGTTATCACCAGAAATTTTGTCAAAACCTCGAAATGGGAAGAAACTCTTTTTGTACATTGCGGTATCGATTTTTGCACTAAGCGCAGTGTTAATTAGTGAAGTTTCAGGATTTTCGAAGCCGGAGTACTAAATTAGTAAACGTTTTTTGCTAGGAAGATGCATCCATATTTTCAAGCTCATACTATTGAAGTCCAAACTTCATTCCCTTTGAAAAATGTTTTACAACGACCTGATATTTTGGGGAGAATGACCAAATGGTCAGTGGAGTTGGGAGACTATGAAATTTTGTTTACACCTTGAACAACAATAAAGGCGCAAGGATTGGCATATTTGTTTTGTTGAATTCCATTCGAGTCGGTCAGATGAGGAAGAAAGTAAAGAGGATACTCCAGTAAATTCGAGGTGGGTTATCCGAAAAGACGGAGGATCCAGTGCTTCAGGGTGTAATGATGGGGTTCAATTAATAGCTCCAATTGGAGAAACGATGATTCAATCTATTAAATTTAGTTTTCATGCTTCAAACAATTAATCTGAGTACGAAGCTGCTTTGGCAGGGTTAAGATTGGCAAAAATTTGTAGAGCGACCTCAGTACGCTTGGAAACGGATTCTCAGTTGTTAGCAAATCAGGTATTTGGATTTTCCGAAGTAAGAAAGGATCGTTTAATTTTATATCTTCGGGAACTTCAGAATTTAATGCTTCTGTTTGACAATGTTGTTGTGGAATATATTGGTCGATGGAGTAACATGGTGGCTGATTCTTTAGCAAATATCGCTTACAAGGAAGAATATCCTTGGATTTTGTTACAAGAAAATCATTCAATTGTTACTTAATCTAACCAGTGCGAATGTATAGAGGAATTCTTTGTTACATCTGAAGTAATCTGAGGCGATTGGCGATAAGATATTCTCAGTTTTTTTGACTCAAGGAACATTACCAGATGATTCAAGATTGGCCAAAAAATTGAGAAGTAAAGCCTTCAGATATATATTACTGGATGGAATACTTAGCCTCAATGAATTCCAAACAAGAATCACAAGAAGTGTTATTAAAATTACATCATGATGAAGGGTCAAATCATTGCGGGTCTAAAGCTCTATCACGTTGAGTTTTACTTGTAAGATTCTATTGGGCTACAATCATGAATGATGATAAGAATTTAGTTCGAAGTTGTGATATTTGTCAGAGATTTGCTAATGCTATTCATAGTCTAGCGGTGCCACTTATGTCTATAACCGAGACGGTACCATTTGATAGATGGGGAATTGATCTGGTGGGTTCTTTGCCAATGGTTTTTGGAGGAAGACAGATGATAATCGTAGCAATGGATTATTTTACAAAGTGGGCCGAGGCGGAACCGCTATCAGGGACAAAGGCAAAAGATGTGATCAAGTTTATTATGAACAACATTTGTTGTCGTTTTGGAATTCCTCAGAGGATTACAACAGACAATGGACCTCAATTTAATAAAAAAGAGATGGCTTCATTTTGCACTTCAAAAGGAATTCAGCAATATTTCTCGACGCCTTTTCATCCTCAAGCTAATGGACAAGTGGAGGTAACAAACAGAACAATGTTTGCTGGCTTGAACTATTTACAAGCTAATTTGACAGGGCCAGCAGAGAAATGGCCAAACTATTTGCAAGAGGTGCTTTGGGCTTATCAGAAAACTCCTAGAGAGGCTACAAAAGAGACTCCTTTTGCTTTGGCATATAGAATGGATGCAGTGAGCCCCATAGAATCTACGATGTCATCCTTTAGAATAAATCAATATTCTGAAAGATCCAATGATAAATTTAGAAGGACGAATTTAGATTTGATTGAGGAGTCAATAGTTCGAGCTCATTTGAATGTAATGCATTATCAAACTCTTATGATGAATAGATATGATTCGAAGGTGAAGTAAACAGATTTTAAAGAAGGTGATAAGGTGTTGAGAAAAGTATTATTGCACATAAAGGCGAAAAACCTTGGAAAAATGGCTCTAAACTGAGAAAGGCCATATATTGTTATTGAAATGATAAAGCCAAGGTCTTATCGCCTTTGTGATTTCGAGGGGAGGATGCTTCAACATACATGGAATATACAATACTTGAAGCTTTATTGGGAGTAGATATGTTTTTTTAATTTTGGAATTTTCACTTTCGAATGGCGCACTATTTCCTATCCTGTTGCCCCAAGACGGTTTTAACGATCAATAAAATTCGTTTTGGCCAATGGTTGTTTACACATGCTTGAATAAAAATATCTTAGAAATTTATCAAAGACTGATCATCTTTGATATTGGTTAAAAGTAGAATGTTCTGAAGTGTTTATAACACTTTTCGAAGAAACAACCATGTTTAATAAACACATTACAGTTTTTTCGAAGTGCAACGCTTAATAGCGCACTTCGAAAACGTTTTTTGCTAGGAAGATGCATCCATATTTTCAAGCTCATACTATTGAAGTCCAAACTTCATTCCCTTTGAAAAATGTTTTACAACGACCTGATATTTTGGGGAGAATGACCAAATGGTCAGTGGAGTTGGGAGACTATGAAATTTTGTTTACACCTTGAACAACAATAAAGGCGCAAGGATTGGCATATTTGTTTTGTTGAATTCCATTCGAGTCGGTCAGATGAGGAAGAAAGTAAAGAGGATACTCCAGTAAATTCGAGGTGGGTTATCCGAAAAGACGGAGGATCCAGTGCTTCAGGGTGTAATGCTGGGGTTCAATTAATAGCTCCAATTGGAGAAACGATGATTCAATCTATTAAATTTAGTTTTCATGCTTCAAACAATTAATCTGAGTACGAAGCTGCTTTGGCAGGGTTAAGATTGGCAAAAATTTGTAGAGCGACCTCAGTACGCTTGGAAACGGATTCTCAGTTGTTAGCAAATCAGGTATTTGGATTTTCCGAAGTAAGAAAGGATCGTTTAATTTTATATCTTCGGGAACTTCAGAATTTAATGCTTCTGTTTGACAATGTTGTTGTGGAATATATTGGTCGATGGAGTAACATGGTGGCTGATTCTTTAGCAAATATCGCTTACAAGGAAGAATATCCTTGGATTTTGTTACAAGAAAATCATTCAATTGTTACTTAATCTAACCAGTGCGAATGTATAGAGGAATTCTTTGTTACATCTGAAGTAATCT
Organism: Limnanthes douglasii subsp. nivea; assembly: GCA_036936605.1. Classification (NCBI taxonomy): domain Eukaryota; kingdom Viridiplantae; phylum Streptophyta; class Magnoliopsida; order Brassicales; family Limnanthaceae; genus Limnanthes; species Limnanthes douglasii. Next base: position 160,340,063 of record JAUPFV010000002.1, read on the forward strand.
GAGGCGATTGGCGATAAGATATTCTCAGTTCTTTTGACTCAAGGAACATTACCAGATGATTCAAGATTGGCCAAAAAATTGAGAAGTAAAGCCTTCAGATATATATTACTGGATGGAATACTTAGCCTCAATGAATTCCAAACAAGAATCACAAGAAGTGTTATTAAAATTGCATCATGATGAAGGGTCAAATCATTGTGGGTCTAAAGCTCTATCACGTTGAGTTTTACTTGTAAGATTCTATTGGGCTACAATCATGAATGATGATAAGAATTTAGTTCGAAGTTGTGATATTTGTCAGAGATTTGCTAATGCTATTCATAGTCTAGCGGTGCCACTTATGTCTATAACCGAGACGGTACCAATTGATAGATGGGGAATTGATCTGGTGGGTTCTTTGCCAATGGTTTTTGGAGGAAGACAGATGATAATCGTAGCAATGGATTATTTTACAAAGTGGGCCGAGGCGGAACCGCTATCAGGGACAAAGGAAAAAGATGTGATCAAGTTTATTATGAACAACATTTGTTGTCGTTTTGGAATTCCTCAGAGGATTACAACAGACAATGGACCTCAATTTAATAAAAAAGAGATGGCTTCATTTTGCACTTCAAAAGGAGTTCAGCAATATTTCTCGACGCCTTTTCATCCTCAAGCTAATGGACAAGTGGAGGTAACAAACAGAACAATGTTTGCTGGCTTGAACTATTTACAAGCTAATTTGACAGGGCCAGCAGAGAAATGGCCAAACTATTTGCAAGAGGTGCTTTGGGCTTATCAGAAAACTCCTAGAGAGGCTACAAAAGAGACTCCTTTTGCTTTGGCATATAGAATGGATGCAGTGAGCCCCATAGAATCTACGATGTCATCCTTTAGAATAAATCAATATTCTGAAAGATCCAATGATAAATTTAGAAGGACGAATTTAGATTTGATTGAGGAGTCAATAGTTCGAGCTCATTTGAATGTAATCCATTATCAAACTCTTATGATGAATAGATATGATTCGAAGGTGAAGTAAACAGATTTTAAAGAAGGTGATAAGGTGTTGAGAAAAGTATTATTGCACATAAAGGCGAAAAACCTTGGAAAAATGGCTCTAAACTGAGAAAGGCCCTATATTGTTATTGAAATGATAAAGCCAAGGTCTTATCGCCTTTGTGATTTCGAGGGGAGGATGCTTCAACATACATGGAATATACAATACTTGAAGCTTTATTGGGAGTAGATATGTTTTTTTAATTTTGGAATTTTCACTTTCGAATGGCGCACTATTTCCTATCCTGTTGCCCCAAGACGGTTTTAACGATCAATAAAATTCGTTTTGGCCAATGGTTGTTTACACATGCTTGAATAAAAATATCTTAGAAATTTATCAAAGACTGATCATCTTTGATATTGGTTAAAAGTAGAATGTTCTGAAGTGTTTATAACACTTTTCGAAGAAACAACCATGTTTAATAAACACATTACAGTTTTTTCGAAGTGCAACGCTTAATAGCGCACTGAGAGTTTTTCGAAGTGCAACCATGTTCACCAATTTCATTAAGGTATTTGAAGTGGTAAGTTTATAATTTATAATTATATGTTGAAAGTTTAAAGTAGATAAGTCACATTCGTTTTAAAATTTAGCATCAGATAATATGTGAAGAGAATAAAAATTACAAACTAAAGTAACCATTTGTCGATTAGATTAATTCTTTGAGGTACAAAAAGCAAGTTCCTAATCTGACAAATAAAAAAAGAATGATAAAGTTATTCAGACGACTCATCCTCCTCGAATGATTCTTCTTCTGAAGATGATGAATCGGGGATATGATCGAAAACTCCACTTGGACGTTTTTTGATGGGAATGTCGTTCCAAAAATTTGTGAGGTTGATTCTCGGATAAGTAGCATGAAGTTCTCGAAGAAGGATGATGGTTGTTTATTCTTTTCCATTGTTAATAGCAGCCAATATGTCTTTTGAAAGTTCAGCTTCAACAACAGCAACAACAACAGTTTTTTCTTCCTCGAATTTTTTCTTTAATTTAGCTATCTAATCAGTCAATTCTTTATTTTTTCCTCGCAAAGGGTAAGAGAGTTTTGGAGACCATTGGATTTGGATCTTTCAGCAGCCAGTTCATTAGTATGATCAGTTTTGAGCTTATTAATATCTTTTTCATGAGAAGTCATCAGCAATTCTTTGTCAACTATATGTGTTAAACGTAGATGATGTTTTATGCAGATAGCGCCTCGAATAAGCTCTGACCTCACTACTTCCTAGAAATGAAATTGCTCAACCACTTTGCTCTGAAAAGCTTATATTAATTTTTTCACATCTTCAGTCAGACCTTTGTAACAGATCAAGTCTTTAGCTAATTGTTTCATATGGTTTTGAGAAACTTCGACTTAGGAAGCAAGTGGTTTTACTGCAATGTCGAGATTGGTAATTGGTTGAAGTGCAATAACGATTGTAGGGTTTGGAGGAGGAGGATGAATTTCTGCTTCTACTGAACTAGGCCATTTAATCATACCTAAAGTTGTGGTTGGAACAGTAGGACATATAATTTATTGAGACGCCTTGATAGGTGTTGGTCTCCCAAAATTAATCATATGATTTCGAATGACTTGAAGAACAGGATCGTCTTCACCAATAAGCACTTGAGTGTTCAGCATTTTGGATTTCATCATTAGCATTGTCGTCGATGATTATCAAGGTGTTGTCATTGGCTGTTTTCTCTTCGACCAAAGGGTTTTGTTGATCTTCAGTAATGATCCCTTCTTCATCGACCAATGTATACGCAATAATTTTTGCTTTTTTTTCCTTCCATGGGAATTGGAAGAAGATTTGTTTTTCTTCAAAGACGGTTCTTAATCTTTTCCCTCTTCGACGGGTGAAATAGCCTGTTCTCTAATTTTTTCTTTTTCGAGGCTTTGGCTTCGATAGTGTTGAAGGGCAAGCACCAGATGTGCTAGTTTTATTTCTTCTTTTTTTTTTCTTCCATCTTTTTACTTTTCTTTTGTTTGTTACCCTTTTCTTTCTTCTTTTTTGATAAACGACTCTCTGATCTGTTGCGAGTAGAAATGAAGACTTTACAATCGGGATAAACTAATCTTTTGCAGGTTATCTTCAGATTGGGTTCTGACATTAAATCTCCAGGTGGCAAGGCACCCTATGAGATTGGGAAGATATAAAAGTTAAGGAAATTGATTGGCTGGAAGGCAGTGTGGAAAGTATTATTCCATTCTTTCTCAGCCCAAACAGTAAGTTTCTAGAAAATATCCTTAGCAGTTGGTCGACGTACTAAATAACGCCTCCAAATTTCTGGAATAATCATGCAAGTAGAAAATTAAGGGAAGAGAAGGGAAAAATACATAATTTATTTCAAAGTGTAAAAGTTTCGAAGTGCTTACGATTGCTTCTTCAGATGAGATTTAGCTTTGAACGATTAACATTTGGAATTTCTTTGCCATTTTCCCATGCTTTTGAGATAAAAATAAACTTCTGCTTCCAGAATTTATCAGCTTCTAAGAGGTCATCGACGATTTTGAGATCAACCACCAGGGTGAGGTAATAAAAATGAAGCTTCAGGCCTTTCGATAGTTGAGTCAAGGAGATGAAATCCTTGATGTTGATTGGAATTTTTTATAGTGGAGATGCCATTATCACAGACATAAGAGTGAACCATTGATTTAGTGCCACTTGAGTAGGGAATAAGTTGAGAAGCTCAAATTATTCCACGATCATAGGATCCAGTTGAAACCGAAGACCCCAATTGATGATTTCGAGGTAGCTTCATTGGCTCTTGATGTTTCTTCTCCAGATTAGGAATGGTTTTGTTGAGGTAATGGTATCATAGTTTCTTGAGAAAGATTATTTGCTCGATGAACTTCCTCAGTTATTTCTCTATGAGGAGGAGCTTCAGTATCTGGGTTTGATGGGGGAGGAGTTGTAATATTTTCTGAATCATCTCCCATAGCTATAAAAGTTCTTCTTTTTCTAGTTGTTGAAGGATGATTCGAAGAAGGAGTATTTGATATTTTCCTTAAAGAAGATTCTTCACTAATCAAAGGAGAAACTTTAATTTGAGAAGAAGAGACTCGAGGTGTTTTAGGAGCTAAATTTTTTGAAGAGGAGCGATATTCGATTATTGGAGAAGGAGAGAAAGCAGGAGTTTTGGTTGGATCGAAATTACCATAGTAAATTATTTTAATGGTTCTTCCAACAAGAGCACTATTAATTAATCTTGCAACTCTATATTCCTCCAATTTTTGAGTAATGCAAAAGTAGTCGTACGATCTGAAGACTAAGTTTATTATAAGGTTCTCGAGATTTCGGTTTTTAGGGTATGTTAACCTTGGATCTTCTGGTTTTTGGGTTTTGTCTCATAAACCAGATGAAGATTGATCGAAGAAGATGCGTCTTGATCAGAAAAGGAAGAATACGATAAAGGCATCCAAGAGTTTGAATTCTCTCTCAAATAATTTATGTTGTGAGAATGAAAAGTGAGACTACTGTTAAATTTATAGAAAGAAAAGAAGACGTGTGAAGTGGAAGTGGCTCTGATGGTGATAGGGTAGAATACAAAGCCGTGAGGATATTAGAAGCTCGACATCTGTCAAACTAGGCATCTAGCCATGGGTCTAGAAGCTATATAGTCATGGTGGATTCGAACGGTAATATAAAACGGTTACATTTGTGTATTGTTTTGATAAAAATCGATGATTACATTTTGAAGCTCTACTTCCATAATGATTCGAGGTGAATTATTAGCTTCAAAGTTATATTAGATTTTGGTTGCTTCGAATTTTGACCGCTTCAAATGGTTGCTTCAAATTTGCATTTTTCCGATTGATTTTTAGAATTTGAGTTTGTATTATAACAATTGATATGACGTATGGAAGAATTTGAAGACATTTTAGTTCTCATTCATTTATTGACATGGGAACTAGGTGGGCTTCTGATATAGAAATAGGATTTTAAGGATTAAGTTGTGAATAATGTAAATTTAAGGGTTAAATTGTAATTAATGTAATTTTAGTCCTTAAATTATAAACAATGTATGTTTTAGAGAACATTTGTGACTATATATAATTGTTAAGGACTAAAGAGGAATTTGTCCTCTTTTATAACAGATTTCACTTTAAGGCTAAGTCTTGGCTCCTATATATAAAGGGCAAGGCTAACCTAATAAAGGGGTTAAACAGTTTTTCTACTGAACTCATTTGTACTTAAACTTTATCTCTCTAAAACTCTCTAACTCTCTCTCTAGAATTTTCTTATAACAATTTCCTAAGGCAAATTTTATACTCACCAAAGGGAAGTTTGGTAGATGATTATAATAGAATGACACATGTAAAGTAGTGCTTACACGTGTAATAAAGTAATTGGTAGAACATTTATGTAAACCTTATAATTAGGAGATACAATCTTATTTGAATGACTAATCACATTTATTCTAAATACAAAGAATTTACACTATATTAATTTTATTTTTTTATTCTAATTCATTCATTTAGCTAAGTCTTCGGAGAGAGTCTCTCTTAACAAATTTGGCGCTCTATATGGGAAACAACATACTATTTTTAAAGTTTTTTGTTTTATGTACCAATGGTGATGACACGATCAGGAATCAAAAGAGCGTCTCCAAGGGGTAATTCAAGGTAATCCGATGGTTATCCCTTATATGGTGTTGTTTTTTCTTGTCGAGGAAGAAATGTTAGGGTTAAGGAATAGATCTTTAGGTACAACTGGTTTAGAGAAAAGAACTCATAAAGTAGTGGTAGCAAAACAAACTCAGTCAGCTGGAATGGTCTCTGGAGCAACCCGTGTACATGATGGATCAGGTGTTGAAGGATCTGTTCAAGATGGAAATCTCGTAGGTCAATGTATACCTATGAATATTTTTAATATTCATCTTTTGAAAGCTCAAATTGAAGAGATGAAACGAGAACAATTTAAAGTGACTTAGTTACAAGATGAGAAAGAGAAAAAAGCTAAGGCTAGATTCGATTTTTTTCAGATTCATTCCAATTGTTAAACGAGAAGCTAACATTGAAAATTAAAAAGTGACACACAAGGAATAAAGAAGGTTCTGATGTGAATTGCGTTGAAATGTTAATGAAAGATAATTGACTTTCAGACGTATAGATAAATTGGATGAAAATGAGGTACGAAATCAAAGGAAGATAAATATAGAAAAGATTAAAGGTGAATGTGAGTCAAGTAACATGAAATCTAAAAAAGGTAAAGGAAAGAAGGCAATGCAGTATAACGAAGAACGACCAAAAATTGTATATGTTGTATTAATCACCATATTTTAGTGATATATTGGAAGGAAAAATTCCTAGAAAGTTTGATCCATATCGTATGAAGACTCCTGATGGATCCGGTGATCCAAAGCATCATTTTGAGTAGTTTAGAAACATGATGATGAGATACAATGATGATGAGATATTATAATGTAGAGATTTTTCAATGACTTTTAAGATGATGAATGCATTGGGATGGTTTAATTCTTTACCTAAAGGGACGATTAAAAGTTTTCATGCTTTTTGGCATGCGTTCAGAAATAAATTTGTTGGAAATAAAGCATACAAGAAAGATAGGGATTCTAGTATTAGTACCAATTTGTTGTGCGTGAGTTGAATGCTTTGGAAAGTTGTATCAAGATCTTGTTAGCTTTCTATTTCACACTATGGGGGGCATTTTTTCACTGGCATATCAGTTCATTTGCGTTGAAGATTCAAAATTTTATGAATTTTTAAAATGTAAAGACTAGAAAAGCTAGTGATAATAAAGATCCGCATAACGGAGCGACGTAACCTAACACAATCATACTTACGTGCATCATTAACCACTAGGATTGTCGAGCAGGTACTAATATTACTGAGTGAGCAAAACCTTTGGTAAAAATAGCACTTGGCGCTGTTAATATATCTAAATAATTGGTAGGTGTTTTGTTTAAAATTGAAACCTTAGGTTCATCTAAATTTTAGGATTTAAAAGTTGTATATCGAATAAGAAAAAAGTTGACTAGGTGAAGCATGAAGACATCTTTAAAGAACTGATGAGAATAACAAGGTTTTCTTATTATGATAAGCCAGCTTAAAGGTACACACACCTCTAACTGAAATATTGGCAGTATGTTTTATAAAATGAAAGATAAAGAAAATTTTGGACCCCTTCGTCAAATGTTTGTGCCTGACAATGGAAGAACAAAATGATTGTTTTTTGCATTTTACAATGACTATGGATATTTGGTGAGTGATTATTTTCAATTGAGAAATGAGGTGAAAATTTTGATTGATAATTGAGAACTTGTTGAATTTATTAAGAAAAACGATGACAGGAGGATTAAAAAAAGTGAGAGGTTACATAAAACTTTGGAGCCGATGCAATTAGGGATAATAAGAAAACACAGTAGTTGTTTACTATTTATGAAGAGGATATTCTTTCTCGGAAAATATCTAGTTATAGAAAGAAGTATACGAAATATTTAGACATACATCTAATTGATGAGTCCTTTTATCGTTACGTGAAGCCGATTGCACACTTATCCCTCGATGATAATTTGCGGAGGCTTATTACACCTCATGAGGATGCTTTGAATATTAGCTTAGGTATTTCTGGGGTTACGATTACTCTGGTTATTGAAGATGGTAGTTCATCTAACATCATATTCAAGAATAGTTATGATACAATGGTGGGGGTACCATCATTTAAGAGTACTGAGAATCAGTTGGTGAGTTATGATGGGTATTTTCTGAGGTTGTGTTAATGAAATTGATTTGCATATAACTATAGGGTATAGTCAGGAAAAGAAAACTTTAAGGACTATGTTCATGATTAGTGATGTTCCAAGTCCTTATAATGCTATTACGAGTCGACCATGGTTACACAAAATGGAACCTGGAACTTCAACATTTTGTCAGTACCTTAAGTATTTTTTTTTTGGAAATTTTGTTGGGGTATTCATAGGAACTCAAAGAATATCACGTGATTGATATGGAATTGATTTGGATTTTCCTAAGTCGTAATTCTAGCTCGTATAAGTTCGTCAATAGAGTGAAGAAGTTTATTGTGAAAAAGACGTTGAAGTGTCAGGCCGGCATGTAGTTAAAGTTGGATATTATCTGAGTGAAAATTTTAAGGATAGATTAGTAAAGTTTTTGAATGATAATAAAGATGATTTTTGCTTGGGCTGCTGACGATGTTAATGGGCCGAGGTTGTCGGTTATTTCTCATGAATTGGCTAGTAGTAGAAGATTAAGATCAATTCGTTAAAAGAAAAGGGTTTTTGCCAAGATAAAGCTGAGGTTATTGTCAAGGAGGTTGAGAAATTGCTTAGGTTAGGTCACATACGTGAATCAAAGTATCTTACATGGATAGCTAGTCCAATATTGGTTAAGAAAAAGAATGGCCAATGGCGGATGTGCGTGAATTTTACAGACCTTAATAAATCATGTCCAAAAGATGTGTTTCATTTGCATATAATCTATCAATTGGTTGATACAGCTTCCAGTTACGCGTTTTTAAATTTACGGATGTGTATTCGAAGGATAATCAAATCCGGATGCATCGAAATGATGAGGAACATACAAATTTTTAAATAAAAAGAAGGTTATATTGTGATCGAGTAATGTCATTCAGTGTGAAAAATATTGGATCAACATATGAAAGATTAGTTAATTGAATCTTCCAAAAACAGTTGGGAAAGTATGTAAAAGTATATATAGGCGATCGACATGTGGAAGTTTTGAGTGTGATTTTTTAAAATTTGAGAGATTTTAATCTTAAGTTGAATAATTTAAAATGTTCTTTTGGGGTTAAGACTGGAAATGTTTTAGGGTTTGTTATTAATAAGGATGGAATTGGGGCTGATCCGGCACAACTTAATGAAGTGATGGATATAATTCCCTTGAGAAATATTAAAAAGATGTATAGGTTGACGAGATGTTTAACAGCTTTATCCCGGTTTATATTGCGAACATCGAACATAAATCATGTTTTAAAGGTGTTAAGAAATTTAAATAACACAAAGAGTGTGATGAGGCATTTCAGATGTTAAAAAATTATTTGGTTTCACGAGGTATACTGTATTTGCAATAAAAATGGGAAAGTTTGTATCTTTATCTGTTTGTTTCTGATCATGCAGTTAGTTCGGTGTTGATTTCAGAACTGGGTAAAGTGCATTGACCGATTTACTATGTTAGTAGAAGTTTAATTAATACTGAAAAATATATTTGAATTTAGAAAAACTAGCTTTATCTTTGGTTCTATCGATGAGACCTTATTTGTAAAGTTATATTATCATTGTTAGAACTTATTTTCTTTTTGAGAGGTGTATTGCAAAATCCAGATGTTTCGGGAAGGATGACGAGGTGGTCAGACAAGCTAGGAGAATGTGATATTTTCATTGAGCCTCGAACTTGGGTTAAGGCTCAAGCATTAGCAGATTTTGTTGCTGAATTTTCCGAGGAAAGATCAAATGGTGATGAGGGTGAGAAATTGGATTCTGCAAGAGAATTTGAATAAGTAATTGAAGTGGATGAGGCTTTACGAGTTGGTACAGGTGGAGCCGGAGTCAATTTGAAAACACGTTTTGCGGAAGAAATTAATTAATCTACCAAATTAACTTTTGAGGTAATTAACAATAGCGCCGCGTTAGAGGATTCCTGGGGGAGGAGATTAGTTCATATTTGAAGGGCGAAAATGATTCAGGTTAAGTCAGATTCTAAATTATTGGTAAATCAAGCTAATGGTGTTTATGCGGCTAAACATGAAAATATAAGGGAATATTTAACTCTTTTTAAAGGAATGGGTAAAGAAATTTAAGAAGTGGATTTTTAGAGAGTACTTTGTCTTGGTAATTCATATGCTGATTTATTGGGGAAATAGTCGTGATAGGGGACAATATTTTGCTAATTATTCAAGAAAAATAATTTGTTACCGGGATAGATAAAGAATTTGAAGTTTTGATATTTGATGTAGTGAATGATTGGAGGTAAGCGTACTTGTTGATTTTGAAGGATCATCCACTTCCCGAGGGAAAAATGAGGCTCGTGCCCTAAAATCCATGAGATAAAATATAAAATTCTTGATATGGTGCTTCAAAGAAAACGTTTTGACAGAACTTTATTGCGTTGTTTGAGTAGAGAAGAAGCATTATTTGTGCTGCGAGATTTGCATAAATGAGTTGTCATGGACAATTGTGATTATAATGGTTTAATTAAACATTCTCTTTAGTGGGATTTTGTTAGCCAAAATTGGCAGCTAACGCGGAGGCCATGGTTCAAGGGTGTAATAGTTGTGAGTTGTATGTTAGAATGAGCCATTTGCCCTGTTAGACTATAAGTGTGGCCCCATTACCTTGCCTTATTATACCAAACTAATCTAACACATACTAAAGTGTATCATATTAGGGGTAATGATTGGAAATTCATATTTATTGCACTCATCGTAATCATTAGCGAACACGTTTTGCGTTAGCGTTCTATATATTATTACCCTTATAGCCAATACTTTAAGATTATACATTGTAGTAACTATTCCATATTTGAAATCAGACAAGCCTTCCTTAGTGGGCATACCTAACTAGTTCATGGTAACTATACAAACCTTTCAATAATGAAAAACTGGTTATACATGAGTATGGTCTCCTAAGCACAACAACTGTATCGTGCAACATGAACTCACCATCAGGAAATATGTGTGGTAGTCTTTTTGGAGGATGACCTACACACAAAAAAACCTTTGCTTCAGATGTCAGGCTTAAAACTCATTTCCTTTAATGACGCGCTTGACATTGCGCACTCAAGTGTGATACCAGGTCCGCCAATCAATATTAGATAATGATCATCTAAACGCTCGCATTGTAATGCATACCAACGCGACTAGATGTTTATTTTACCAGATTAGACCTAAACTTGTCGTATCACGATACAATTTGAGTGTCTGAAGTAGTTCAAAGATGTGATATATTCTATCAAGTTCTTAGACATCTAAAGGGAGATGTTTACAAATCAAACTCCATTTACCTGATACAAAACAATCCCTAAGTATGTGGATATCGGCCCGTACATTTTAGAGTCCAAGTTCTAACAACAATGGATAATTACATCCGCTCCGGTGACCATACATTTACATCACTCGATGGTTCTCAATGCGCATTTAATTGGGTCATATAACTGTAGACCTCTAAACACATAGCACAACACCCAAACATGGCATACGCTTAACAAAATCAGCCAACCTAGACGTGCCAGCCATGATATACGTAATAAAAACATGTTATCCCGTCATATATACATAACTAAACTGTAATAAACATCACATAAACTCACTAACATAAATACATATGATATCATAAATCTCTTAATTGGTTGGCTCCTTGTATGAGGTATGTACAACAACCTCATTTCATACATCATATAATAGATAAATAAATAATTTGAAAACCTGCAATTTATTACACCTGCAGTACACATATGCCACAATGTATTAGGCGATGAACTGAAGGTTCGTCTAGGCGAACGGTCCTGGATGGAGTCCGCCGCAATGAACTACCATGTGCTCACAATAAACTCCATGATTTAGAAAATTTCAAAACTTTTAAATGTATTAAATTAGATTTTCATCCTATTTTTTTTGCCAAAAATAAACATGAACATAAAATAAAAAATAGACATTTAAGTACCCTCGATCACGCCAACCAAACCCTAAATTGAAAAAACTAGGTATGAAAAGTTTTGGGCCAATTTTAACCTTTTTGTTTTCTATACCGCAACTTCCATCAACCCACGCATCTTAAAGTCAGTCCAAGCTTATTTTTTTATCAAAATTTTCCAATCATGATCATGCGGATCTGAAAATAAACAAGTTCCAACGTCTCATTTGAATAATCAATCTCTCGTTCCTCTGCTCAACAATCTTAACTTGTTGGCTTCGACATCCATATTTGACCGACCATTATCTTTATTTGATCTTAATGTTTTGTCGGCTACTTTCTCGGATGACATCTCCTTCTTGGCTACCCTAAGTCCCTAACTATTTGTTGGGTCTAACTCGTGGTAGAAGCCTCTTATTTTTATATTTATTTATGGCAAGAAACATTTGTATTATGTCCGTAATAAAAGCAAATAGCAATGCTTTTATTTTTTTCCTAGATATATAGTGGTTTACTCTGATGGGGAAAACTTAAAACAAAGGATCTGGGTACTTATCATTTAAGCAATGCGATTATAATAAGTATATAGACGGTGATTACAATTATGTTGTTCTATATGTAATTCGATCCGAAAAAGTTGGTAGTGTTATTTGCACATATGTATTAGAGAAAAATGTTACAAATTTATGGATAAATATGTTGATGGTGTATTTAGTTATTTTCATAAGAAAATCCAGTTAATAAGTAATCAGGTTAGTTATATAATTTGGAATTACACTAATAGGTGAAAATCAATTATGGAGGTATAAATATAAATATCGGATTGAAATTGGATTTATTGGACCCAAATGTGAGATATAAGACTGATCTGATAAGTTTATGGACTATATGGATAGAAATAGATCTAGTGGTTTATGGACCCGGATCAAAAGCGGAGTAAAATGGTATAATGCAATTAGGTTAGAGATTTCTTTTTGCATTATACTATATAAGTATTGATTTATGATAGTTTTCGTTCAATCTATTGCATTTTTCAAGCTGTTACGTTTTTATTAGACTTAAATCTTCAACCATATATCTTTATGTTTTCTTTTTTCTCTTTTAGTTTTTTGAAGGTGTTTTTGAATTGTTCGATTCAAGACACGATAGAACAAAATTGAAAAAACTCAATCTAGTAGTATATCCGTAAGTAGCCTAGAATTGGTAGCCTAGCAAATTAATATTCACTCTATTCTATCAGAATAGTCGATATACACAAAACGATAATTGCTATTTATATATAGTAAAATTATTGATTGATTGAACAGTTGGATTAGAAAATAAAAATAATAATAATAATAAACCGCTCGACTTCTTAAAATGAGATGTCTAAACATGATACTCACGGGATTGAAAATGAGTGACGCTCTTGATCATAATAGAGGGATTGCCATTCGTTATAGTGGTTTTAGTGCAGTTTAATCATTACTTTTGGTTGGAGTAATCATATATGAAGTAGAAAACCTTTATATGCCCTTTGTATGTGATCTTCTTTGTTGTTGGAACGTCATTGGAAAGTGTTTGTTAATTGTTTATTTTTCTCTCGACTATATAGATACAAATCTATTAAATTTTGTAAACTTTACTCCAACCGTTTCATAATATTAGTCGTTTAAGGTTTTTTCATCAATATTAAAGAAAATAATAATGACTTTGAAAGAATAAAAGAAAATAAATTTGATTGGTGGATTTAATAGCTTGTGCAGAAGGTTAACTATTTTATTGATTGAAAGTGGAATATAGGTAATGATTGCTGCATTGGAAAATGAGAACGGCATATATTATGAAACAAAAAATCCCTTCTAGAAAGACTTATATTATGAAAGAGAGGAGTAACATCAGAACTCTCAATTATCCTACCCTACCAAGACTTTCATGTATTGTGGTCCTATTGGCTTTATGAATTTTCAACTGTGCACTCAGTTAAGTCTAATGTATAATTAAAATTTAGAAAATTTTATTTTATAGTCACAACGAAACATATCTAATGAGTTACTACGTTATGTCATGTCACATGGTAAGACATATCTTATTCCATCTCGTCTTGTCCCGTCACGAAAAAATGTTAAACGAGACGGTGTTGTAGTAGAAAAAATTATAGAAATCAAGTCTCATCATATTCTACTATAAATACGACCTAGTCTCGTCGTGATTTATCAGATTTGAAATAATTGTGATGTTAGATTACTTTTTATAATTTATTCGTGTAATAGATTATTAGATCTTCAAGTATGTTTCAAGGCTAAAAACCCTGGTTAGTCACCGGTGTTTGACACATGTTGCACTCCTGCCACTAAGCTTCATTCGTCCCCAAAACTAGTCACTGGTTTCCAAAAATGTTATATTTTTGCTACTAGCGGGTGCAAATTAACAAGGAGCTGACACATGGTAGGCCAATGTACTCAGCTTTGTTCCATATACGGGCATCCCTTCTTTTCTTCCAAAAACACCCCTGTAGCACATTTTACCGGCTAAAAACCCTGGTTAGTCACCGGTGTTTGACACATGTTGCACTCCCTGCCACTAAGCTTCATTCGTCCCCAAAACTAGTCATTGGTTTCCAAAAACGTTGCATTTTTGCCACTAGCGGGTGCAAATTAACAAATAGCTGACACGTGGTAGGCCAATGTACGCAGCTTTGTTCCATATACGGTTATCCCTTCTTTTCTTCCAAATAATAACCTAAGATTTATGAGTAATTTTAGTCGAAAGAGAGAAAAATAAGATATTTATCATAAACGAAATCATTGAAATATGAAAGATAAGGAAAGATAATGAAAAAATTAAATAATATTAATTTTTTATACAATATATAATCAACCAAATAAATACAATGTTTCATCAATTATTATTATCTATTTCCAATACAAGTTCTTCATCTTCCAATATTTAATCCATGACCGATGAAAATGTACACTCATATGCAGAGGTGCATGATTTTGGAGGAGGATGAGTATTCAGATATTAACTAAAATGTTTATCATAAACACCAGGTTGATTTAGGCGTACAAAAAATATTGAAAGTAGTTAAGAGAACGTTATCAATAACAAAAATTTATGAGTGTTCTTGGAATTTGTTTTCCTGAAACTTATCACTTCATTTCTAAATGGTGTCCTTCATATGACCTTGACTTTCATACATGACCTCAACCATCTCACGTTCGACCAATTTCTTCCTCATACGTTTTTTTGGAGGAATCCGCAACCGCTACTTAACGAGTGCGCACATGATAAACCCTCAGTCTGACACAATAGCCTGCAAACTAAATCCAGAAGGTAAACCACACAAGGTGACATACTCAACCAAGAAAACGTTGGCAAAGGGACTCAAACTCAATATCTTCCTCATACTATGTGTTTGTGGTAGCTCCAATTGTATTGGTGGATGTCTATTTTGCCCACATGGTTGCCACTCTCGAGGAAGATGAGGTTGTGCACAACAATTGATCTTCCATGTTTCATGCTCAAAGACTTTAAAATATTTATACACCTCCTACTTCGACCAGATGTTTCGATCACAAATATATATCTCTTAATTTTTTAGAGAAATTTTTCATATTGTACCTTTATATCAAATTGGATACTCAACATATTCACTAACATCTATCTTTTTTTATAACCAAATAAGATATCAACATCCCATAATGTAGATATTTTTTTTTGATTATCTTCCATATGCCTAATCATCAAACTGGGTAATTTTATGCATTCCTCTTTGAAATACTGCAACCATAATGTTTATACATATATCATACTTGAATTCTTATATTAACCGTAATGTAACAATAAATACTTAATTTCAATGGTAATCTCTAAGTTCATATCAAGTTCAGTTTAGTAGTAGTAATATTTCCTTACCTTTATTCAGTAAGTCAGCTGAACATTCTAATATCAAAAGTTAATTACTTCCCGACATATAAAGAGGCTATTCTAATTCTATATATTTATCACTAAAATTACATATAGGTATATAAAATTATTTTTCTATGTTAGTTGCATAAATTATACCCAATACGCCCTTACTTTTGTAATTTATACTAGAAGTATTTTCAATCTATAAATTTAACTAAAAATACGATAATATTCTTCAACTACCATTATACCAAACACTAGACCATTCAACAAATGTCAACCACCCTTGGTGAGGATTATTTTCCACTGAGGGTAATTTTGTCAGGTGTCTTGTGGTGTTTTAAAGGTAATTAATGCTTAAGTGGTTTGTAGTGAGAGATTTGAGCTGCCTGGTTGTATTAAATGTTCATCACCCTCATTAATGAAAGTGGTTGGGTATTTATACCCTTAATTATGGGCCTCATGGGTTTTCGGATTAAACTCATGAAACCGGGTCGAATTCAAAAATTCAATAGTTTATTAAGCAGGTTACCAATTAGCTTAGTCAAAAGGTGATTAGCTTTTAATACTTTTGTCCAGTTCGGATGGTTTAGTGGGTGACCTTTGTCCGAATTGCCTCTGTCCGGTTTATACAGTGAGTGGTGAGAAAATCCGGACTCATTAGTAGCCCTTTTTTTAGGTTCTGTTCGAAGGCCTTTGGCAAGACCTAAAAAATCAATCTTGAGCACGTGCGATATTGCCCCGACCGATTTCGAACTGAGCAAAAAAATTATCCGGACTGACAAAACTCTCCAGAAGCTCAAAGGTTTTACCATGGATCGTGGGACACGTATCCTCCTCTAATTCTCCTCACCAGCCGTTTTTCTCCTAGAATGGCGCTCCCACTCATCCCAAAAAGTAAGCTCTTCAATTAATGTTTGTGACGTCAGCGCGTTCTCTAATTATTACATCCATCTTTTCGTATTCTCTTAGGTTTCAGGGTATCTTTTGTTTCTTTAGTATAAATCTACTCATTTTTCACTGTTTTACCATCTTCATCACTTTTTCACTCTTGTTCTTCAAAGATTTTATCTCTCTTTTCCAAAAACCCATTTTAGTCTAAGTTTATGTTTACAGCAAGAAACGCTCTTGGAAAAGGTGGGTGGCTTAATCTTTCGGAGTTAGGGAAAGCACAAAGGGTCGAACGAGAAAAGCGCATTGCTGCAGGCCTTCCGGTTTCTCCTATCGATAAATCTGAAACACCAAGCTCATAGCCTGATCGAGGTTCGTCTTCTGCCAGAAGTTCTAAACCTAGAAGGTTATTCCATCCTAGTCTTTCACCAGTCGTCTCAGGCTCATCGGTCCAGGAATCACAGCCTATTGTCGAACAAGAGCAAGCAGTTACAAGTACCAAAAGACCCTCCCCATTCATAGCCATGGGATCGGATGCTGACATTTCTCCAAATAACTATCACATTGACGAAAAGTTCGCTTGGTTAAAGGTCAGACTGTTGCTCCACAATCTAAATCTCCAAAATCAGTGCCCTCTAACTCGGGGGATAAAGATAAAATTACAGGGTCAGAAGCACCCATCAAGGCTCCTAAGGACAAATCAACTGGTCCGGAGGCCACCAGTTCAAGCCTTCGAAATGAACCCTCCGGATCTGAGCCCCGGCCAGACTTCAGACCACAAAAAGAGAGTGCTGCTCAGCCTTCCGGACAGCTTAATGAGCCAACTACCAGTACTCCTCTCCTAAAGACAAGTGACAACCCTTCCATGGTAATGGAAGATGTGATGGGGGACAGTATTGAAGAAGCCCCTTTTGAGACTGATGTCTCCGGGCAGACTGGTGAGACTGCTATTGTCAAGAAAAACAAGGGTAAAGAGAAGCTATGTTTAAAACATCCGGACCTGCCAGAGTGCCTTGAAGGAAACGTGGGACCTTGCTTCCATAAAGTGAGTGTAAAGTATCTGCTAGCCATGCAGAACATCAATTATGCTTTCATTCACACATCTGAACTGGGCCGGATACAGACGAAGTGGGGGATCCCAGAGTCTGTTATAGTGAGGATTTCGGTCGATCCGGAGACGCCAATGTATTGCAAGCTCACTGAGATAGTTTTCTACACGGAGTTATTCAACTGGGGGCTTAGGTTTCCCTTGGACCCAAAGATAGTCAGATATTTCCATCTGATAAAGCTCTGCCCAAGCTAACTGAGCCCCCTGCATTATGGCCTCCACGCTCTCCGGAATTCCGCTTTTGATGGAGCAATTTACTGCTATGGCCAGCCTTTGCAAGAACCACATCACCCCCTTCCACCATTTTAACATGGTCTACAATTACAAAGTGGTGGATGACCTGCTGGAATCGAAGAAGAATTGGAAGACCCAATTTTTGTTCATCAGTGGTGCTTGGGAGAATGGAAAAAAGATTAAGGCTAGTGATAACCCAAGCATGCTTATCAGCAGATGGAAGAGCACATGTTAATATTTTATCACGTTTATTTTTCTTTCCTTAAAAATTTTGTTTACTTAAACATTCTTCTTTCTCTTTTGGTAGTGCTGCCGAAGGATTTCAATGACTACTTAGAGGAGGGGCAGACTACTTGTGCCAAGCTGAATGCTTGGGCTACTGAAAAATGGGGAAATCAATTTCACAACTGTTTTACCGGTGGCAACTTGGTAAGATCCCATATCTGGAACACCACCGGTCGGAGAGACTTATCCTGGGAGGAATTAACCACTCCGCCCCCTCCGGAGGTCATTCTTCAGAAGACCGATGCCAAAGATGGAAAGCTAGCTTTGTCGGGCAAAGCTAAAGCCCCAAGCAAGATGAAGGGCAAAAAAGGCAAAGCTAAGCAGGACGTTACTGAGGTCAACCCAGGTGGTGCTGAGGAGACTGTCCCAGCAAACCAGGAGGTGCAGGACCAAGGGAGGATTGATGCTGCTCTGATTTAAGTGGTAGAGAATGAGAGCACCAAAGAGGCAGTTGGACCTTCAAAACCCACAAAGGCCCCCAAGAAAGACATGAAATAGGGAGCAGAAGGTGGAGATAGGGAGGCCAAGAAGAAGAAAACCTCCAAGGGAGATGAAGTTGTTCTCCCCCGGTCGACCTAACAGAGTCAACTCATGCAGAGGAAATCCCTAGTGACTTTCACACTGGAGAGGGCACCGGAGGGGACATTAATATTGATGGGGTAGACATCAGTGGCCTTCAAGGGATTGGCCTTTATTTTGAAGACCTTGAGACAGACGACTTTGCTGGTCCTTACCTCCTCGCAAGCTCTTCGAACATTGTCACTTTCAACGATAAATCTTTTTCTGTTTCCGGAGAGAAGGACATGGTGACCCACTACTTGTTAAGAAATATTCAACTGGTGCTCAACTTGGAGAAGCAAGTGCGAAATCAATCAACCATCATCAACACACTCAACTCTGATAAAAAGAGTTTGTCTAACAATCTCCTTACTGCCAATCAGAGTATTGAGGCATTAAAGAGGGATAACGAGGAGTTAAAGATGGGGAAAGATGATTTGGCCACCAAGCTGGCCACTTCAGAAGGGGTTATCAAAGAACTTTAATCCAAGTACTCTGACCTGGAGAAGCATCTTTCTACTTCAAGAGAGGAGGTGAAGGCCAAAGACAGCATCATTCAGAACCTAACTAGTGACAAAATCTCACTCGAAGATGCTGTGTCTAAGGCTAAGCAAAAGAAAGATGACTTGTTAAAGGAGCCGGAGAAGACCATCCAAACCAGGATTGATGCATACACCAACAAAGTGATAGACTCCCAAGAGGAAATGTATGCTGAAGTTAAGTCAGACATGGTCTTACTCTTTCATGAGAAATTTCCGAAGAGGACACTAGGAGATTTATGGGGATTCGTGGAATATGAAGACCTTCCTCACCATACCATGGCCGATGGCGATAAGCACGGTTATTCCAGTGGTTGGGATGACACACCTGATGAAGATGAAAAGACCGGAGAGAGTCCAGATGAGGGAACCAGTGATCCCAAGAAGAATCCAAGTGAGGTTGGGCCATCTAAGAAGGCTCAGCCTTAAAGTATCAACTATATTTTAATTTTTGTGTTTGAACTAAAGTCCTTGGATGGCCAAGGAATTTTTGTAATCGTGTCCGACCCTTGTCTGTGCAGACCTTTTCCTTTAAAACCTCAAAGTCCTTGGATGGCCAAGGAATTTTACATATTTAATACCATTCTCTGGTATCTGCCGGGCAGTTTCATCTTACATAACTTTTACATTGTTTTATAGTTTTCCAATTTTTATGGCTTGTATTTAAATGGCCTTTAGTTATTTTACAAGTATTTTAAAGTGAGAGTGTTTAAATTCTCCGATGACAAATGTTTAAATGGTCATCACTCTACCGAATCAATTCGATCTGTTAGTCAAACCACTCCGAATTATTCAAGAAGGCATCAAATTTTATTAAAAACCCGGACACCTCATTAAAACCTCCCCGTGCCACCAGGGTAGGAAAGAGTATGCCCCATAATATTTACGTGGACTTTAAACAAGTAAATATTTACATAGTTTTTATTCTAGATACAACCGGATGTGTTCAATGTTCAAAGGGTGATTCAAAAATCTTCTATCTTTATCTTGAAGCCTGTATGTCCCAGGCTTAAGCTTTTCAATGACCACATAGGGTCCTTCCCAAGTTGCAGCTAGCTTGTCGAACTGCTTCTCCTTGGTATGTAGGAAGACTTTCCTCAGCACCTTATCACCTGGTTGAAAATCCCTTCTTTTAACTCTGGAAGAAAATCTGCTTTTCATCAAACCCTGATAGTATGTGGCTCTAAGGTAAGCCTTGACTCTTCTTTCTTCCATCAAGTCAAGCTCGCTTTTGATTGCCTCTTCATTAGCTTGTTCGGAAAAATGGTGGACTCGGAATGAAGGGAGAGTGACCTCTATGAGAGCTATTGCATCCATACCATACACCAAAGAAAATGGGGACTCTTGTGTTGCAGCCTCGGGAGTGGTCCAGTACTTCTTGTAGATAACTTGGCCACTTTCCAACAGCCCGTTCTAGATTCTTTTTAAGACCGGACAAGATGGTTCTGTTAGCTACTTCTACTTGACCATTTGCATGTGTGTGGAAAGGAGAAGAAAAACAGTGTTGAATGCCCCTAGAGGCAAACAAATTCTCCAAATCCTTGTTATCGAATTGTGGCCCATTGTCTGTAGTTATCTTTTGGGGAACTCCAAACCTGCAGCATATATTAGATAGGATGAATTTTATAACAGTTTTCAAAGTTGTTCCTGTCAGTGGTGCTGCTTCTACCCACTTTGAGAAGTAATCAATATCAAGAATTATAGTTCTGCACCCTCCGGATGCCATGGAGGTCCTACCAAATCTAGCCCTTAACGAGCAAATGGTATTGGCTCAGAAATTGACTCTAAAGGGACAGGTGGGATATGAATTTAATTACTGTATCTTTGGCATGGATCACACTTTTTCACCAATTCCTTGGCATCTTGCATGATGGAGGGCCAATGGTACCCAGCTAATAAGACCCTTCTGGTTAGAGCCCTGAATCCACAGTGTGCTGATCCCTCACCATCAAGTAATTCGGAGAGCATCATTTGGGACTCTTCGATCCCCAAACATCGTAATAGAGGCCTACTAAAGGATTGTTTTGTAAAGAACGTCTCTTAGGATGACAAAGCCACGAGCCTTATCCTTTACTTTTCTTCCCACTACTTTTTCCAGAAGCAAGATGTCATTTGAGAGGTACTGGAAAAAAGGAAATCTCCAATCTTGAGGTTGATTTACTTGTATATTTAAACTTTCTTCTTCCTTGTTTTGACTGAGTTGAATGGATGAACACTCTTGCACATGAATCCATGGGTATGACTCAAAATAGGCTATGGTTGCCAAGGAATATGTTAACGTATTTTCTGTTCGGGGTATGTGCTCATAGGTGATGTTTTTGAAATTAAGTGCCACTTATTTAAGGACAAGTAAATATTTAACCAATTGCTCCTTTTGTGCCTCAGATTGACCTTGTGCATGATGGATTAGAAGCTGGGAATCGCTCATTAACCTGGCCCTTTTGGCTCCACAAATTAGAGCTAATTTCAAGCCAGCTATAGCAGCTTCATATTCAGACTCATTATTGGAAGCCCTGAAAGCAAAACATATAGCCTGGTACATTTTTTCGCCGTACGAAGAGGTTAAACATATTCCAGCACCACAACCCATGGTACTCGATCCACCATCAGTTCGGACAACCCATACTTTCTTAGTTTTTTCAACTGTTGCTTGTTTGGTGTCTCTGTCTGAGTGGAACTCAACTAGGAAATCAACTACAGTCTGAGCCTTGACTGCTGTACGAGGGGAAAAATTAATATCATAGTCTCCCAGCTCCACCGACCACTTGGTCATTCTGCTTGAAACATCTGCCTTTTGAAGAACATTTTTCAAGGGAAAAGACGTCCGGACAATGATCGAATGAGACTGAAAGTAGGGCCTCATTTTCCTAGCAGCAATTACTAAGGCCAGTGCTACTTTATCAAGTTTCAAATATCTTTTTTCTGCATCAATCAAGCTTTTACTGATATAGTACACCGGACGAGGATAATTATCCACCTCCTTTACTAGCACTGCACTTAGGGCGCAATCAGAAACTGCCAAGTACATGTAGAATGTCTTTCCATCAACAGGTTTAAATAAAGTTTTAGGGGAGGATAAGTGCTTCTTAATTTCATCAAAATCCTGGTCACATTGGGGAGACCAATTAAACTCTTTCGCACCTTTCAAAGTTTGAAAAAACGGAGCACACCTATCCGAAGAGCTTGAGATAAAACGGTTTAAAGCAGCTAACCTGCCAGTCAAACTTTGTACTTCTTTAATATTCCGAGGAGGCTCCATCTGCAAGAAAGCACTGAACTCGTCTGGATCAGGCTGTATCCCTTTCTCACTTATCACATACCCCAAGAATTTTCCGGATTGTACTCCAAAATAAACTTCTCTAGATTCAACTTTAAATTTACCTTCACTAGGTTGGCAAAGGTTTCTTGGAGATCTGTTAAGTGTTGCTCTTCTTTCACACTCTTTACTATCATGTCATCGATATAGACTTCCATGTTTCTTCCGATCTGATTAGCAAAATACTTGTTTACTAATCTCTGATAAGGAGCCCCAGTATTCTTTAATCCAAATGACATCACCTTGTAACAATGGAGGCCCCTATCAGTAACAAATGTAGTATGTTCTTGATCCTTCGGATCTACTTGAATCTGATTATACCCGGAGAATGCATCCATAAAGGATAATAGCTTGTTCCCAGATGTGGAGTCCACCAACTGATCAATTCGGGGACCGGATATAAGCCTTTTGGGCAAGCTCTATTCATATCTGTAAAATCAATGCACATACGCCACTTTCCATTTTTCTTCTTTACTAGCACCGGATTGGCTGTCCATAAAGGGTACTGAGATTCCTTTATAAGTCCCATTTTAGTAAGTCGGTCAACTTCTTGAACTATGACATCAATTTTTTCCTTAGAAAAAGTTCTCCTGCTTTGCACAACAGGTGTTATGTCCCTCCGGATGGATAATTGGTGTGATATAATGTCTGATGACACTCCAGTTACATCAGCATTGCACCAGACGAAAACATGCTGATGGTTTTTAAAAAAGGCTAACACATTATTCTTTAATTCCGATGTCATCTTGGACCCGATCTTGACACTTCTTCCTTCAGCCAGAGAGTGAGTTTCAACTTCTTCAATTGGTATTAGAACACCACGGGTCTCTCTGGGGTCATCAATTTCACCCTCTCCCCAGAGGGCCCCTCAAATTGCTAATCCTCACTGATCCGAACTGCCCCCAAAGTTCGAGGGGCCAGTGCTGTTGCATAACACTCCCTTGCACAGCGTATTTTAAACATTGGTGGACTGTTAAGGCCACATCATGCATCCTAGATAGCCAAGATCTCCCCAAAATGGCATTGTAACACGTAGGCCAATCCACCACAACAAAAAGTATTCTGACCATCTTCTTATAAGGGCCCTTGCCTAATAAAACTTCTTCTTCAAATTCCCCAATTACGTCAGCTGAGCTTCCAGTGAAACCCACTATTGACCTGTTTGAATGCTGAACCACTGTTGGATTCTTTATTTGTTTATAAGAAGTTAAAAAGAGGATATTGGCTGAACTACCGGTGTCCACCAAAATTCGTCTTATGTCATTGCCCCCAATGGATGCTCCTATTACAACAGCATCTTCATGGGGACCAGCTATGTCTCTCAAGTCATCCTCATAAAAAACAATGAAGGGAAATGGAATCTGTGATTGATAGGAAGTCATGCCTCCTTCGAGTTGGGTAGTTAAAATATGAACATGCCTTTTTCTCGAAGAAGCAGTTGGTGCAGTCATGGTGTCTCCCCCAAATATTGTAAGTGACTCAAAAAAGCTGATGAGTCCGGACACCGTCTTGCAGTGCTCTGTAATAACGCCCACCTTGTTTTGGGTTGGATCAGGATCCAAATACTTTGACTCTACATCAAACATTTCAATTATCACCATAGCCCCATCCAGAGCCGATGTCCCTGCATTGTTCGGGCCAGTCCGATGAGCATTATTAGGTCTATTCCCACTTCTTCTTTTAACATACGCACCCAACTTCACTCTCTCAATCAAATTCCGCACCTCTTGTTTCAACGCGATGCAATCTTCAGTGGTATGGCCAGTATCATGATGATACTGACAAAAACTATTATTTCGACTTTTCCTGGGAGATTGTAATGCAGCCGGCTTTCTGAAATGTACTTTGTCTTTCGTTTTATCATAAATGGTGGCTACATTTTCTTTTAATTCAGCAAACCACTCTGGTTGAACCCAAGGTCCTCGCTTATTTCTAGATTGCTGGCTTTGAGCTGGTGCAACTAGGTAGGATTGAGCCTTGGCCCTATTTTGACCCTGTCCGGCTTCCTTGGCCTTGTACCCGGACTGATTCTGGTTTTGATTTGATGCAGCTGGGGCAGACCTCACTTGCCGGTGCACCTTTATTTTCTTTGCTTCATCCACATTAATCTGTTTGCAGACCTAATTTAGCAAACCTCCCCATGTCATGGCCTTTTTCTTGGTTATCGAATCAGCCAAATTGCCAGGGTTCAAACCCTGCCTTGGAGAAGCTATTGCTACTTGTTCAAAGCAATCAGCTAATCCATTTTTGGGGTTTACAAAGCAACTTATGTATTCCTTCAATGATTCATTTGGTTCTTGGGCACAATGGATAATAGTGTCTCCATTGCCCTTTACTTCTTTACTTCCAACGAACTGCCTCCGGAAGGCCGCCCAAAAAGTATCAAAATTTCTGATGCAGCCCTGTGGCAGACTATTGTACCACTTCAGAGCACTCCTCGTAAAAGACTGGGAGAACGCTCGACAAAGTAACTTATCATCATCATCATCAAAATTCATCATAATTTTTTTGAATTGCTCCAGATGGTTATCTGGATATTACTGCCATCATATATTTCCATCTTTATGCTCTCAAACCTCTTAGGAAGGTTTCTGGATAGTATCTTGGAGGACAATGGAGATTGTCTCCAATTTCGGCCACGACTAAATACAGTATCTTCGTTAGGAGTTGCAAAGATACCTGGATCATCATGAAAGGAAAAATGATCCATTAACAATCGGTCTACATGCCTCCGACCATGGCTGTGACTATGAGATGACTCTTTACCCGGATTCCTCTTCAACCTTCCATGCCTGTCATTTTTCTTGAATATTTTTTGACCAACTTCTATTTTTTCTTAGAACGGCCTTCATCACTACTGGATGATAAGGATTCTTCGACTCCGTCTTAATTTGAGGAGCTTCTAGAAGATTCTGAGTCTCAATCTGAGCTCTCTACCGGTTTGGAAGGGTGACTTCTTTGAACTAGCATGAGTTATTTTAGTGCTCACATGGGTTTTTGATGGCTCATGCTCTCTTAGATTGTCAGTATGGTGAACTGCTGACACTTTTGACTTTTGTTTCACACCCATCTCCGCCCTTTTAGCATCCCTTAAGGCTTCTATCTCAACTTTTAACCTGTCTAGCTCCTCGATTGTATATTCATCGTTTTCCCCCACTACTTTTGCCAAAGCTTGTGGAACTTCCTGCTCGTCCCGATTCATCCGAACTGATTTTCCTTGATGGTTTCAAATACTAGATTCAGGAACCCTCTCCTCCCATTGTGGTTGCCAATTTGGTGAGGATTATTTTCCACTAAGGGTAATTTTGTTAGGTGTTTTGTGGTGTTTTAAAGGAATTTAATGCTTAAGTGGTTTGTAGTGAGAGATTTGAGCTGCCTGGTTGTATTAAATGTTCATTACCCTCATTAATGAAAGTGGTTGGGTATTTGTACCCTTAATTATAGGCCTCATGGGTTTTCGGGTTAAACTCATGAAACCGGATCGAATTCAAAAACTCATTAGTTTATTAAGCAGGTTACCAATTAGCTTAGTCAAAAGGTGATTAGCTTTTAATACTTTTGTCGAGATCGGATGGTTTAGTGGGTGGCCTTTGTCCGAATTTCCCCTGTCCGGTTTATACAGTGAGTGGTGAGAAAATCAGGACTCATCAACCCTAACTAGTCTAGACGTTCAATAATAATTTCCCTACGTGGAATTCTTTAATTTTTTCGGTTGTCCAATAAAAGTTCGAGAAAATATTACTTTTCCCCTCGAGGTTTCAATTATGGGTACTTCTTCCTCCACATTGACATTTTTGTGAACCTCGTGTATCATTTTTTATTCTTCGGATGGTATTATTTCTTTTTGATGTTTTGGTAGCACCAGTTTACAATTTGGTCTACGCCTGTTAAATTTATTTTAAAAAGTATTTGAAGAATATATGAAGTTTAGATATTATGTCTTACAGTTAAGAGAATGACTAGAAAAAACATTAAAACATGAGAGATGAGTAGTGGAGAATAAGACTAGTTTGGTTGAGATAATTTTAAGATGGAAGAACTTTAAAAGATGATGGATGAGTAGTGAAGGAAACATTAGAGGGTGTATTACTAAGAAAACATATTAGAAAAAACTAGGGGTTTTCTAGTTATTATCTTTCTTCTAAATACTATGTCGCCTTGACTTCTTACCCATCAACTCTAAATCTAACTTCTTCTTCTATAATCTTCGACATTCTCTTATTTTTCATCCAAATTCAATCAACGCATTGATACACTCAATAGCTTTGCAGACAAGTTTTCTTTGTTTTAAAAAAATTATTTTATTTCCTTGTATTCTAATTTAGGATTTTAAGCAACTCTTATATAAAACCTCATATGCCTTAAGTTATTTTAAGTTTTTGGAATAATATATTTTTTATTAATAAAAATTTCAATCTTTGTTACCCTTGGATTAGGGTTTCATCATGTTACCCTTGAATTAGGGTTCCGTCTATCGTTGCTTGTTCTTCTATTTCCGCTGCTTCATCAGTTTGGTAGGCTATATATATGTAATTTTAACTGTGTTATTTTTATATATATATATTTATACAACTAGTTGTTTTAATGGCACCAAAACTACAACACTACACTTTAAGGTTAATGGAAAATCCAAAAAATATGTTTACCAATGACCAACGTAACATAGAACAACTAGTTGGTACATTCTCTCCCAAACTAATAAATGTTAGCACCTCAATTATCTCTCTACCCTGTGCCTAAAATTTAATACTTTGTCCAAACACTTACCAAAAATACCCTCCTATCAAATTTTTGCCTCATCAAACTAAATAAATTTTTATTTGTAATCCATTAGTCTCAAACTCTAGCAATGCTTATACTACTTATACTATAATTAAACTATAACAACACTTATTACATATAGTATAAGTATAATAATTCTACTATAAATTTATAACAAAAGTGTATAAACACTTTTATATATACAATAAGTTTGTAAGTTATTCTATAATAAAACTATAATAATACTTCTCACATATACTATAAGTATACTACAGATTATAAGTCTCTAATCAACCAAAAAAAATACTTATCATATACACTATAACAATACTGGTTCTAGTATAACCAAACTATAACAACAATTATCATATGTACTATTAGTCTCTAAGGATATATAGCGATACTACATATACTGTAGTAAAAATATATGGCTAAAAATTACTACTAGTCCCTCATGTTTCGTGTTTGTCTTAAATTAGTTCATTTTGTTCATTATTGTCTCTCAGTAGTCCATCGCATTTTAAAACTTTGCATGTTTAGTCCCCCCACATGTGATTTCGTAGGAGCTACCATGTGGTAGCCCAACCAGTAATTTGTTTTGTTTCACTATTGGTCTCCCAAACACTTGTCCAATAATACCCTTCTACAATCCACATAACATGCATGGTTAGCTACCACGTACATATTTATTTTTAATTTTTTATTAATAATGATTTAATTTTTACCATTTACTACTAATTATCTACTATTAACCACTTATAATTACCATTTTTAATTATTAACCATTTACTATTAACTATTTACTTTTTTCTTAACCATTTACTTTTTTTATTAACCATTTACTTTTACTATCTATCACTTACTAAGTAAATGAGTCGGACCAGATCAGACATTGAAACCATATCCAATTGGCTAAAATCCAAACTCATAACCCCTAACACAATTTTATGATTTTTGTTCGTGTAATCATAAAATCCCTAAGATCATAAATCTTTTAAATCTATTTTAGAAAATATAAGGCTCAACCAAACACAAGAGTAACCATATCATTTATCTTAGTTGAATATATGAAACAATATTTTTATGTAGAATGTAGAAGGTCATGTGCCCGCGGGTTGATGGAAATGTTTATAACATCCCTTATTGTTTTATAAGATTTTTGTCATGTACACGTTCACCATTACTTGTGTAGTCGATATTGTCACA
The DNA here is from genome assembly GCA_036936605.1 of Limnanthes douglasii subsp. nivea. Classification (NCBI taxonomy): domain Eukaryota; kingdom Viridiplantae; phylum Streptophyta; class Magnoliopsida; order Brassicales; family Limnanthaceae; genus Limnanthes; species Limnanthes douglasii. The sequence goes on from JAUPFV010000002.1 coordinate 160,368,502, forward strand.
TGAAATCATTTATTTATCTGCTTTCCATTTGTAGCTTGTTTTTATTTCTTTCTTGTATTCGTCAGCTCCTAAACAATCTTATGCGTGAGGTGACTAAACATGCAATATCTTAAATGGAGGACTACTAAGAGATAAAAATGACCGAATAAAACTAGTTTGAGACAAACGTGAATCATGAGAGAGTAGTGGAGATTTTGAGTCCAAAATATAAGAAAACTTCTCATATATATATATATATATAGTATAAGAATAATACTTATATTATAATCAAACTATAACAACATTTGTCACATATACAGAACTATATAAGACTATAATATTTATACCATAACTAGACTATAACAACACTTATCACATATAAAGAATATATAATAAAAATTATTTAAAATTTTAGACGAATAGAAATACAAATATCACGTTTTCATGTGTATCGTATATCCTATGTGTTACCTTGACTTAACTATGTGCGTAACCACAATGGGATAGAAAACTTGTTAGTCATGAAAGTTTCAGGGTAGATTCTCCGAATACTTATGGTTTCTCTTGTTTGAATGTATAGTTCTTCCTTATATTTTTACGAGTACCGTCGACAGCGTCGTTTGTATGTCCGTGGCTACTAGGCATGCGCCGCCATTGTCCCTCGTAACGTTTTTTTTTATTTCCAAAATCGATGGTTTTGTTAGTGGTACAAGAACCCGTTTTTGGTAATTCTACAATTTTTTTGTTTTTTTTGCAGTTTTAAAATTTATTTTAAAATTTTGTTCAAATTTATATATATATATATATATTAGTTTTGAACAATGGAATTTTAATTTTGAAAAGGTCTTCTGAAAATTTTACTTTTTTTGTTGACTTATCCAAGTGAGATTCAAAAACTCAAGAATTAAAGTTCTAAATTTAAGTTCTTAGATTATCCCTAGTATCAAGTGAATTAAAATTTTCCTAAGCTAGAAGTCTTGAATGATTGGGTTTGTGAGAGAAATAAAAGTGGTTGTGACTATAGTTTGTTTAAATTTCATCACTTTTGCTTTTGAATTGATTACTTATTGTAAGTTTACAAATAAAGTTTGTACATATTTCTTTGCATCAAGTAAAGCCAACGTATATTTTGAATTTAGCCAAATTGTTCTCAGTAGTAGTTTGATATTAATGTCTAAGTTGTGACTGAAATGAAAGGCTTACCATTTTAGATTTATTTTTCAACCGATTTGCTAATCATTTTTAAGATTAAAATCTTAGCTTCCACTTGGAGTAATTATAGCTATTTTGCAATCCAATTCTCTGTGGTGTGGTTAAAATTGTTTGTTAAGAATGAAAAACTAGATTAAACAAAATATTACTAAGTTAGCGTTATCGCTACCACTAGTTTACATTTTAGGAAGAAAACATCTTGGCTATTCGCATGTTAGGAAGAAAACATCTTGGGTATGAGAATAATTTATTTATAATACAAAAGTATGTGACAAGATTGATTAAAAAAATACCAAGATAAATCAAAATTTGAATATGGGGTGGGGGACCAAACAACCATAAATCTAAAATCTAGGAATGTATTTTCTCTCAATAATGTTGAGTATATATGATTGCGACCATGAATTTTATTATTATTGCAGTTTATTTTAATTTTATGGGAGGATAGAGATATACAAAAAATATTAGTGAAGCGTTCAACCTAAAGGAGATCGCATCCTATCAAACTTTACGAGAACATTAATGTTATAATATTTTTAAAATAACATGTATTAGTATTATGATTACACACTTGCATGAAATGTCTATTTGACTAGTGATATAGAATTTTTTAAAGAATAATATTTAATAGGGTTGGTACATTCTCTCCCAAACTAATAAATGTTAGCACCTCAATTATCTCTCTACCCTGTGCCTAAAATTTAATACTTTGTCCAAACACTTACCAAAAATACCCTCATATCAAATTTTTGTCTCATCAAACTAAATAAAGTTTTATTTGTAATCCATTAGTCTCAAACTCTAGCAATGCTTATACTACTTATACTATAATTAAATTATAACAACATTTATTACATATAGTATAAGTATAATAATTCTACTATAAATTTATAACAAAAGTGTATAAACACTTTTATATATACAATAAGTTTGTAAGTTATTCTATAATAAAACTATAATAATACTTCTCACATATACTATAAGTATACTACAGATTATAAGTCTCTAATCAACCTAAAAAAATACTTATCATATACACTATAACTATACTGGTTCTAGTATAACCAAACTATAACAATAATTATCATATGTACTATTAGTCTCTAAGGATATATAGCGATACTACATATACTGTAGTAAAAATATATGGCTAAAAATTACTACTAGTCCCTCATGTTTCGTGTTTGTCATAAATTAGTTCATTTTGTTCATTATTGTCTCTCAGTAGTCCATCGCATTTTAAAACTTTGCATGTTTAGTCCCCCCACATGTGATTTCGTAGGAGCTACCATGTGGTAGCCCAACCAGTAATTTGTTTTGTTTCACCATTGGTCTCCTAAACACTTGTCCAATAATACCCTTCTACAATCCACATAACATGCATGGTTAGCTACCACGTACATATTTACTTTTAATTTTTTTTATTAATAATGATTTAATTTTTACCATTTACTACTAATTATCTACTATTAACCACTTATAATTACCATTTTTAATTATTAACCATTTACTATTAACTATTTACTTTTTTATTAACCATTTACTTTTTTTATTAACCATTTACTTTTACTATCTATCACTTACTAAGTAAATGAGTCGGACCGGATCAGACATTGAAACCATATCCAATTGGCTAAAATCCAAACTCATAACCCCTAACACAATTTTATGATTTTTGTTCGTGTAATCATAAAATCCCTAAGATCATAAATCTTTTAAATCTATTTTAGAAAATATAAGGCTCAACCAAACACAAGAGTAACCATATCATTTATCTTAGTTGAATATATGAAACAATATTTTTATGTAGAATGTAGAAGGTCATGTGCCCGCGGGTTGATGGAAATGTTTATAACATCCCTTATTGTTTTATTGGATTTTTGTCATGTACACGTTCACCATTACTTGTGTAGTCGATATTGTCACATGAAATCATTTATTTATCTGCTTTCCATTTGTAGCTTGTTTTTATTTCTTTCTTGTATTCGTCAGCTCCTAAACAATCGTATGCGTGAGGTGACTAAACATGCAATATCTTAAATGGAGGACTACTAAGAGATAAAAATGACCGAATAAAACTAGTTTGAGACAAACGTGAATCATGAGAGAGTAGTGGAGATTTTGAGTCCAAAATATAAGAAAACTTCTTATATATATATATATATATACAGTATAAGAATAATACTTATATTATAATTAAACTATAACAACATTTGTCACATATACAGAACTATATAAGACTATAATATTTATACCATAACTAGACTATAACAACACTTATCACATATAAAGAATATATAATAAAAATTATTTAGAATTTTAGACGAATAGAAATACAAATATCACGTTTTCATGTGTATCGTATATCCTATGTGTTACCTTGACTTAACTATGTGCGTAACCACAATGGGATAGAAAACTTGTTAGTGATGAAAGTTTCAGGGTAGATTCTCCGAATACTTATGGTTTCTCTTGTTTGAATGTATAGTTCTTCCTTATATTTTTACGAGTACCGTCGACAGCGTCGTTTGTATGTCCGTGGCTACTAGGCATGCGCCGCCATTGTCCCTCGTAACGTTTATTTTTTTTATTTCCAAAATCGATGGTTTTGTTAGTGGTACAAGAACCCGTTTTTGGTAATTCTACAATTTTCTTGTTTTTTTTTGCAGTTTTAAAATTTATTTTAAAATTTTGTTCAAATTTATATATATATATATATATATATATATATATTAGTTTTGAACAATGGAATTTTAATTTTGAAAAGGTCTTCTGAAAATTTTACTTTTTTTGTTGACTTATCCAAGTGAGATTCAAAAACTCAAGAATTAAAGTTCTAAATTTAAGTTCTTAGATTATCCCTAGTATCAAGTGAATTAAAATTTTCCTAAGCTAGAAGTCTTGAATGATTGGGTTTGTGAGAGAAATAAAAGTGGTTGTGACTATAGTTTGTTTAAATTTCATCACTTTTGCTTTTGAATTGATTACTTATTGTAAGTTTACAAATAAAGTTTGTACATATTTCTTTGCATCAAGTAAAGCCAACGTATATTTTGAATTTAGCCAAATTGTTCTCAGTAGTAGTTTGATATTAATGTCTAAGATGCGACTGAAATGAAAGGCTTACCATTTTAGATTTATTTTTCAACCGATTTGCTAATCAATTTTAAGATTAAAATCTTAGCTTCCACTTGGAGTAATTATAGCTATTTTGCAATCCAATTCTTTGTGGTGTGGTTAAAATTGTTTGTTAAGAATTAAAAACTAGATTAAACAAAATACTATTGTTATAGTTGTGATTAAAAATTGTATGTATTGGAAGTATCAAATGGTTGTCAATGAAGTGTTAATATATGATTTCATTTTCAAACTATAAAATATATTTCATTTTCATAAAGAATGTTCTAAATGCTGTTGAAGAATTTTTCAATGAGTGGGAATATGCTTTATCTTGTGAGTTTGATTTACACTATGTTATTTTCTTCATCTTAATGTGTCACATTAGTACAAAACTCTTTTGACAAGTCCTTACATTGGTGCATCTTTTAATAATATATAATTTTTTTTTATAATGTAGCCTTTTTAATATTGTGATTCAAAGGATGGAGGATGTTTTCAAAAAATGGTACAATATGAAGGATGCATTAGAAATATTGTAAAGAAAATGAGATAAGTTTTGGCATGATTTTGGGTAAGGTAAGTTTTCTACATGAAACTATCATCTCTAATTGTATCTAGTCAAGTTAATTCTCTCGCTTTATCTTACTTGTCTATTAGTTATGGTTACCTCAACAGTTCTTAGATAACATAAAATCGAGGGGGTATTTTATATTTTATAATAATAGGCATATTAGATTCATACATATTACTGAATCTAATAAAGATCGTAAGATTTTTTTTTGTGGGTCATACTTGGATGATGTATATAAAAATATGTGACACTAAGTTTGAAATATGTACACACTATTATTATTGACAGTTTTTTTATAATATAAATATGTAAACCTACTTTCTCATTTCATATCATACAAAATGATGATTTGAAAGAGATCCATGAACAAGGCTCTTGTGCTTACAAGTAAGTGTTTCGTAGAAAATAGAAGGGATGCGATGTAGAAATCAAAAGGATAAAAGATATTTTGCGGATAAACCTTCTAAAAGAGAACGTCTAGTAATTTGAGTCTCTTAGCCACATATTTTTTGTTCATAATATGAGATTTGTTTCCGTCTAAAAAGTGTCAAGACTAGATTTTTTATTTCAAAAGGCTAGATCATCGACTGTATGAAATCAACGAATCTGTTCATGTTCTTAATTTAGGTTTTTGATTTAATTGAAAATGCATATGTTATATAATGTACGATTTTTTAGGGTTTTTGTTAGATTAACAAATTATTGACTCAACTTCATCTTGCATGATAATTTAAAAAACTTGAATCTAACTAATACAATATGCAAGATCCAGTTTTAGTTTATAATTGTTGATGAGATTTCGAGTTCCATTGCTAAGAATTTAAATTGGATAAAAATATATAAATTATTATTGTTTCTCAATGTGAAATATTCAGATAGTCTCACAAGTGATTGCAAATGGTTTTTATATATATTTAGTTTAAGTATGATTTAATTTCAATATACTACTAATGATTCTTGTTTTTTTAGGTTAAGTTTGTTAATCAATGCTTTCATAAACATTTAATGCAAGACGCGATATGTTTTGAATTTTCTAGAACCTGACATGTTTGTCAAGGTTCTTTTTGTTCTAAGAGGATCCATCTGATCAACCTCATAAATTTTATTCTTGAATGTTTTATAAATTTGTGATAAATATGGTTGTGATGGAAGTTTGGTATTGCCAACTTGACTTACAATTCTGTTTGAGTGACATTCTCACTGTGTTTTTTTTATGGGATTGTGATGTCCCATTATACACAACACAATGTAACTGAAACTTCAAGAATAACTATGAAGTACGTTATCTTCTATGAGCTTGTTTGTTTGGAGCTCGTTTTTATTTTTTTTAACCTAAAACATTACAGACACTAGCAATATTATTCATACTAAGTTCTTAATTCAAATAATATCACGAATATTTCCTACTCAATAAAAATATGTTATAAGATTAAATATCAGATATTGTCTTCATTTGGGCAAGACTGTTGATCATCATAAAATAATCATTATAGCCATGTATACCGGCGCCTTTGGAGAAAATATCTAGAATTAACAATTTTTCTCAACTCCCAAAAGATTTGGTAAAATATTTAAAAATAACATGCTTAAGTTCCTACTTGAATATCTCCTACAAATTTAATTGTGCCCGTCTATTAAACATTTTCACAAAGCAACAACATTTCTCATTCATATCTAAGTTGGAGATTATTAATATCGTAAGATAACATATTACTCTACTTATTTCATTCAATTTGATTTCAATGTTTATGCATCGAAGAGAGGAAAACGTCGTGCATCATAGCAATGTAAAACTAAAAATACCATCATGAATCTCCAAACGGAACTAGAATCATCAAAAGTACATGAAAGTTTTTTGTTAGAGAATTGATCGTCAAAAGAATAAAAAAATTCCAAGGTCCAAAATTTAAGGGTAAAATATCCAAAAACAGCGTGCTAAATTCCTTCTTAAACGTTTCCATTATAAGTTTCTATAAGACCGATTCAAAACATCTTTTTCTAATCCTTATTTATTGAGTGACATAGTATGCTACCTATAGTAGAAAGCATATTTGGATAAGTGTTTTCATGGTTTCGACTTTACCAAATTCTTTAGCATGATAAAGTCTTAGGTACAAATAATTAGAGAGAGTATATGTTATGATAAGTTAGATTGATCATTATTTTGATCGTCGGTAAGCTTAGTGTGGTTTTGTATGTGGATCATAGTGGTAGTCAATACATTTTTACTGAAAAAGGTCTAATATTGAGAATATTTTAATGACTAAGTAAAATTTATATGAAATTGTGGATATATATATAGATGATATGTAGATGGTTATAGCTGTTTTTTCTTGAAAGGTTACATAATAATACGTAGAATTGAAAAAAAAAACGGTCCTTACAAAGCTTGATTATACTTTAAATATACCCATGTTTTGAAATATAGTCGTTGTTTTGTTACCATCGTGCATTTTAATTTGAGATGTGAAAATATGTTAGTAAACACAAGAGATCCACAATCTCATGACAATCACTAAGGTTTGTCTATATTACTTTTTTCTTTTGCTTCTTCCATAGAACGAGCATAGTAAAATACATGTTTGAATATGTTTCTTTCATTGACCATGTACTCAAATCGAGAAATTCATAATATTTAAAGTTGTATATCTATAATAAAGTTTTATCGCATGTCATCAGTATGTGTTGGTTGATCGTTTCCAAATGTTACTCGTCCAGAAAATGTTCAAACGAAGAAAAAGTGTGACATAAATATTACGTTTAATGGTTATTTGTGTGACTTTAACTTTAAAAAAATAAATGTATGCTTTATGTATCAAATGATGTTTTTATAGTCTTATGCATCAACGTGTTACGAGTTGATGAAAGTAATGTCGATATAGCTCTTTCTTTGAATGTTAATTTCATAATCCAAACTAAATGTTTTTTCTTTGGACTTGATATTTTTTAGTCACATGGTTCCTATTTAAAGAATGTGTTCGCCTATGGTGTCATACTTTTTTTTTTATTATTCCAAAACCTATGATTTAATTTGTATTTTTTGTAGGAAACTTATGGAGAATTATTTTAATTGAGTAGAAAACAAAGTGAACAAGTGAGTGAATAATTTTGTTGGCATAAAGGATATATAACATACTGGTTAACTATTTTGATTCATTTTTTGAGATGCATATAAAAGGGAGGAAATAAATGCAGGTTGAAGATAACTTCTTGGATTCTGATCCTCCATTCTTAACGGATACAGTTCTTCAAGTACTAAGCGAATGCCACATGGTGAAAGTTTGATAGTTTATGTTATGAGTGTTTTATAATTATGTGTTATTTTTAAGTGTAACAATGATATAATGTTATACTAAAATTTATATAACTTTGTATTTTATGTTTTCGATTTAAGAAATAAAGATGTATATGTCTACATTTTTTTCTTATTTTTGTTAAATTTAATTACGGATTTGCAATTGCGGTGAACTTTTCATAGTTGCAAGCTATTTATTAGCAACGATGTTCAAATTGCGTAACTTAAATTTTGGTATGATATTATGTAACAGAGCTTGCAATGACTTGATGTATTTTCATTCGGGTCAAATATGCAATTGTCTTCTGTTTGCAATTATTTTCTGATTGCAATTGGTTTTTTAAGCAATCATGCGGATGCAATTGATAATTTTGGTTATAAATACGCTGCAAAAAGGACAATTTAGTGACAAATTTGGCATCCGCACCTATTGTGACTATAATACCATGATGGCTCCGACTAGTTCGTGCATAGGCCGCTTAGACATGTTTAGCGACAATTCTTAATGAGCTATTTTGCTTTTAGAAAAAAGATTGTAGTTTCTGGTTTCATCTATATGTCTTTTATTTTAACGGCTAATATTATAAAGCATCAACATATGGTGATTTTTAAACCTCTCTATCAAAGTTCGAACAACCTTCGGCAAATCTTACCAACTTTCTCGAACTTCAAAATACTATCCAAAGTCATTTTATGTTCAGTGACTTCAAAAAATTGTCCGGCGGTACCATGAGTTTCAACAGGTTTTTGAATACAAATAGAGAACCACCTCTAAATGACTACATTAAAACTCCATCCGGAATCAGCCATACATCTAACATGTCGAGAAACTTAACAAATTCAGGTATGGTAGTCAGCAAATTCGAACACCGGTTGAATAAAAACAGAGCACTTATGTCATGTCGAGAGGGTCTGGCACAAGATGGGACATGCGGCGGAAAATACATAGAAAGAATGACGAAAAACAAAAAGATAGATAGCTCTAACCCTAGGTCAGAGTAAAATAGAATTTAGAGAAAATCAAATTTTATTGAAAAACTTTTGCTGCAAGACTAGGGTTTGAGAGCATTTTATAAAAGTTCTCGAAACTCTAGAACAAAATTACTATTTCTTCCTTATGTAGTAAAATAAAGTCCAGCCCAATTTTAAAACGATTGGAACAGGTTAAGTATTTTAATAAAATCCAACAAAAATAAGAAAATGTAGAAAATTCATAAAAACAGAAAAATAGGGCTTAAACGATAGAATCTTGGGCCTGAACTTCATCATCCGGCTTTGCCTTGTCATGCTTCCAAAAATCGCTGGGCTTCTAGTCGCGTTCGACTTGAGTGGTTGCGGGTCCTAATTCGGATACCGGGGCCCCAAATAAAGCTCGTTTATGTTTGTCCAAAAGGGTTACATAGCCATGGGCCCGTGCAACTACATCATCCGCTCTTTATTCGGTAGAATTCGCCAACGAATTCTCAACTTCATCATCCTCAGCAGCAGCGGTAAATGGTACCAGGTGCTTCACATAAAAATGCTATGGGTCTTCATGTGGCGGGGTAGCTTCAACCTGTATACATTGTGATTAATCTTTTCAATAATTTCAAACGGACCCACCTTCCTTGCAGCCAACTTGTTGTACTCGTGTGTAAAATCATTTTATGTTCAATGACTTCGAAAAATTGTCCAGTGGTACCATGCGTTTCAACACGTTTTTTAATAAAAATAGAGAACCATCTCTAAATGACTACATTATGCCTCCATCCGGAATCAGCCGAACATCTAACATGTCAAGAAACTTAACAAATTTAAGTATGGTAGTCAGCAAATTTGAACACCAATAGAATAAAAACAGAGCACTTATGTCGTGGGTCTAGCATAAGATAGGAGAGGCGGCAGAAAATACAGAGAAAGAATGAGGAAAAACAGAAAGATAGATAGCTCTAACCCTAGGTAAGAGTAAAAGAAACTTAAAAAAAGTCTGCGGCAAAACTAGGGTTTGAGATCCTTTTATAAAAGTACTTGAAACCCTAGCCCAAAATTAAAACTTCTTCCTTATGCAATTAAATAAAACCCAGCCCAATTTCAAAGTGATTGGAGCTGGTTAAGTATTTTAATAAAATCTTTCAAAACTAGAAAAATGTAGAAAATTCATAGAAATAGGAAAAATAGGGCTTAAACGGTAGAATCTTGGGCTGAACTTCATCACCTGATTTTGCCCCGTGATGCTTCAAAAATCGTTGGGCTTCTCGACGCGTTCAAATTGAGTGGTTGTCGGGCCTAATTCGGATATTGGGCCCCAAATAAAGCTCGTTTCCATTTGTCCAAACGGGTTATATAGTCATGGGCCCGTGCAACTACATTATCCTCTCTTTTTTAGGAAACATTCGCCCACGAATTCTCAATTTCATCATCCTCAACAAAGGTAAATGGCACCAGATGCTTCACATTGAAAATGTTATAGGTCTTCATGTGGCTGGGTAACTACAACCTGTATGCATTGGTATTAATCTTTTCAATAATTTTAAACGGACCCACCTTCCTTGCAGCCAACTTGTTGTACTCATATGTAAAATCGTTTTATGTTCAATGACTTCGAAAAATTGTCCGGAAACAACATGAGTTTCAACATGTTTTTGAATAAAAATAGAGAACCACCTCTAAATTCCTACATTAAACCTCCATCCGGAATCAGCCGAACATCTAACATGTCAAGAAACTTAACAAATTTAGGCATGATAGTAGCAAATTTGAACACTGATAGAATAAAAACAGAGCACTTATGTCGTGTCGAGAGGGTCTGGCACAAGATGGGACATGCGGCGGAAAATACAAAGAAATAATGACGAAAAACAGAAAGATAGATAGCTCTAACCGTAGGTAAGAGTAAAAGAGACTTCAGTAAAAATTAAATTTTATTAAAAAACGTTTGCGGCAAAACTAGGGTTTGAGTGCCTTTTATAAAATTTCTCGAAACCCTAGCCCAAAATTAAAAAAATTTCCTTTTGCAATAAAATAAAGCCCAACCAATTTTCAAAGTGATTGGAGCTAGTTAAATATTTTAATAAAATCCAATAAAAATAGGAAAATCCAGAAAATTCATAAAAATACAAAAAAGTGGGCTTAAACGGTTGAATCTTGGGCCTGAACTTCATCACCCGGCTTTGCCCCGTGATACTTCCGAAAATCGTTGGACTTCTTGACGCGTTCGACTTGAGTGGTCGCGGGGCCTAATTCATATACCGTGGCCCCAAATAAAGCCCGTTTTTGTTTGTCCAAAAGGGCCATAAAATAATGATCTCGTGCAACTACATCATCCTCTCCTCTTTCGGAAAAATTCGCCCACGAATTCTCAGCTTCATCATCCTCAGCAGCAACGGTAAATGGCACCAGGTGCTTCACGTTGAAAATGTTATGGGTCTTCATGTGGCTGGGTAGCTTCAACATGTATGCATTAAGATTAATCTTTTCAATAATTTCAAACGGACCCAGCTTCCTTGTAGCCAACTTGTTGTACTTATTTACAAGATGGCGATCCCTGGTCAAAACAGCCCATATAAAATCCCATACTGCAAACTCCACCAGGAGGCACTTCTTATCTGCAACAACCTTGTACTTATGTGTTATTTCCTCCAGGTATTTGCGGGTGTTCTCATGGATCTCCCATAGATGAGCAATGACGTTCTCGACCTTAGCTGGAACCTTATCAAGCGTTGGGAAAACTAAATCCATAGGACCTCGTGGGTTATAATCATACACTACCATGAAGGGACAATACCCAGTACTGCGCTTGTGGTGCCTGTTGTAGGCGAACTCAACGTGATAAAGGCAGGAATCCCATGTTTTCAAGTTCCCAGAGACCTTTGTGCGTAACATGCTGCCTAACGTTCGATTAGTTACCTCGGTTTGGCCGTCTGTCTGCGGGGGATACGCTCTGCTATAACTAAGCTTCGTGTTTGTAAGACGCCACAAACTCCTCCAGAAATTCCGAACAAATTGCGTATTGCGATTAGAAATAATATTCAAGGGTAGACCATGTAAGCGGTAGACCTCACGAAAATATAAATTAAAAACATTTACAACATTTGTGGTTTTCTTACAGGCAATGAAGTGGACCATCTTAGAGAACCTGTCAACCACTACAAAAATAGAATCGTTACCTCTTTGTGTTCTTGGCAGCCTAGAGACGAAATCCATGCTGACGCTTCGCCACGGTCCGTTCAGTATTGGGAGTGGTAGGTATAGACCTGCGTTGGAGGATGTACCTTTTGCCACCTGACAAACCCGACAACTAGCTATAAAACGGATAACATCTCGCCTCAAATGCGGCTATAAGAACTTACTGGATACATAGTAAAGGGTTTGATCTCTACTCCCATGCCCCTCTTTGTGTCTCTCCTGTACAATCAATAACCTCAAACTGCCCTCAGGAACATAGAGTAAATTATCTTTGAAGAGGTAACCGTTTCTCATTATAAAATTGTTTCTAAAACTTGCGCTAACGTCCTCTAAAATATGACCAAAATATGGATCGATAGCTAGTAGATCCTTAATCATCTCGAATCTCATAACTTCTCCTTCCATACGAATCATCATGCTGCATCAGCTCAGTCCGTCATCTATGCGGTTAACTCCCTGAAGTATGCTTGGCGGGAATAGAGTTTCTCCTGACTTTGCAGATGCTTCAAAGCATCATGATCGGTGTACAAGACAAAGTCATTGTAGGAAAAGTAGGAACTCCAGTGCTTCAAAGCTCGTACAACTGCATAAAACTCCTTGTCATATTTGTTGTAGTTGAGTTTAGCTCCACTTAACTTCTTGCTGAATCCGGACGCATCACAATATAGTTCAAATCTTGTAGAGAAGTCAGGTAAAACCAGAATCGGTGCAATGGTCAGTTTTACTTTGATTTCCTCAAACGCCTTAGGTGCTTCATGGGTCCAACAGAGCGTCTTGCCCTTCATACACTCAGTAATATGAGCCATGACAGTTTTGAAGTTATGTATGAACCTTCTGTAAAAGGAGACCAATCCGTGAAAAGACCGGACTTCAGTGATGGAAATAGGAATAGGCCAGTGTCGCACGACTGCCACTCTCGACTAATCCACTAACAGCCTATCCTTTGACAGGACAGCCTATCCTTTGACAGATAAGAAAGGACGAAAAACAGAAAGATAGATAGCTCTAACCCTAGGTCAGAGTAAAAGAGACTTAAAAAAAAGTTTGCGGCAAAACTAGGGTTTGAGAGCCTTTTATAAAAGTACTCGAAACCCTAGCCCAAAATTACAACTTATTCCTTATGCAATAAAATAAAACCCAGCCCAATTTCAAAGTGATTGGAGCTGGTTATGTATTTTAATAAAATCCAACAAAAATAGGAAAATGCAGAAAATTTATAAAAACAGAAAAAAGAGGGCTTGAACGGTAGAATTTTGGGCCTAAACTTCATCACTCAGCTTGACCCTATGATGCTTCCGAAAATTGTTGGATTTATCAACGCGTTTGATTTGAGTGGTCGCAAGACCTAATTCGAATACCAAAACTCCAAATAAAATCTATTTTTGTTTGTCCAAAAAGATTATATAGCCATGAACTCGTGCAACTAAATTAGTCTGGCTGAACAATATTTTTACTGATACATCCAATCTTATTAAAATTTCTGAAGTTGTTCCCATTAGAATACCACACGATGGATCACTATTTAGTCCCTAAACAGTGGATGTTCCATCAAACTTGTCATTGTGAATAATTTTGGACAAGAATACCACATGGTGGTATGCTTTTAAAAACAAATTAAAATAATTCACTTCTTTTCTTTTTTGTTGTTAATTCGCTTAAAAAACACAAAAAGAATTAAGCAAACTAGTTCACATCATAGAACACCTATAGTTGGGATATAATATGAGATTGAGTCATGATTATGTTGACAGTTTCTCACAACTCCTCCACGTTATTGAGTCTTAAACTCTTGGAATTCGGAGTACATAAATATCAGCAATTCAGACTGTCGAGGCTTTAGATCCGTGGTGGTCTCATTTATAAGTGAATCAAGTCTATACTTTATCGGCACATGTTGGCTCATCAACCACCACCTCAGAATTTTGTTTATTTTTAATGCGTAGAAGTATCTTTAGCGTAGGGTCCTGAATTAAATATTCAATTTTTGATTGGCATCCTTATTTGTATCACCAGCAAAAAGCCGAATCAAAACCGTTGTATAGTGAAATGTGAAGCCTTCTCCAACATATAAGTGTCGTCTCTGTAACTACGCTCTAATTTTATGTACCAAATTCACGCTCAACAATACGTGTAATAAGGAAAGAAAAATAGACTTTGCATGCATCCTTTTCTTCAACATCCAATGAGATAATGTGCATGATTTTCTAGAAATAATAGCACCAAGATTTTCGTGCACTCGGTATAATAAGTCAAAATAAAAACTTTATTGGTATTTTTTGTTGGTGCACAAATAAAATCTGGTCCATGTGACGAGTAACCCAAACTAAAAACAACTCTTTAGCATCCATGAGACGAGTTAGAAATATAATTTCATGGACTATGGGTCAATTTTTTTTCTTTTTGCATGTAACTTTACAAAACAAATCAGGACCCAAAAGAAAAATATATATATGTTGAACAATCGCATTTAAACCATATTTTAGATGCAATTATGATTTTTTCATGCAATTTTATCGATGTTGATTAAATTACATAGCTGATCTTTCAAACAAAATACTACGTACTCAATAAGTTAAAAGATTGAAAAGTACAATTTCTTTTTATGACATCCTCAAATTTTTCTCGCAATCATTATATGTGTTTTACTAGTCGATTTTAGTGGACAGAGTTTTAGAAAAGATTGGTATTGTGTCACATTCAAAATACATTAGTCGTTAAAAGTATACGATCTTGACAACCAGATTTAGTTGGTATGGTTTTAAGAAAGTTCCCATTATACTACTTTTAGTCGAGTTTTTAAATAGTTTTGACAAAAAAAAAATATATATTTTGAATGCTAAAACAAGTACTATTTAATTCTACAACTCCAAAAGTAATTCTTAGCTAGGGCGGCCTCAAAATAGTACATCAGCATGTCACTCCAAGGCTTCACACAGGCATCAAAACTATATGCTATTCACAAAATAATATAAATTGGAAATTTTTTAAAAGAGGTCGACAATAAGCTACTATCGAATCTTGTAAGACCATAATTAAAAACTTACAAAAGTTCCGAACTAGCATAACAGTTATAGATGTGGGTAGTGTACCACTCTCGTGCATAAATTTTAACTTTATTATAAAAATATATGATTACAAGGTGTAAATATCCAACAGAGCCACATGCTTAAGGTTTGACACGCGACGAAGACTAATCACATCTAGGAAAAGCTAAGCCTTGTAACGAAAACGCAGCATACAAAAAGAACAATACTCATATTCAGCAAAAGAAATCATACTGACTTTTCCGATATACATAAAACAGGAGTAAACAATGTATTGGCCTTTCAAAGACTTTGGTTGAAAAAGGGAATTAAAAAAACAAGTTAAGAGAAAATGAAAGATATATCTCTAAAGGATATTCAATGACATTTCATGATACAAATTTAATGAATCTTGGTTCTTTGTATAAGATAATAATATTGTTTCATTCTTGCGTGCTTTAAATATTGTGTATTTTTCAAACTTGGTGGCATGTAGATCAACGATTTGAGGAACTTGATTAAATTATATGCTGAATGAAACTCTCACCTAATCCTATTATTACTCGTTCGATCAGTTTGTACATAAGTAGAAAACTTTGTTGCCACAAAACATGCTTATGAATGGTTTCTAATAGTATAAACTTTTGGTTATTTTAATTTAAAGACATGTATTAAGTAGTTAAGAGAAAGCGTTGGGGAGCATTGATTGGAGGTGCCTGAAAATGAAGCAAATTTGAATCAAGTTCAAAAGGAACAATTACAATATCAAAACAAGAAGGATCAAAAGGCAATCATGATCATTCATCAATGTTCGTATGACTCCATGTTACAAAAGGTGGCTTCTGCAACAACATCAAAGACAATTTGGGATACTCTAGAAACTTATATTAGTGGAGATGCTAAAATGAAGAGAGTCCGGCTACAAAGACTTTGTAGCGAGTTTAAGGCATTACGAATAAAGGATTCTGAGTCACTTTAGGATTATTTTTCAAGGGTTCTGACCATTGTCAATCAAATGAAAATAAATGGAGAAGAGGTAAGTGATGTTCATGTCATAGATAAAAATTCTTCGTTCACTTTACTCTAAATTTAATTAAAAGTTATGGCAATCGAGGAGGCTAAAAATATAGATGGTATGATGATTGGTGAGCTTATGGGATCACTACAAGCCCATAAAGAAAAAATGTTAAAAAAAATGAGCCTATTGAACAAGCCTTACAAGCAAAGTTATATTTCAAAATATTGATGAAAGATATACACCTCAAAGAGAGGTCGTGGACAAGGACGTGGATGTAGACGTGTATATGTATATGGACAAGAAAGAGAACACGACCAACAAAGAGAGGACAATCAAAGTGATAAAAGACCATACGAGACAAGAAATTCAAGAGGTCGTGGAAGAGGAAGACACAGCTCAAGGTATGAAAAATCAAATATTAAGTGTTACAATTGTAAAAAATATGGTCACTATGCTTCCGAGTTCCGCACTTTAGAAATTCGAGTTGAGGAGAAAGCCAATATTGTTGAAGACAAAGTTACTGAGATCGTCTTACTTCTAGCACAAAAAAAGAATAAAATTATGGATAAAATTTATGGTATCTCGATAGTGGTGCTAATTATCATATGTGTGGAAACAAAAACTTGTTTGAGGATCTTGGTGAGCATGTGAATGGAACAGTTATTTTTGGAGACTTTTTAGGCATTTTAATCCACCCTCTTATAGTAAGAATTGTTATTTCTTATTATTCATCGATGATTTTATGCGTAAAATATGGGTATACTTTCTCAACAAGAAGTCATAAGTTTTTGAATGCTTCAAAATATTCAAAGCCAAAGTTGAGAACGAGAGTAAGTATCATATAAAATCCATCCGTTCTGATCGAGGATACGAGTTCAACTCAAAGGAGTTCTTCAAATCTTGTGAAGAGCATAGAATAAGACGACCAACAACTGCTTTAAGATCATCTAAAAAAAAATGGAGTCGTAGAGAGGAAAAATATAAGAATACTTAACATAGCACGAAGTATGTTAAAGATAAACATATGCCTAAGGAATTTTGCGCCGAAGAAGTATATTGCGCCATTTAATTGTCAAATCGATATCCCACTAAAAATGTCAAAGGCATAACTCCACAATAAGCATGGAAAAGAGTCAGACCAACTATTACTCACTTATAAGTTTTTCGAAGTATAACTTATGCACATGCTGATGATGAGTTAAGGACAAAGTTGGATTATGAAAGTGAAAAGTTTATGTTTGTTGGCTCTGATGCAAGAGAAAAGGGATAAAAACTCTACAACCCCATCAATGGAAAGATTTTTCTTAGTCACGATGTTGTCTTTGATGAAGAAAGCTCATGGGATTGGAGCAACGCACAAGAAGATTATAATTTGTTTCCATTCAATGTTGAAGAAAGTGAAGAAATTTATGAGCAACATATAACTCCTCTACATCACAACAAGCAACAAGTTATGGACAAGTCACTTCATCATCCTCATTAAGTGATAGTGATGAGACACCACTTAGGTGTTATAAAATTCTTGAAGAAATATATAATAAAACATAAGAGCTTCCTGCAATTTTTTACTTAACTCTTCTTTGTATTTTAGAAAAAACTAAACCAACAAGCTTTAAAGAAGTCTTCGAAGATAAAAAAATGGAAGAAATCAATGGATGAGGAGATCGAATCTATAAAAAACAATGACACATGAGAGTAAAAAACACTTCCAAAGGATAAAAGGCTATTGGTGTGAAGTGGGTATATAAGGTGAAGTAAACTTACCAAGCTATAATGGAAAAATACAAGGCAAGATTGGTGGCCAAAGAATACAATCAAAGGCAATGAGTGAATTTTGACGAAGTTTTTGCACCGGTTGCAAGGATGAAAACTATAGGATAATAATCTCTTGGGCGACATAAAATGGATGGAAAATCCATCAAATGGATGTAAAATCTGCTCTCTTGAATGGTGTTCTTGAACAAAGTTTGTATTTTGTGTAACCATTGGGATACATCGTGAAAGGAAAAGAAGGAAAAATGTTGAAGTTGAAGAAGGCCTTTTACGAATTGAAACATATGAGAATGGCTTGGAATAATAGACTCAACAAATACTTACAAGCTTAAGGATTTACAAATGTCCTCATGAACATGTTATATATGCCAAGATTACTAAAACTAGATATTTTCTTCTTGCATGCTTGTATGTAGATGATTTAATATGTACGGGGAATAGTCTAATTATGTTTAAGAAATTTAAATAAGATATGGCAAAAGAATTTGAGATGACTGATATTAGGCTTATATCATATTATCTTGGCATATAAGTGAAGCATGTGAAAGATGGAATATTAATATCGCAAGGAAACTATACAAAAGAAATTTGAAGCAATTTGAGATGGAAAATTGTCAACTTGTTAACATCCTCATTGAGTGTGGGACAAAGTTGTCGATTTAAGATGGTAAATTGTTAACTTGTTAGCATCCTCATTGAGTGTGGGATAAATTTGTCAAAATTTGAAGAATACGAAAATGTGGATCCTACTTACTTTAAAAGTCTTGTGCGAAGTTTGAGATACTTGACATGCACGAGGCCAGACATATTGTATAGTGTTGGACTTGTTAGTCGGTATGGAAGCTCCAATAACAATACACTTGAAGGCGACCGAGAGGATTATTTGTTATCTTAAAGTGATTGGGCTATAGACATTACTGATCGAAAGAGTACTACGAGATATGTATTATTTATGGGTGATACATCTTTCTCATAGACCGAAAATAAGCAACCCATTTTTAATTTATCTACTTGTGGAGCAGAATATGTGGCGACATGTTCTTGTGGTTATCAAGATATATGGTTAAAGAGAGTTTTTGGAGGAGCTTAATACGCCACAAAAGTCGATCCATAGAAATATTGGCTGATAACAAGTCAGCTATAGATATGGTGAAGAATACAATGTTCTATGAACGAAGCAGATACATTGATACAAAATATCATTATATTCGAGAGTCTACCAAATGAAATAAAGTGGAGCTTGACTATGTGAAGTCTCAAGATCAAATGAGTGGCATATATACGGAACCCCTAAAAAGGGAAGTCTTTATGAATTTTCGATGTCTACTTGGGATAGTCAAAATTAAAAGGGAGTGTTAAAAATAAATACATAAATAAATAATTTTAACTCAAAATTAAAATAAGGTGACTCTAAATTATTCTTGATACATGTATTCATTAAAGGGGAGTCTCTTGGAGTCTAGAAGTCCATAAGTTTTTAGTATTTAAATTAAGTATATAGATCATTCCCTTGGAGTTCTATATAAAGCCTTTTATGATCACATTTGCAATCAAATCTTAGCCCAAAGCAATCTATTATATATAAATAACTCTTCTTCTAAATTCAGTTATCCAAATTTTATTTTTTCCAACAATCTATCATGTTATCCTTGGATTAGAGTTTCATCTATCGTTGCTTCTTTTCTTCTATTTCTTCTACGTTATCACTATCTTATATACTTGGAAGCATTTCAGTAAAGAAATCATATTTTTTTGTCACTTTATATTTTAAATGGATCATAAACTGATCAAGTAAGGGAACTTATTAATATTTCATCTCATTTTTGGATCAAAACTATGCTTAAGAACCATAGTTTCTTAACCAAAGTTATGTTAAAGAACAACTAAATATGATGTCTAGATTTTGAATCCAATCTACCCCATATATACTTTATACACGTTATGCTAAGAATCCTTGATATAAGATAAACATATGCTTATCAACCATGATGTATTACAAGTATTCATTTTATGATACTTTATCTTCAAAATTGTAATTCTAATTTTACATATTTCTAGTGAAAGATTAGTAGTAACTCCAAAAACAATCGAATATGTGGCACAACCGTTAGTAGTTGATATTAATATATGACAACCGAATACAGTTTAAGAATCAATTAAAAAAATTATATTGAAAAGAGCTAATTTTGAAGATTATGTTCACCTTCATAATATTTTCTCCTGTATCATTACAGGTAATAGTTTTGCATCTTGTAGAAATAATTTAAGTTTTACAATCCGGATGAGTCTTTACGGAAACCACATTCGTATATGATGGGATTTACATAAAATTCTTATCACGCATAGATACCACTGATACATACAGATTAAACACTAAGGATGATGAGATACAACTATGTGAGGATGGGGTCCAAAGTCCCACATCCCATATCAGTTAAACATGGGAAGGATCAGTAGTATATAAGTAAGAATATATCTCATATAGTACGAGGCATTTTGGAAGTTGACAAACAGTAAAGTCGTGCGGGCCTTCGGGTGCTAAAGCAGAAAATATCATACTAGTGTGGATATTGGTTGTTCTTACTTATATATGGAGATGAAGTATGCGGTACCCATATTCCTAATAAATGGTATCAGAGCTCCAAGCCCAAACATAATGGATCTGCTTTAGAGATAGTTTAGAGTGCTCATGACTTATCAAGCGATGGTACTTGATTAGAGTGGAGAGTAATGCTAAGGAACAAGAAAATATGGTATAATAGTAGGAGGTGATCAGTAACATCAGTAATGCCTCTATGGTTCAGCTAGTCTGCAACCTGATTAGAGTGGACAGATGAAAATCAATTGAGAATAGGCTAACATGGTACTTTTTTCAAGATGATGATTTATTAGAGTGATGATCAAAAAGTCCAATATCCCATATTGGTTAAACATGGAAAGGATCAATGATATATAAGTAAGAACATATCTCAATTAATATGAGGCCTTTTGGAAGTGGACCAAATTGCAAAGTCGTGTGGACCTTCGGGTACCAAAGCGGACAATATCATACTAGTGTGGAGATCAGTTTTTCTTACTTATATATGGAAGTAGAATGTGCTGTACCCATATTCACAACAAATGATATCCGATCGAAAGGCCCAGTAAAAACGAGATGTGGTGGGTAACAGGTGAAATTATCAGGTGCCGAACGTGATATACCAGAAGCCATGCTCAATGTGAATGATCTGCTCTAGAGATCCTAGTTTAGAGTGCCCGTAGCTCATCAACCAGGTAGTAATTTATTGGAGTGTGGCGCTAAGGAACAAGATAGTGTAGGTCTAATAGGAGGTTAGCAGCTTGAGAGGAGGATGAAGTGGTACTTTGTTCGAGAGGAGGATTTTTTAGGATTGCGTCCCAAGTCCCACATCCCACATCGGTTAAATATGGGAATGATCAATGATATATAAATCAAAATATATTTCAACTAATGAGGCATTTTGGAAGTGGACCAAAACAAACCGTGTGAATTTTGGAGCGGCAAAATGGACAACATCATGCTGGTGTGGAGATCGGTTGTTTCTACTTATATACGGATACAGAATATGCAATACCCATTTTACAGCTTACAGAAATAACTTGAGTTTCAGAATCCGGAGGAGTGTTTATGAAAACCACATTCGTATATGATAGGCTTTGCATAAAATTCTTATTAGGCACAGATCTAATGACTTAGACAAGGCAAGTGCTAAGGCGGATGAGGATACAATTATTCTTGTCAGTTTTCGTAGTGGCTTCATAAATTTGCGAGGAAGATGAAGCTGGAACCCATAGTTTATCAACTTTCCTCAATACACTCTATGCTTTTGGATGGCACCTTCATCTACCAAAACCTACAACTCGGCAAATGATAGAGGTTTTCGTTCAACCGTAACCCAATCAAGCTAATATTCATAGCCCATATGAACTCTAGTTGACAAAAGGTGTAGATGGGATCGTGTATGTTATGTTTGTTTTTTATAACTTTGTAATGTATCTACTATTATTTTTTGATAAATTTCTATTTGTTTTTTGCCTGCTTTTATTTTTATACTTATAATTAGCATGCACATCTAGGATGAGACACGTGACTGTCTGTATTTTTTGTGTGTAATATATTTAATATCTAACATTTGTATGTTTTTCTATATGTATATTGGCTGAACGTACCGGTAATTTCCAATTGTTAATATTATATATATTCACTGATTGTTTATTGACCGATAATCTACATAACTTGATGCCCTTTGTAGCAAAAGAGGTCGGAAGGTGGTTAGTGAGAGTAAAAATGATTAGAATTTAGGGTGTGCTAAAAAATTATTTTGGGGTCCTCTAAGTTTGAACCCTTGACTTCAAGTTTCAAAACTAAAAACTCCTATCATTGTACCAAATTTATTTTTAAAATTGTGGGTGGTCCATGGCATACATGGCCACCCGTTGGATCTGCCACTGTAAACTGGGGTTTACTAGATAGTCAGACATGGGCACGAGTCTTTTAATTCTTAACGTTAGATATGCAAATATTTTTCTTTCGGCTCATTGACTTGTAAAAACTGGGGAGTTGCTCTTAGATTTTACAAAGATATTCTACGATAGGTGGAATTCTCATCTATGGGTCCTAAATGTACCGACTCTGTAATCTGGAGCATCATGGTTGGTGTTGTGTATTTTTTGTGTGTGTAAAAAGTTGTAAAATATATATATGAAAAAATTGTACAATTGTTCAGAGAGGTTTGGGCCTCATTACATGGTGGTCTAGCCTATAAAGAGGCGACTTGATCTGAAGAATTACAATGTTACAAGAGCATGTCTAAATTACATTACCTTAGGAAATTCACTTTAGTGCCTTTGAAGCGATATCGGAGGTCAAATAGTTTATGGTGGACGATACTTGAAAATGATGCATGTTTGTTATTGAAGATTATGTCATTCCTTTATATCCAAATGTGGGAAATTATGGAGCAAAACAAAGTACGCCAAACGAAACATTTGCCATCACTAGAGGTATTCGAGACGCTTGTCTCCTCAAGCCATCAATTACAGGGGGTTTTGGAATAAGTGATGAAGAGTTTATCGGATAGTATGTCCCATATAGTGTTGGAGAAGGAGTAGAGCTTTAAGAGGTGCTCGAGAGATTCCGGATGGCTAGAGCAAATGATACAGGTGGGCGGAGTATCAAGGCTCAAACAATGAGTTTGCCTCTAAAAGTGAGCTTGTTGTGGATGGTCATCAAGGTAATGAAGGAGTGTCTAGGAATGAAATACTTATGCCAGAATAGGTGAGCCCATACAACGTTTTCTCGTTGAGGTTTCAGGGCCGCATATGTGCTGCTGCTAATGAAGATAGGTTTGGATTTATTTGGGATCCAAATGAAAGTGTCGTTGGAATCGGAGGTAGGAGGGAGGGTGCTAAGAGCAGTGATAATTTCAAAGAGGTGATGTTGAAGATTTTGATTGGGAACCCTGGCGGGAGAGGGCCAAACCCATCTATCGTTGTTGTAGAGGTCAATACCATTCTTGATGCTCCGAAGACGGGATAAGTTTCGGATAATTGGGTCATAAAGGTTGAGCCTTTGAGCTACTTTCAAGGGGCGAATGCAACAGGTGTCAAACACCGGTGACTTGACAGAGTTTTTAGCCGTGTTACCTGACTAAGAAGTATAAATCTCACACGGCTAAAAACTCTGTCAAGTCACCAGTGTTTGATACCTGTTGCATTCGTGTCATTAAAAACTTTTCGTCTCCAAAACGAGTTACTATTGTTTGAAAATGTTGCATTTGGGTCACTGGCACGTGTAAATGAACAGAAGGCCGACATGTGTCATCCAAATCTACTACTCCTTATTACATATACGGCCACTCATTAATACATACTCAAAATACCCTTATTTTATTCTTTTTGCCATTTATTTTTTATTTTACCTTATTCACTTTATATATATATATATATATATATATATATATATATATTACTTTCAATATTTACTTTATTACCTTTAAATTTACTTATTTACTACTTCTTATCTTCTTTAAAACCCTAATTGTTATCTTTTACAAAGCCATATCTTCTACAAAGCCATATCTTCTATAAAGCCAACAAACCCACTATCACTCACCTCGCATAACCTAGCCGCGACCATTACTCACTTCGCACAACCAGTATCCCAACTTAAAAATTGCATTGAAGAAACCACTAGCCATCATACCAAACACAAGAAAGAATATGAGATTGACACAATCAGCAACATGGCCGGAGAAATACATATCGATTGCGTAGGCGGAAATAATGCTAGATCTAGTTTGCCAAGCCTTTCGGTACAGTTAGACTCACTGAACGGTGGCCAGCCACTGTCACCGGAAGCTCCGATTATGTTTGAAAGGATTCTTGGAAGGAGGCGTATGCGAGGAATGTGAGGATCAACATCATCATTTTATGGAAGAAAAGGGTTTTGAGAGGCGGGTTCACGGTTGGAATGAAGTTGAAACTGGAGGTAGGATCTCGGTTTTTTACTGCATCTTGATCAATTCAAAAGCCGACAGTCTCTAATGGAAGATGATGAGAAAATCAAACAAAACTAGGTTTGTTTAACCCTTTTTAGATCTAGATCAGAGACGATGAAGATAAGAGGTTTTGGTCAAAATTGCAAAGATGACGTTTACGCTTGCTTCCTCGAGTCATCTATCATGAGTATATTATAATCAGTTACGTTAATAGTCTAATAAAAACTTATAATAGAAAAAAGTCAGGATAAGTAAAAAAGAAAAGAAATTAGATGACTTAGAGTAAAAAGTTGAAAAATAAAGTAAAAAGTAAAAAGTAAAAAGTAAAGAGTAAAAATAAAAAAGTAAAAAATTAATAGGTGCGGTAGGAAAATGGCCTAACTATTTGCAATAGGTGTTGTTTGCTTACCGTACGACTCATAGAGAGGCTGCTAAAGAAATTTCTTTTGCAGTGGTATACGGTATGGATGTTTTAAGCTGTGCAAAATTTACTTTACCTTTTCACAGAGTACTTCATTATTCCGTAGAGCTAAATGAAGAGGCAAAAAGAATAGACCTAAACTTGATCGAAGAGAAAAGAGTTAGAGAACATTTGAAATCGACTCGTAATCAAACTTTGATGAGGAATCGCTATAATTCGAAGGTGAGAATGAGGGATTTTACAATAGGTGATAAAGTTTTAAGGAAAGTATTTCTCCATACAAAGAACAAGAAACTTGGAAAGATGGCCCCTAATTGGTAGGGTCCTTGTTTCGTAGTGGAACGAATAAAGTCGGGTATATATCGCTTTTGTGATGAACATGGAAGATTACTTCAACATCCTTGGAATATAGAACATTTAAAGCTATATTGGGAGGGCTTTTTTCTATTTTGATAATTTTTGAATAATTGACATAATGTTTCATACCTTGTTAGTCCAGGAAGGTTTTAATGAGGTATCATGTGTATATTCGAGGATATTAATAAAATTAATTTTTGGCCAATGGTTTTTGTTAAATATAAGTATTTAAATTATCTGGTAACTAGTCAAAGACTGATTATCTTTGAAGTGGTTTACCAGGAGTAATTATTTTTATTCGAAGTGTTATACGTTTATTGAAAGCATTGTTTGTAAAAAAACAACCATAGTGGAGGTGCTAACATTCTTTAAACGCAGTGGTTATATTTTGAGGTGTTATACGTTATTTTAAACACATTGGTTATATTCAAGGTGTTATACGTTCTTTTGAATGCACTGGTTATATTCGAGGTGCTATACATTCTGTTAAACGCACTGGTTAAAGTCGAGGTGCTATACTTTCTTATAAACACACTATTTGTATTCAAGGTGCTAATATTCTTTAAACGCACTATTATTAAGATATTCTGGGATTCGAAGTGGCTTATTCATAAAATAAAAGTTATTCACCATAAAGCAAAAGTTGGCAAATAGTTAAGAAATAAAAAAAATGTTTGATCGTTGGCGATCTTACAAAATGAGTTTAAATGCTAAATGGTTAAGCATTCATAAAATATGAGTCATCGATAACAACTGCTGACTTTACAACATGTAAACAAAAATACCAACTAGAAAAATGTCTTTTAAATTTTCTTAATCTTCGGTAGGAGAATGATTTGAGCTTTCTTTAGACGAATGTCCTACTTGTTTAGAGACATCTTCATATTCTTATGAATTTGTCTCTTTTTGGAGGATTCAACTAGTACATGTTCGAAGGCTTCACTAGGGAGATTCTCTATGGGTACTAATTCCCAAAATCTTGATAGATTTGCTTTTGAAAATGTTGCATGAAACTCGCGGAGTAAAATTGTTGTTTTTTTCTCCTCGACATTTTAACCGCATTAAGAGTGTCCAGTCTACATTGAGTTTTGGCAGCCTTCACAACAAGTTGTTTTCTTTTGTCAAATAATTCCTTAAGTGATTCTATTCCGCCATCCAACTTTTTCTTTGCTTCCTCATTCTTGTTTAGAGATTTTTGAAGAGAATAATATTTTTTAGTTCCTCAGATATTTTCCTGGCTTGTTTGGCCTTAAGCTCATCTAGCTCAATTAAATATGAAGTCTTCAGTTTGTTTGTTTCTTGATTATAAAGATCTCATCTAGCTCATCTAGCTTATCTAGATGATGTTTGAGGTGGATTGCTTTTGTTATCAATTTAGAATTATCAGCTTGGAAATTTTGGAATTGATCAAGGAGTTATCGACCAAAGTTTCCCTCATGTGTTTCTCCATTGCAACATCTTTCTTGTACCAAATCAGTTTTTTAGCCATCGCCTCGAGTTTTTTATGAGAAGACATAATGTATGTGCTCAGAAGTTAAACTGTTTCCTCAAGATTTAAGAATGGTCAAAGAATATTTGATACCTCTTCAGAACGATCCTCCATAGTTATAATAAGAGGACTGGAAGGATTTCCATGAGGCCTGGGAATGATCGAAGGTGAACTTGGAGTAGGATATAAATTCACAATTTCCGGTAGTAGTGGGGCAGAAGCATGATGAACTATTTCTTTAAGCTTTTCTTGGACTCGTTGAACTTCATGGTTCATATCATTATATAGATCCTGAATTTCATCTTCACCAATGATGAGTCCGAATTCTGACTACTCACTGGAGAGGGACAGATCAGACCTAGCCCTCCGGACCGGACAGACCACTTCGAACACTTAGCTAATGGGACTGTTCGAACTATGACAAATGTATTAAAAAACCTAAACACTTCTTGACTAAGCTACTTGCTCTCCTACTTAGAGCTTATGGGTCTTTAAACATGACCCGGGTCCATTGAACATGGCCCAAAAGCCCATAAGGGCCCAAATGTAAAGGTATAAATACCCAACCACCTGCATTAAATGTGGGTAATGAAAATTAAATACAACTAGGCTGCTTAATTCTCCCTCTAGACCCTACTCTAAATATTAAACACCCACATACTTCCACTAAACACCAAACAAATTACAAGCCTACCCTCAGACGATAATTATCCTCACCAAATTGGCGACCTTAGTGGGAGAAGAAGGTGCCTGAATCAAGCATTCAAAACCAGCAAGAAAAGTCAGTCCGAATGAATCCGGACGCCCCGGAAGTACCACAAGCTCTGCTCGAAGTGGTGGGTGAAAACGATGAATACACTATCGAAGAGCGCGATAGGCTGAAGGGTGAGATAGAAGCTCTGAGGGCTAAAAAGGCTAAGATGGTAATGAAAGAAAAGTCCAAAGCATCAGTTGCTCATCATACCGATAACCCCAGGGAGCATGAGCCTTCAAAGACTCATGTAAGTACCAAAAAGACTCATGCCAGCTCCAAAAGGTCTCACCGGTCTAAACCAGTGGAGAGCTCTGACTCAAGCTCAGAATCTTCTAATAGCTCTTCGGACGATGAGGGCATTGAAGAATCCTTATCCTCTAGCAGCGATGAGGGTCGAACTAAAAAGAAGCAAAAGCAGAATAAAAAATATTCCAGAAAAAGAGATAGACATGGAAAGATGAAGAGGAATATTGGTAAAGGGTCATCTCATAGCCGGAGGCATGTGGAGCGGATGCTGATAGATCCTTTCACTTTTCACGATGAACCAGGTATCTTTGCAACTCCCAATGAGGATACTGTGTTCAGTCGTGGTAGAAATTGGAGGCAATCCCCATTATCTTCCAAAATTCTGTCCGGAAACCTCCCTAAGAGGTTTGACAACATTAAAATGGAAAAGTACAATGGCAGTACTGATCCAGACAACCATTTAGAGCAATTCAAGAACTTTCTGATGAACTTTGATGACGATGATAAGCTGCTTTGTAGAGCATTCTCCCAGTCGTTTACGGGGAGTGCTCTGAAATGGTATAACAGTCTACCACAAGGCTGTATCAAGAATTTCGATACTTTTTGGGTGCCCTTTCGAAGGCAGTTCGTAGGGAGTAAAGAACTAAAGGGCAATGGAGACACAATAATCCATTGTGCCCAGGAACCAAATGAGTCCTTAAAAGAATATATAAGTCTTTTTGTGAATACCAAGAATGGGTTGGCTGATTGCTTCGAACAGGTAGCAATAGCATCCCTAAGACATGGCTTGAACCCTGGTAATTTGGCTGATTCAGTGACCAGGAAGAAGGCCATGACATGGGGAGGGTTGCTGAATCAGGTTGGAAAACAGATTAGTGTCGATGAAACGAAGAAAACCAGGGTGCACAGGCAGGTGAGGTCTACCCCGGTGACACCAAATCCCAATCAGAATCAGTCCGGAAACAAGGTAAAGGAGACCGGACAGGGGCATGGTAGGGCCAAAGCTCAGTCTCAGTCAGTTGCTCCTGCTCAGAGTCAGCAATCCAGAAACAAGAGAGGGCCATGGGTCCAACCGGAGTGGTTCGCAGAATTAAAAGAAAGTGTGGCCACCATTTATGATAAAACAAAGGAAGAGGTGCACTATAGAAGACCAGCCACACTGCAATCTCCTAGGGAGCATCGCAATAACTCTTTCTGCCAGTATCACAATGACACTGGCCATACCACTGATGATTGTATAACTTTGAAGCAAGAGGTTCAGAACTTGATCGAAAGGGGAAAACTGGGGGCTTATGTCAAAAGAAGAGGAGGTAACAGGCCTGACAATACTCATCGGGTTGGTCCAAGTAATGCTACTCCGGAGGCAGCCATGGTGATAGTTGAGAGGTTTGATGTGGAATCTGAGTACATGGACCCTGATCCAACTCGAAACAGGGTAGGTGCAATTGAGGAATGTTCTAGGACGGTCTCCGGGTTCATTAAGTTTTTTGAGTCACTTACAATTTTCGGAGGAGATACTATGACGGCTCCTACTGCTTCTTCGAGGAAGAGGCATGTACACACTTTAGCCAACCAGCTAGAAGGAGGCAGGACTTCCTATCAATCACAAAATCCATTCCCCTTTATTGTTTTCGATGAAGATGATTTAAGAGACATAGCCGACCCCCATGAAGATGCTGTTGTCATAGGATCATCTATTGGAGGCAATGACATAAGACGAATTCTGGTGGATACTGGAAGCTCAGCCAATATCCTTTTCTTAACCACGTATAAGAGAGTGAAAAATCCAGCTATAATTCAGGGTTTGGACAGGTCAATTGTGGGCTTTACCGGCAGCTCAGCAGATGTGATCGGAGAGTTCGAAGAAGAAGTTCTATTGGGCAAGGGTCCTTTCAAGAAAATGGTCAGGATACTTATTATCATGGTGGATTGTCCCACTTGCTATAATGCTATTCTAGGGAGATCTTGGCTCTCTAGGATGCATGCAGTGGCTTCAACAGTCCACCAGTGCTTGAAATATGATGTTCAGGGACAGGTGGGAGTCGTCCGGAGCAGTCAAAAGGTTGCAAGAGAATGTTATGCTACAGCTCTGGCTCCCCGGACGCTGGGGGCAGTTCGTATCAACGAGCAATAGCAGTTTGAGGGGCTTTCTAGGGGTGATGGTGAAATTGATGACCCCAGAGAGACCCCTGGGGTGTTGATACCAGTCAAAGAGGTAGAGACACATTGTTTAGAAGAAGGGAAAAGTGTCAAGATATGGTCTAAGATGCCACCCGTTTTGAAAAATGAAATGTTAAAGTTTTTGAAGCATCATCAGCACATTTTTGCTTGGTGCAATGCTGATGTTACCGGGGTTCTAGCAGAAGTAATATCGCATCACCTGTCCATCCGGAAAGACATAGCACCAGTGGTTCAAAAGAGAAGGGCTTTTTCCAAGGAAAAGGCTGATGTTATTGTGCAATAGGTTGACATGCTCACAAAGATGGGGCATATTAAGGAGTCTCAATATCCTTTGTGGACTGCCAATCCGGTCCTAGTGAAAAATAAAAATGGCAAGTGGCGCATGTGCATTGATTTCACAGATCTCAATAGAGCTTGCCCAAAAGATTTGTATCCAGTCCCCCGGATTGATCAGTTAGTAGACTCCACCTCTGGGAACAAGCTGCTATCCTTTATGGATGCTTTCTCCGGATACAATCAGATTCAAGTAGATCCGAGGGATCAAGAACATACCACATTTGTCACTGACAGAGGTCTCCATTGCTATAAGGTAATGCCGTTTGGGTTGAAAAATGATGGGGCCACTTATCAGAGATTAGTAAACAAAGCCTTTGCTGATCAGATTGGGAGAAATATGGAAGTATATATTGATTACATGATGGTGAAGAGTGTGGATGAGCAATTGCATTTGGCTGATCTCCAAGAAACCTTTGCCAACTTGGTAAAAGTGAATTTGAAATTAAACCCAGAGAAATGTGTGTTCGGAGTACAGTCTGGGAAGTTTATAGGCTATATTATAAGTGAGCATGGGATACAACCCGATCCGGACCAGCTTAATTCTCTATTCCAAATGGAGCCTCCTCGAAATATTAAGGAAGTACAGCAACTAACGGGGAGATTAGCTGCCTTAAACAGATTTATCTCAAGGTCTTCGGACAGGTGCGCCCCGTTCTTCCAAACCCTGAAGGGCGCAAAAAGATTCGATTGGACCCCACAGTGTGATGAGGCTTTTAATGAAATAAAGAAGCACCTGTCCTCCCCTAAAAGTTTGTTTAAACCAGTTGATGGGGAGACACTCTTCGTGTATTTGGCAGTCTCAAGTTGTGCCATCAGTGCTGTGTTGGTAAGAGAAGTGGATAGTTATCCCCATTCGGTGTACTACATTAGCAAAAGTTTGATAGATGCAGAAAGGCGTTACTTGAAACTCGATAAATTAGCCTTGGCCCTGGTAATAGCTACGAGAAAAATGAGGCCTTATTTCCAGGCTCATCCTATCATCGTCCGGACTTATTTTCCCTTGAAAAACGTCCTCCAAAAGGCAGATATTTCAAGCAGGATGACTAAATGGTCAGTAGAGCTGGGATATTTCGACATCGATTTTGCTCCTCGAACAGCAGTTAAGGCCCAAGCTGTGGCTGATTTTTTGGTTGAATTTCACTCCGACAGAGATTCGGAGCAGACTACTGACATAAAACATAAAAAAGTATCGGTCGTCCGAACAGATGGTGGATCTAGCACTATGGGATGTGGTGCCGGGGTGTGTTTGACTTCTCCATATGGTGACAAAATATACCAAGCTATATGTTTGCTTTCAGGGCATCCAATAATGAGTCTGAGTACGAAGCAGCTATAGTTGGATTAAAGTTAGCCTACATTTGTGGGGCTAAGAGGGTCAGGGTACTAAGTGACTCCCAGCTTCTTATCCACCATGCTCAAGGTCAATCTGAGGCTAAAAAGGAGCAGCTTGTGAAATATTTACTCCTTCTTAAAAATGAAACACTCAGGTTTGAAAGTGTTTCTTATGAACATATACCCCGGACAGAAAATGAGTTAGCAGACTCATTGGCAACCATAGCGTACACGGAGTCATACCCATGGATCCATGTGCTGGAAAGCCCCTCTATTCAACTTAATATGGGTAAAGAAGAGGAAGTTTTTGAAGTACAGATGAAACAACCTCAGGACTGGAGGTGTCCTCTCCTGCAATACATCTTTAATGGTATCGTGCCTCCGGATAAATCATTGGCAAGAACATTGAAACACAAAGCTCGTCGTTTTATCATATTGAGAGACGTTTTGTATAAAAAGTCTTACAGTAAGCCTCTTCTGCGTTTCTTGGGGGATGATGAGTCTCAAGTAGTCCTCTCCGAATTGCATGATGGTGAGGGATCGACTCATGGTGGATTCAGGGCTTTAACAAGGAGAGTTACTGGACGGTTACTATTGGCCATCTATCATGAAAGATGCTAAGGAATTGGTAAGAAGGTGTGACCCATGTCAGAGGTACAACAATGAAATTCATGTCCCAGCTACTCCTTTAGAGTCAATTTCTGAGCCAATTCCTTTTGATCGATGGGGATTGGATTTAGTGGGCCCACTCCCTATGGCGTCCGGAGGGCGCAGAACTATAATTGTTGCTATAGATTACTTCTCGAAGTGGATTGAAGCAGCCCCTCTAGCAGGAACAATGTCAAAAGCTGTCATAAAATTCATTTTATCCAACATCTATTGCAGATTTGGTGTCCTACGAAAGATAACAACATATAATGGGCCACAGTTCGACAATAAGGAAATGGAGAGCTTATGTGCCTCAAGGGGTATACAGCATTGTTTCTCTTCGCCTTTCTACCCACAAGCAAATGGGCAAGTTGAAGTGGCTAACAGAACTATTATGTCCGGTTTGAAGAAGAATTTGGAAGGGGCTGCTGGGAAGTGGCCTAGTTATTTACAAGAGGTCTTGTGGGCCTACCAGACAACACCTGGGGCTGCAACACAAGAGTCACCCTTTTCTTTGGTCTATGGGATGGATGCAGTAGCTCCCATAGAAGCAACTCTCCCATCATTTCGTGTTCACATAAAGCCCACCTTAGAGTTGCACACTATCAGGGTTTGATGAGGAGCAGATTTGCTTCCAAAATTAAAAGAAGAGATTTCCAACCGGGGGACAAGCTATTGAGGAAAGTCTTCTTACACACTAAAGAAAAACTGTTCGGAAAATTTGCTCCGACTTGGGAAGGACCTTATATGGTTGTTGAAAGACTTAAACCTGAACATATTAGCTAGAAGACAAGGATGGAAGAGTTTTGACTCACCTTTGGAATATCGAACATCTCCAGATGTACTTGGAGTATCATTTGTATAAATATTTACTTGTTTAAACATCCATGTAAATATTTGGGGGCATACTCTTTCCTCCCTGATGGCACGGGGAGGTTTTAATGAGGTGTCCGGGCTTTTAAATAAAATTTGATGCCTTCTTAAAATTTTTTTTTGAAGTGTTTTAGTTTTGTCCTTTGTCATACAATCCGGATTGAAATAAAAGAATGATGACCACTTAAACATTCGTCATCGGAGAAGGGCTATTTAAACTCTAGCCGAAGAACTTAAACACTCTCACTATGAAATAACCAAGGGCTATTTAAACTCTAGCCATCAAAATTGAAACAGACTATGTAAGAGGATGAGAATTGCACAAAACGAAGATATTCATTAAAAGAACTTAAAATGCCTTGGCCCTCCAAGGACTTTTGAATTGTCAAAAAAGAACAAAAAACCTAACCGGTCAGATACCGGACACAATTACAAAAAAGAGTGCATTGGCCGTCCAAGGACTTTAGTTTGGGTAAACAAGTAAAAACTATATCATGAGTTAAGGTTGAGCCTTTGAAGATGGCTCACCTTCATCTCTCTTTTTCTTCCCTTTGAGATCATTTTTCTCTTTGTCGGGTTTCTTCCTGATGTGTTCTTCAACGTCCGATGAGGAAGCACTGGAGTAACCATACCTGTCGCCTTCAGCCATTGTATGGTACGGGAGGTCGTCACACTCAACATAAAGCCATAAATCCCCTAGGTTCCTCTTCGGAAACTTCTCATGGAAGAGTAGAACCATGTCAGACTTCACCTTGGCGTACATTTCCTCCTGGGTGTCGATCACGTTGTTGGCATAAGCGTCGATCTTGGCTTGGATCTTGGCCTCCTGCTCCCTTATCAAAGTAGCTTTCTCCTCGGCAGCCTTAGACACTGTATTCTCAAGAGCAATTTTGTCATTGGTCAAGTTGGTGATGATTTGGTCTTTGGCCTTGGATTCCCCCTTTGAGGTTGCTAGATATTTCTCCAGTCCGGATAGCTTCCTCCGGAGCTCTGTGATGGTGTCCTCTAATGTGGTGAATTTTGTGATACTTGCCTCTTGGTTTCTCTTCAACTCCCCGTTTTCTTCCTTTAGAATGGAAGCGTTTGAAGTGGCAGTGCGAAGGTCATCGGACATCCTCTCTTTGTTAGACTTAAGATCCTTGATGATGTCTGCCTGACTCTGAACTTGTTTATCCAACGCAAGTACAGGCTGAACGTTGCTTAATAAAGAGTGGGCTATGAAATCCCTTTCACTTGAAACAACAAAGGTCTTACCATTGAAAGTGACTGTATTTGAGGTGCTCGGAGGGAGATAAGGCCCAGCAAAGTCGTCTTTGGGAAGATTGATGAAGTACTCACCAAGCCCCCCAAGACCGGTGATGTCTACCCCATCAATGTTGAGATCTCCCCCTTCGACCTCATCGGTATGGAAGTCGCCCGGTATTTCCTCCGCTTGTGTTGGGTCAGTAGGATCAGCTTGGGAAGGAGGCTCCGGAGCCCGGAGGAAGAGCTCGTCACCCTTAGAGGTCTTCTTCTTCTTGGCCTCCCTATCTTTGCTTTCACCTCCCCGTTTACGATCTCTTTTGGGAGCCCTTGGAGGGTCTGGGGAGTGCACTTCTTGCCTTTCAGCCTCCTGCTCCACTACTTCCAGGAGTGTAGCATCAATTTGATTGGGGACTGGCCCCTCCGGTTGTATGGGAGCATCCTCTTCCACCTCTCCAGGGTTGGCTTCACCAACCACTTTCTTGCCTTTCTTCTTGCCTTTCATCTTGCTCGGGGCTTTGGCCCGGCCTGGCAAATAGAGTGACCCATCTGGCTCATGTGTCCTTTTAAGCACAACATCCGGAGGAGGCTGAGTGGTAAGCTCCTCCCAAGTTAAGTCTCTCCGACCTGTGGTCTTCCACAGGTGAGACTTTGCCAAGTTGCCTCCAGTAAAAGCAGCATGGAACCGGTTCCCCCATCTTTCAGCGGCCCAAGCAGTGATCTTGGTGCAAGTGGCCTGCCCGGTTTTACGGTGGTCACTGAAGTCCTTGGGCAGCTCTGCTAAGGAAAAAATGAAACAAATTAATTTAAACTAACTTAAAAAGAAGAGATAAGAGTGTAAAGCCGAAGTCTTACAATCGCTCCTCCACCTGCTTGTAAGAAGGCTTGGGTTGACACCAGACTTAATTTTCTGCCCCATTCTCCCATGCACCACGTACGAACAGGAACTGGGTCTTCCAATTCCTCTTCGACTCCAGCAAGTCGTCCACAGCTTTGAAGTTATCCCCCATGTTGAAATGGTAGAAGGGGATGTGATGGTTTCTGCAGAGGCTGGGCACAGCAGCAAACTCCTCCATTGGTCGAGGAATCCCGGAGAGCCTTGAAGCCATGATACTGGCCATAAGGGTGTACCAGGCATTAGGGCTCAGTTGGCTCGGGCAGAGCTTTATCAGATGGAAGTATCTGATAATTTCAGGGTCCAGGGGGAATCTAAGTCCCCAATTGAACAGCTCCGTGAAGATAACAATCTCGCTTAATTTGCAATCCATGGGAGTCTCTCGGTGTATGTGGATCATGATCTTCACGTTCTCCGGTATACCCCACTCCGTACGCATCCGGCCCAGTTCAGCTGTATGGATGAATGCGTAGTTAAGTTTTTGCAGGGCGAGGAGGTATTTAACCTGGACTTTGTGAAAGCAGGGCCCCGCCCTTCCTTCAAGGCTCTCCGGCAGATCCGGATGCCTCAAACACAACTTCTCTTTTCCTTTGTCGTTTTTGGCAACAACAAACTACTGGTCTGACCGGAGGGCTCAGACTCAAATGGAGCCTCTTCGACAGAGTCCTCCATTACATCCTCCATAATTGATGAAGGGTTTTCGGTAGCAGTAGTAGAGGGAGGGTTCAGCTCTGGCTCAGCCTGGACTCCGAACTGATAGGTTTCAGTGTCCCCTTGGTTTCTCTCTTCCGATTGGGGCTCTGATGCAGATGCTTCTCTTCGAAGACTTGGACTAGTACCCTCCGGACCGGGCAGCCTGTCCTTGGGAACTTTGATGGGCACTTCTGACCCTCTGCTACTGTCTTTGGCACCTGATTTTGAGGGGGGTGCTCTTGGAAGCTTGGCCTTTAACTAACCGGCCTCTTCTCCGGTCAACTAGCTTTTGAGGGGAGTGCTCAGTGTCTGACCCCATAGCTATGAAGGGGGAGGGTTTTTTTAAACTGGTGACAGTGACGCCTGGCTCTACCACAAGTTCTGATTCTTGAACTGAGGACCCTGAGATAATGGGGGAGAGATTGGTTTGGAATAACCTTTTCGGCTTGGTGCCTTTAGAGGAGGAAGAGCCTAGTCCGACTCTGTTGCTGATGTTACTGGTCTATCGATGAGCGAAACGGGTAGTCCTGCAGCGATACGTCTTTCCCTTTCGACCTTTTGTGCCTTTTCTAATTCAGAAATGTTGAGTCACCCACCTTTGATCAGGGCGTTCCTCGCTGTAAACATAAACTATGTGGGTAAATGTTTGCTTTAGAGAGAGAAAGTTTTAAGAAATTGCAGAGTAAACTTGAGAGAGATGGTAAAACAGTAGAAAGTGTTTTAATTTATAGTAAATCTGAAAAAGGAGTTTTGATTCCTAGGAGAATTCGAAAAGATGGGTAATGATTAAAGACGGCGCTGATGTCACCACCTTCAATTAAAAGGTTGCTTTTCGAAGAAGGTGGGTTCGAAATTCAAGATGAAAAAACGGCTGAAGCAACCAACCAGAAAACGACACGTGTCCCATGAACTCTGGCACAAAACCGTTTGGATTCATAAAGCTTTATCAGTCCGAACAAAACCATAAGACAAACAGACATGTCCGGATTAAAACCACCCTTGACGTCGGACTGTTTTTCAGGGTTTTGACAAAGATATTTGAACAAACACCTAAAAAAGGGGCTCTTGATGAGTCCGAATTCTGACTACTCACCGGACAGGGACAGATCGGACCTAGCCCTCCGGACCGGAAAGACCACTTCGAACACTTAGCTAATGGGACTGTTCGAACTATGACAAAAGTACTAAAAAACCTAAACACTTCTTGACTAAGCTACTTGCTCTCCTACTTAGAGCTCATGGGTCTTTAAACATGACCCGAGTCCATTGAACATGACCCGAAAGCCCATAAGGGCCCAAATGTAAAGGTAGAAATACCCAACCACCTGCATTAAATGTGGGTAATGAAAATTAAATACAATCAGGCTGCTTAATTCTCCCTCTAGACCCTACTCTAAATATTAAACACCCACATACTTCCACTAAACACCAAACAAATTACAAGCCTACCCTCAGGCGATAATTATCCTCACCAACCAATATCCTTATCAGTTTTGAATTTATCATTGTCTCAATAGTCGGATACCAAAATCTCTGTTAACTCTTCGACATTTTTATTTCGACTCGAAGGAGGAGCATTAGCTTTTTTCTTTGAAATATATGGGTGCGTTTTCGAAAAGATTTTCTTCTTTTTTGCAGCAACGGTCTTTTTTCTCTTTAAAGACGGTTCTACCTTGACTCCTTCTTCAATGGTTGGAAGATTAGCTTCATTTTCCTTTCTTTTGTTTTTTGTATTCTTTTTTTTGCATCGGATTTGTTGAAAAGCTAGCTCAAACAGTATTCTTAATGAAAGTTACTTTTTTTTGTTTTACACTTTTTTTTCGAGGGAAAATGACTTTGAGACCTATTTAAAATAGCCAATATAATTTTGGCATCTGGTGCCAATAATATTTTCACGGTTTTGTCTGGATTTGGAGGTTTCATGAAGTCTTTTGGGGCAATAGTTCCGAGGAGACCGTCCATCTGTTACTGGTGATGAAGTTTATATGCATAAAGTTGAGTGGAAGAATTTATTTAGCATTATTTTTGCGACCTTTGTCAGCCTCGAGATGATCGTCAATTACTTTAAAATCATCTCTAAGCGTCGGATAATAGAAAGGTAACACGAGAACTTTGGAAAGAATAATTATGGAATTAAAGTTTTTAATGGAGAGAGGGGTCTGCCTCAGTCTATGAGCCATAATTACTAATAGGAGAGTGAATCATAAATTCAAGGTTTCTTGTGTAGGGCAGAGATCTATGAGTCCGAAATTCTCCACTATCATTAGGTCCAGTGGGAACCTAAGTCCCCAGTTGATGATCTCAAGATAAACCATAAATTCATCTACTCCACAATTAAGTGGAGTCCCTCGTTATTTTGGTAGTCGAAGCACTACACTGTTTAGCAACCCCCATTGCATCCTTAGTTGTCCGACTTGGGATTGATTGTAATAGTCATATGGTAAATTCTTCAGCACTATTATATATTTGGGGATGACTAGCTTTAAGTTCACACTTCGAGTGGCGGAAACATCTTTAGAAAGTTCAATGAACTTCTTCTTTTTCCTCTTTTATTTTTCTTCTCCAACTTTTTTAGAAGCATCATCTTCGGTTTCAGAAGCAGCATCGCTTTCTGAACCCTCAACATTTAAATTTGTTTATGTCATTTCCTATAAATCAGTTTCTTCTTCAGAAGCTTCGTCCACCAGTTGGGGATAATTTGAGCTTGAGGTCAGATTTTGTTGTTGGGGATTCGATGGAATTTGTTGACTCCAGGTTGGTATTAACAATCTCCTTCGGGAGAGGAGAAGAAGGAATAGGATTTTGTGAAACATTATTATCCCTCAATTCTCCCATTGCTACAAATGAACTTTTTTAGCAGGATAGGTTTGGAAAGAGAGAGGCTTGGATTGGATTCTAGGCGTCTCTTTGCGAGAATTTCGAGGTGGTTGAGTGTTGATTATGGAAGAAGTCTTTGTTTCTTTTTTAAAAAATTCTTTATTTCTGTTACATTGCGATTTTTCTGAGGAAGAATTGATATGTTGCTAGAAGAGGTTGATGAGAGATTTCCAAGAGGTAATAGAGAAAATGTTTGTTGAGGGGATTTTGGTAAGTATTATCAACAGTTCGACTGAATGAACTGTACAACCCAGAACAATTATGACCACGGTTGAAATTACCGTATACGATGGTTTGAGTTGAAAGCTTTGGAGAATTATCTATTACTCCTGTTGTACGGTACTCAGCAACGCTTTCACTGATGCACAAGTAATCGTAAATGCCAGTCATGATTTTTTAACTAGGAGATGAGTTTTTCATAAACTAGGATGAAGATTAACTAGGAAAGATGAGTTTTCCGGCGAATGTAGCAAAGATATTGGGTAGGAAAGATGAATTTTCCGGTGAAGGTAGTAAATAGATTGGGGTTTTAAATGATTTACTTTCTCTTATTAAAAATGTTTAAAACATAAAGTAATTAATAATGGAGTATTTATAGAAAATCAAGGAACGAGAAATAAGTTAGGGAAGGTGGAGAACTAGGGGGTTACTAATGAGGATATGAAATATTATGGACTTAATGTAATAATGTTAAGGTTATTTATGATAAATTGAAAAGCCACAAGAAGATATTTCAATTACTTATGAATGTAAATGACTATAATACAATGTTTTCCTATTATATAACTAATTGAGTTAGAAGTCTCATGCGCCTATAAATAGGTCATAATGTGATTAGTAAAGGACGACTCTTTTTTCTAAGTCATACTTGAATACTTAAAATCATTTTCTCTCTCTACAATTTTACCCTACATTTCATTCTCTTTCTAAAAATAATTTAGACTTAACAATTTCAATATAAGTTTTCTACTAGTAACTTAGTTTTCTACACTATAACATGTTTTCACTATGATTTCAATATATTTTTCTGAGTAACTTAGTTTCATCTGTTTGTTTTATCTATTTATAATTTTTGGCAGTCAACAAAGTCATGAGGTCCACAATTAATTACATACTCCACATTCTTAAAACGTATTGACTATGAAAAAATGACGGATATTAGTAGTGAGTATAGGATAAGATGAAAATTTAGTTCATGTACAAATGTATGACATAGATTTAAAAACTTTAAATGGTTATTGGTGCGGTAAAGTTTATGTTGGTAGTCATAATTAAAGCAAGTATTATAATGGATGAAAACTTTATTCTAGAATGTATGACATGGATGAAAACTCACTTTCTAAATATATATCTAGATTTCTAGCTTAGTGATGAAGAGCACAATGATGATAAATTAAAATATTGGGATGGAGGAATTATAACCGACTGGAATACTTTAAGCGATGATATTATAATTCATGTTTTTCACTTTTAAATATTTTTTATTGAGAGATTCTCTTAGAAACGTGTAGAAGATGATATTATAATTCATGTTTTTCACTTTTAAATATTTTTTATTGAGAGATTCTCTTAGAAACGTGTAGAAGGTGTAAGATTATAGGGGCTTGTCCATTTTTGTGGACTTCATTATATACTTTTATATAAACCATTAATGCATCCATAAAAAGTTCTATTCCTTCTCGATGTGTTCATTTTCATAATCTTAAGTCTAGGTGGGGTGACAGTGG
Organism: Limnanthes douglasii subsp. nivea; assembly: GCA_036936605.1. NCBI lineage: Eukaryota > Viridiplantae > Streptophyta > Magnoliopsida > Brassicales > Limnanthaceae > Limnanthes > Limnanthes douglasii. The sequence goes on from JAUPFV010000002.1 coordinate 160,409,246, forward strand.
CACTGTTGATGCCATAAATCATCTTCAAACTAAAACATTGCATGAACTAAGCAGATGTGGTAACTATACATATATAACTGATTACAATATATGCAGTTGTTGCGCAGCACGAGTCCCTCGAAAGCTGCCTATTACTGACTATGTATTTGTGTATCACTAGTCGTGCTATTAAATCCATAACGTTTTGTTGTTCAAAGTTCAAGAAACTTTGCCTCTGTTTTTACAAGGTAATTTATGCTAATTGTGAAAACAAGAATAACTAATGATAATTGTGTATTACTAATGCTATTGAATCTATAGCATTTTGTTGTTCAAAGTAAAAAAAACTTCGCTTTTTTACAACAATAATTAATGTGTCCTTTTTTACTTGTATTTATTTAGTGATCTTATTTTTATCATGTCGTTATGTTAAGTTGTTACATAGAACCATTCATATTGTTGTATTTGTTTTGTCTTTTTTATCGTTCAATGCATTTGTCAAGAATAATGGTAACATGAATAATATTATTAGGAATAGAAATAATATGAATAATATTATTAGGAAAATTAACATGACTAATATTTAAAAACTTATTAGAAATAAAAATAACATGAATAATATTATTATAAATAATACTAATAATATTATAAAAATAACACGAATAATAAGAATAATAACATGAATAATAGTTGTAACATTGTAAAAATAACATGAATAAGAAGAATAATAGCATGAATAATAGTAATAGCATTATGAAGATAACATGAATAATAATAGTAAAAAAAAGATATTGTCATAAATAATAGTAACATGAATAAGATTATCATGTATATAAATATAAAGAATAAAAATAATAAGAAGAATAACCTGAGTTCTTGATGATCCAGTAAGACTAATTAGAAGAACACCATGATCTAGATCTGAGTTTAACACCATGATTAAGATCAAAACTCGGTAGAAAGAACACCCATGATCTAAATAGGCACACTAATTTTATCATGATCTAAGCGTGCATACCAAGTTTAGCATGATCTCCATCTACAAAATCTCTTAAACCAAGTAAAGAACTATGGATTGAGTAGTCATCCAGGTTGGTAAAAATCTCGGATATGATTTCTTTTCAAATTTTCAAACTATCGTACAACTTTATAGAAAATGGTTATGTATTTACTAGTAAATGAATACAATTATGGTACAATATTATCTTAAAAGTTGTTCTCATGTTTCTAGATCTAAAAACACAATCTGAAATTAAAGAAAATGTAATTTAAATATACACAAAAAAGCAGTAGCTCAGTTGTTCCTAAGAAAACTTAAAATTCTCAAACAATGTTAAAACCATAGTTCAAAGTAGCTTACACACTTAATTAAACATAGCCTTTTAATTAAGTTAGATTGATCAATAACATTCAAGATTTGGGTCAAATGTCCTCCTTCACATGGAAAGTGATATTCCAAGAGCTTGTGGGAGATATTGCGACTGCTTACTTGAGGATATATCCATAACATCCAAGATGAAATGTTGGAGATATTGTAACTACTTGCTTGAGGAGTACTTTCTGATTCTAAATTAGAAGTCTTTTTTCTAATCTAAATTCTAGAAAGAGAAATGAAGTAGTATAAACTTCCAAACAAGATTAAAAAAATGTTCCACGATGAACTGAGCTAAGGGCCACCAACAAGATGGGCACATATAGTACCTAATATGCAAATATCTTGCTTTGATTAGTCAATACAAACTTTTGAATTGAGTATTGAAACTTATCTACTTTTACGTCTAATTCTCCAAGCTTTTTGGTCAACTTCCTATTTTTTACCAACTCATAGCCATAAACATGTTTTGCCTATGTTGCTTTTTGTGTTTCCATTAGCATAAAATCATGTACACAATAATGAGATCATCATATGGAGCGCTTACTGATAAGTAGGAAAACAAATCCTTAGAATGACACCAACTCAGAGAATAAGAATAACATTTTTATTAATAATCAATACTAAAATTAGTTAAAAAAATAAAATACATCTTTGAAAAGTGCTTTATGAAATCTAAAAACATATGAGCTGCATAAATTGTTTAAAGAACAAACGAATAAAGCAAAGGACACAGTATTGAAAGAGAAGATTTTATTATGAAAAGTAAGAGAATATTAGATCTAGTTTGGTTTTAGATAAAAAATATAACCGAAAATATTAAATGACGTACGATGAGTGTTCGACTGATGAATGACATTGCCAGGCTTGGGGTGGTCATCCAAAATCACCAAGAGCCCTCCAGGTAATATGTTTTTCTTTCTAATGGCCCTTAACTTAATGTTTTAATGCTGAATAAACATCTTTAAGAAATCTACGAAAGAAAATGACCTGTTAAAAATTCATATATTAGATGAAGCTTTCCCAGCTCTTTCAATAAAAAAAGAAAGTAAAACATCAAATTGATTCTACATAACTGATCCCATGAATCAATTGAAAAATAATATCAAGTCCTATGTAGATGTGATAACATCAAATAGTAAAGTTACATAATCTATTCATTCAGAAATTAAGGAGAAAAAATATCACATTTTTATCTAATTCACAACTTAAGTCAAGGAACACCTGATGGCTTCATCTAAATTTCCATCAATTGTTGACCTTTCAATGATTTTGATCTAAGGGTTGGAATGGCTCTGATTTGAGGGATGATTATTTGGTTTTAGGGTAATTGGATTTTCTATTAACTATGTTGGATTTAGTTGCAAATTGGTTACGTAGTTGTATGATTCAGCAAATATTATTATTTTTTAACCATTATGTAAGTCTCCTATAAATAATTGATTTGACACGCGTAATAAATAACGAGAGGAATAAAAATTGACAACCACATGTTGATCAATATTTACAAAATAAACAACTCAAGTCAAGAAAAACTCTCTCAAAAAAAGATACAAAAAATGATCTAAGATAAATCAAGATCCATATCAAGAACAGAGTAATTGAAGCATCTCTTTAGCAATCCCCTACACCATACTGGTTGCTTGCCAGTTATTGAAAAAAAACAAAAAGTACAATGATTAAAGGAAGCAAATATTATCATGAACTTAAGCTTCAGACACCACCAAATCCTTAAGAAATCTACGAAAGCAAATGACCTGTTTAAAATTCATATATTACATGAAGCTTTCCCGGGTCTTTCAATAAAAAAAGAAAGTAAAACATCAAATTTATTCTACATAACTGATCCCATGCATCAATTGAAAAATAATATCAAGTCCTTTGTAGATGTGATAACATCAAATAGTAAAGTTACATAATATATTCATTCAGAAATCGAGGATTAACAATATCACATTTTTATCTAATTCACAACTAAAGTCAAGGAACACTTGATGGCTTCATCTAAATTTTCATCAATTGATGACCTTTCAATGGTTTTGATTTTAGGGCTGGAATGGTTCTCATTTGAGGGCTGAATATTTGGTTTTAGGGTAATTGGATCTTTTATTAACTATGTTGGATTTATTTGCAAATTGGTTACGTAGTTGTATGATTCGTCAAATAGTAATATTTTTACCCATTATGTAAGTCTTCTATAAGTAATTGATTTGACACGCGTAATAAATAACGAGAGGTATAAAAATTGAAAACCACAAGCTGATCAATATTTACAAAATAAAAACTCAAGTAAAAAAATCTCAAAAAAAGCTACAAGAAACTATCTAAGATAAATCAAGATCCATATCAAGAATAAAGTAATTGAAGCAGCTCTTTAGCAATCCCCTAGACTATACTGGCTGCTTGCGAGTTATTGAAAAAAAAAACAGAAGATATAACGATTAAAGGAAGCAAATATTTATCATGAACTTAAGCTTCAGACACCCCCAAATCCTTAAGAAATCTACGAAAGCAAATGACCTGTTCAAATTTCATATATTAGATGAAGCTTTCCCAGCTCTTTCAATAAAAAAAGAAAGTAAAACATCAATTTGGTTCTACATAACTGATGCTGAGAATTAATTGAAAAATAATATCAAGTCCTATGCAGTTGTGATAACATCAACTAGTAAATTTACATAATATTTCATTCAGAAATCGAGGAGAAACAATATCACATTTTTATCTAATTCACAACTAAAGTCAAGGAACACTTAATGGCCTCATCTAAATTTCCATCACTTGATGATCTTTCGATGGTTTCGATTTTAGGGCTGGAATGGTTCTGATTTGGGGGCTGAATATTTGGTTTTAGGTTAATTGGGTCTTTTATTAACTATGTTGGATTTATTTTGAAATTGGTTACGTAGTTGTATGATTCGGCAAATAGTAATGTTTTTACCCATTATGTAAGTCTTCTATAAATAATTGATTTGACATGCATAATAAATAACGAGAGGAATAAAGATTGAAAACCACAAGTTGATCAATATGTATAAAATAAAAACTCAAGTCAAGAAAAACTCTCAAAAAAGCTACAACAACTAATCTAAGATAAATCAAGATCCATATCAAGAACAGATTAATTGAAGCACCTCTTTAGCAATCCCCTACACTCTACTGGTTGCTTGCCGGCTATTGAAAAAAAAGGTACAACGATTAAAGGAATCAAATATTTATCATCAACTTAAGCTTCACACACCCCAAATCCTTAAGAAATCTACGAAAGAAAATGACATGTTTAAAATTCATATATTAGATGAAGCATTCCCAGCTCTTTCAATAAAAAGAGAAAGTAAAACATCAAATTGATTCTACATAACTGATCCCATGAATCAATTAAAAAATAATATCAAGTCCTATGCAGATGTGATATTATCAAATAGTAAAGTTACATAATGTATTCATTCAGTAATCGAGGAGAAACAATATCATATTTTTATCTTAAATACGAATGTTAGATATATTTTGATACGATTTCCATTCAAAGAGAAATTGTGTAAACCATGGAAGAAAAACTATTGGACCATAGGAGAATTTTCAATGAGATTACTCAGATAGACACCTGATATTTATCTTAAATACAAATGTCTTATTACTCCAACATGGATCAAAACATCAAATCTCCCTCAATTCCTATACGATGAAAACTTTATAAAAACAGTTGCATCCTCTATAGTGAAACCTTTAAAATCTTAGATTCTTGATAGATATAGAGTTGAACATAATTTGTTATATTTCTCTATCATTAGATGTGGATCGGGTTCGGGGATAATGATTGTTGTTGGTTGGTTAGAAACTATAAAGATATCCTACCATATTGTTCTTACTGTCAACATTTAAGACACAAAATCTCCAAGTGTAAAAATATTAATATAATGAACGACTTAGTAAATAAAAACTTCAAAATGTGTCTCTCAATTCAATTCTTCAAATCAAACAGAGATGTCGGTACCAAACTCTTCAAAGCTCAAATCTATAATGATAAAAAACAAAGAAAACTCTAGGACTAATACAGCTAAAACTTAAAACACCCTATTTATACTAATAAGCATATTTTTGTCCATTTTTTAGGTTCAAGTACCTATTGGTAGTATGCATATTTAGGTATTAGGTGGTAATGAGATAGTTGAGTGGGTATTTATCGATACTTTTTTATTTATTAAAACTAACAATTATTTTATTTATTAGTCCCGAGAACAAGTTAATAAAAAAAGTGAAAATTTTACAACCACATGTTATGAATATTAAATTCAAGAAGTCTAAATAATTTTTAATGTTTTTTTAAAAATTAAACTTTTGTTATATATTATTTACTTCAATATTTTTAAACAGTTCGTTAATAAACCAAACTAATATCAAGTTTTTTTAATAGTTGTCAATTATATATACATATAAATATTTTCATCATTTTCTATGTGAGAATTACTGAATCTAAAACTAGTTGGCTAAAGGCATTCGTTGATAAGGCACCACAAATGATATATAAACCTAAAAAAATAAGGATTGTATTATTTATTTATTTATTTATATACATGTGACTTTTGCAATATCTAATTAAGATTTCTAACTAATCAATTTCATAAGTTTTGGATAAATAACATCAATTCCTATTAGTTAAGAGCATTAGGTGATGAAACACTCCCAAATATATACTGAAACATACTAATTAAACTATAAAATTAGACAAAGAACATCTAAGAATTAACATAAATCTCTATCCTTTGTACACGAATCTTGACCATTTAAGAAGAGATTGAGCCACTCAATAAAGGTTTATGGAACCCCTTTATATATTTATATATATATATATATATATATATATTAGGGAGAGTTATAATAACAATCTCAGAAAAATTCAAATTACCGATAACCACCTAGATTTTGAAGTTTCAAAGCTTTCAAAAATAACCATGAACATACAACTAACGTACAACCTTCAAATTACCGATAACCACCTCGATTTAGTTATTTGTAACCTTCAAAACTCGATTTCTTTCAAACCCTAACTAAAACAAATCCAAAAACATATATACTTATATTTTTAAAGACAGACAAATTAAAATCTATGATTGATTTTTTTGGAATTTGTTTTCTTCATATTTTTCAACCAAATTACATGTAATTATGTCATTAAAACACAATTGTCTTTTCGCAACCAAATTATATGTAATTATGCAATGAGAACACATCTGCTTTTTCCATACTTATTTCGCAACTGAAATCCTATTTACGTAACTATTTTATTCTTAATTACACAACTTATTTGTACGCAATTCCGCACCCACGCATTTGTTTTTTTGTAACTAAATTACTTTTTTATACTTATTTCGTAACCAAATTACAGATAATTATTACTAAAAACATTAAAAAATACAAAAAAATAGGTACTGATAAATATATTTGAGGTCGAAATTAACAAATTGGAGTTGAATTGCAGAAGCTTTCGCGTTATCACTAAAACAATTAAAAAGAAAAAAGAAAAAAATAATCAAAAATAGCAAATTAAAGAGTTAAAATATGCAACCTCATAATTAAGCACAATAGTGGAGCATGCATAAAACAATACCTAAAGAAGAAATGAAAAAAAAAATGAAATTGAAAAAATTAAAATTAAAATAAAATTTCAATAAAACAGTACTCTAACTTATTTTAATTTTATTTATTCTGATTTTTTATAAAAATAAATATATATCTTCTCTCAACTTTACAAAACTTTCAAATCATTCAAAACATATTAAAGAAAATAAGAATTATCCATTTTGTCCCAATTAGAAGGCTTTGAACGCGATAAGCCATGAGATATACAATGTTTTCTTGTATTGGGCCTTGTTGATCTAATCAGGCAATGCGTGATCGTGAAATTTGTTTAGCATGACAGATCTATTATTTTCACAATCTTAATTTTTTAATAATTATTTTTTAAGTAAATATTAAAAAAAGTTGCATCGGGTTGTCTTCCAATCAACTCTTCGTTTAAAGTCAGTAGCTCAACCTTTTGGATTACTAATTCGGAGTTTGGAGAGGAATTGAGATCTGATATTTGTCAATAATCCCTTTAAAGTATGGTTTTAGATGGTGACCATTCACTTTAGAAGTCTATATTTTTTCAGATGTGATACCTAGATATATTTCGAGGAAAGACTTCAGTTATCTCAAATGGTCAAGACCATCTTAATCGTAAATTTCAAAAGGAAATCTTAATCGTGAATTGTATAGCATCATTTTCTTCCTTGCATAATAGTTTGGTAGAATAATTTTTTTTATTGTGCCCGAATTTTATTTTCTCTTTTTAGATTCTAGTTTTTTCTTATACTTCATTACGAGGCTCCTCTGGATCATTCAGGTGCAACAAGAGATTCTTCCCAACAGATTTTATATAAACTCAATAAATGATCCAATATAATCGATGTTCTACCTCTACAGGGAAATGCCAAACTTTTCAATAGACCAGTTTATAAGGTGGCATACCAATGGAGGTGCTGAATGCATTTATGTATGCGAAGGGCATCATCAAGGTTTGAAAACCAATCTTTTCTAGAAGCTTTACTATTTTCTCAAATGTTCTTTTCAATTCTCAGTTTGAGAGTTCGACATAGTCAATCTTGGTAGTTCGGTTGACGAATGAGCTGGAGAACCAATACTGCTAAATGATGCCAGCGGAGATGCTGGATTTGGAGATTGGGGTAAGTTTGTAGATGAGGTAGTGGATGTCACTTGCGCAAATTCAAAGTATAATTGTAACTCTTTTTTTTATCATTTCTAATCTTGTTCGCCGGTTCTCTAATGAAGTCATCGGGTTTTGGTCTGTTATTTCTTCCTAGATAGAGACCGAAGAGATCGACAATGGATGCTCGAGGTGAGTGAAGGCGGTAGGATCGTGAAGCTCTATAGATTCCAGTAAATAGAGATTCAGCTGATAGATTTCATGTATGTTCACACAAGAAAAATGGAGATTACATCTAGGAGATCATCATGAGCCACGAAGGATCTGGTACGGTGTATAAAATTCGACCGAGCAGCGGAGAGGCAATTGCGGTGAAAAAACTTTGGAGCCAGAACATATCTTTTTTGCTCCGATGTTACAGCTTTCCTTGCTGTCTCATGGTGTTTTGGAATGTGTTTCCTCTTCCTGTTAATAAAAGAAGTATTTGTATAGTAAAAATCAGAGAATATACCTCATGCACGAAGCTCTGATACCACTTCATTCCTCGAACGTTGTTCTCCGGGAGCTAGGCAGAAGGAAAAAGTCTTATGGCTTGGCAGGTTTCAGGAGAGTTTTTATGCAATGGTGTACATGTGTTGTGGCTCCGATAGCATGCAGCCCATAATGGAGACAGAGAGATAAAAAATCTGTAGCGAGGAATCTTTCTAGGCAGCCAATCTTTACGAAACTCGACGTTTCTTAGTAGAGTTGAAAGGCTGTAGCGTAAAATTTTGCAAGAGTCACACTCTACCGGTAAATTTCCTTATCTTGTACATGCATTACATGTAGAAAATAGTGTTTCGTTTCCGGATAATCTCTGAAGTCTTGTAAACAATTTCTTATTGAAATATTTTTGGGGTTCTCCAAAAATTTCAATTGGATAAAATCAGAGATATATGTTTTGAACAGAGAGGATGAAAATGATATAATCTTCTTTTCAACAGAACCCATATTTATAAATTCGACCAACCAAAAACAGTTTGGAAGTTATGGCAGTTAGGGTATCTTAACTGGTTTTGTAATAAAACGGCTAAAATTGAAAATTTGAATAAAACGGTCAAATTTTCAATTTCGAAATTCTGTTGACTTGCAACAATAGCCGATTTAACCAAGGGGCTCCGCCCCTTGACCCCGCTAATCGTGATATAATCTAACAAGCATGCACTCCGCACTCTACGACTTGTTTGATAATATATCATGATTAAATTGGTCGACTAGTCGATCCAATTACACTAAAATAAATAACATTACACATCTCAGTCCCTCTCCATTATCATATTCTACTTTTCTGTATTATACATTTTTGTGTTTTATTCTGAACTTGTTCATCTTACGCAATCCACATCCACGCAACTCTCATCATCTCACCTTATCTCAATACATCTATTTAATTACGCACTACTGTCTACGCCTGAGACTACATCTGTACTTCATTGTACTATATCACATACTACTGTCATACTTGCGTTCCACCTCACCAATAACAATGTTTGTTTATATAAACCCTCTGAGACTACATCTGTACTTCATTGTGCTATACCACATACTACTGTCATATTTGCGCTCCATCTGTACTTGAGTGTCTTTTATGACAAAGTCAGAGTTTAAACCCTCTGAAGCACGCTTTACTTTACTTGTATCCTTTATTTAACTTTACTTGTATCCTTTATTTAACTTGTGTCGTGTGTTAGTGACTTTTATGTGTATTTAAACCAACAAGTTTATTAAATGAATTAAGTCTTTTCTTTTCACATTCCAGTAACTCTTTTGCCTTTCTCATTTTCATTTACTCTTACTCTTACTGTTAAACCTTTGTCTTCTGCACCAACAAAGTAGTATCAGAGCCCTCTTCTTAAGGGATTTGTGAGGTTAAAATAGAAAGATATTTTTCAATCGCTGCACCACCAGTCGTCGATGGAGACAATTATCAAATGTGGGCAGTTCACATGGAGACTTATTTAGAGGCTTTAGATCTTTGGGAAGCAGTAGAAGAGGAATACTAAATCCCTCAACTTCTAGCAAACCCTACTATGGCACAAATCAAAGCATATAAGGAAAAGAAGACGAGAAAATCAAAGGCAAAAGCTTGTCTATTTGCCGCTGTATCTCAGATGATATTCACACGAATAATGTCTCTCAAAACAGCCAAAGAAATTTGGGATTACCTCAAGGCTGAGTACAAAGGAGATGAAAGGATTCGTGGAATGAAAGTCCTAAATTTAATTAGGGATTTTGAGTTGCAAAAGATGAAAGAGTCTGAGTGCGTGAAAGAGTATTCAGACAGACTTCTCAGCATTGCCAATAATGTGAGATTTCTTGGGTCTGAATTAAAAGACTCCAGGATTGTTGAAAAGATATTGGTGATGGTTCTAGAAAGGTTTGAAGCAACCATTACTACTCTGGAGAACACCAAAGATCTGTCAAATATCTCTCTTACAGAACTCTTAAATGCCTTACTAGCATAGGAGCAGATGTGGTCTACGAGGCAAGAAGAAGGTGCCCTACATGTGAAGCATCAAGACAACAACAGGTATAAAAAAACTTCAAAAAATTAATTGACATTGGAGATTCATCTAGCGATTATCAAAAAATAAAAGAAGCAGATCTGAGAAAATCCTACCCGCCTTGCCGCCATTGTAAAGTTAAAGGTCATCCACCATACAGGTGTTGGAGGAGACCTGCTGCGAAATGCTCCAAATGTAATCAAGTTGGACATGAAGCTGAAATTTGTAAAGTAAAGGGTCAGAAGCAAATGCAAGATGCAAATGCACGTGTAGTTGATCAAGAAGAAGAAGATCAACTGTTTGTGTTCACTTGTTTTTCAGGCAGAGAATCCAGTGAAAGTTGGTTGATTGACAGTGGGTGCACAAATCATTTGACATATGATAAAGAACTCTTTGAAGAATTAAAGGACACTGAAGTTAAGAGAGTGAGGATCGGCAACGGTGAACACCTGAAAGTCAAGGGAAAAGGTACAGTAGCTATAATAAGCTATGGAGGTACAAAGTTTATTACAGATGTTTTATTTGTACCGAAAATTGATCAAAATCCGTTAAGTGTTGGTCAATTGCTTGATAAAGTCTACAAAGTATTATTTGAGAATAAACAGTGAGTCATCAAAGATGTTAGCGGCAAAGACTTGTTCAATGTTGAAATGAAAGAAAAAAGTTTTACTCTAAATCCAATGGAAAATGAGTAGATGGCTTTTAAACCCAGACCATGTGCTACTGAGATTTGGCATAAAAGACTTGGGCATTTTCATCATTGAGGGCTGCTTCATATGCAGTCAAAGAAGCTGGTTGAATGACTCACAGACATTAATGATGACATGCCTCATTGTCGGGCTTGTAATTTTGGGAAGCAGCGCAGGAAACCATTTCCTAAACAAGCGTGGAGAGCCTTAAGAAAGCTACAGCTGGTTCATACTGATCTCTGCGGTCCTCAACGAACACCATCACTAAATGGTAATCGCTATTACATCATTTTTATTGATGACCTAACAAGAATGTGTTGGATTTGTTTTTTAAAGCGAAAATCAGAAGTTGCTGGTGTGTTTTGGAAATTTAAATCAAGAGTTGAGAATGAAAGTGGATGTTTGATTCAGACTATAAGATCTGATAATGGCGGGGTATATACTTCAGAACATTTTAACAGGTTTTGTGAAGATGCTGGAATTGAACATCAACTGACAGCACTATACTCTCCTCAACAAAATGGAGTCAGTGAAAGAAGAAATAGATTCATAATGGAGATGACGAGATACATGCTTCATGCAAAAAATCTTCCAAAATGCTTTTGGGGAGAAGCAGCAAACACTGTTGTGTACTTACAAAATCGAATTTCGACGAAAGCTGTAAAAGACTTGACGGCATTTGAAGATTGGTATGGTTACAAACCTTCTTTAAAGTTTCTTACAATATTTGGTTGCCTTTGTTTCACTTATATTCCACTGGTCAAGCGAGATAAGCTTGATTAGAAGGCAGAATCTGAATTTTTATTGGGTATAACAGTATATCCAAAGCTTATAAAATTTTCTAGCCACTTACTGGTCAAGTTATAGTGAGCCGAGATGTTCAATTTATTGAAAATGAGAAATGGAATTGGGAAGAATCCACCAAGGTGAACCAGAATTTTAATTCATAAAACACTTCAATCAATGGTAGCATGATAGAAGAAGAAGAACCTAAAGTTGAGGGCCAAGATGCTTCAGTTGATGATGCTCCGGTAAGAGGTACTAGGTCTCTGTCTAATATTTATCAAAGGTGTAATGTAGCTGTCTGTGAACCTACAGGGTTCCGTGATGCAAAAGACAGTCAGCATAGGATGGCTGCAATGCAGGAGGAGCTGTCAACGATCGTAAAAAATAAAACTTGGGAGTTGGTTGATCGACCTCTAAACCGAAAAATAATTGGTGTAAAATGTGTTTTCAAAACAAAGCTAAATCTTCATGGTTCAGTTAACAAATTTAAAACAAGACTTGTTGTAAAAGGATATGCACAAGTGTTTGGAGTGGACTATTCAGAAACTTTTGCACCAGTTGCTAGGCTTGATACAGTAAGATTATTGCTGCTCAAAATAGTTGGAAAGTGTTCCAACTATTAGGTGCGACCAAAAGTCCCACATCCCACATCGGTTAAACATGGGAAGAAAGATCTGTATATATGTTAAGAATACATCTCCATTAATGTGAGGCCTTCTGGAAGTGGACCAAAAGCAAAGACGTGCGGGCCTTTGGGCCCAAAGCGGACAATATCACAATATTGTGGAGATCGGAGTATTCTTACTTATACAAAAGCGGAATATACTGACCCAATATTCCCTACAAATGGTATCAGAGCACCAGGCCAAGACAGAACGCGATGTGACGCGATGTAGGGGTTGTGATGATGTGGGTGAAATTCTCAGGATGCCGAACAGCTTGTCAGGAGCCATACTCAAGGTGGTGAAATTCTCAGGATGCCGAACAGCTTGTCAGGAGCCATACTCAATGTGATTGATCTGCTGGATAGATGGAGCGCCAGATGGCTCATCAAGCAGGTGACTTGATCAAGGAGCGGCGCAGATTCATCTATAGATGGCTCATCAAGCAGGTGGCTTGATCAAGGAGCGACACAGTGTCATCTGATAGTGAGCAGATAGATCCGCCCTAAAGCTCTAGAGTGCAGGTTTCTCTTCACCTGACTAGAGTAGGCGGATGTAAGTCAATTGAGAGGAGGCTAGAGTGGTACTTTGTTCGAGAGGAGGATTGTTAGGTGCGACCAAAAATCCCACATCCCACATCGGTTAAACATGGGAAGAAATATCAGTATATAAGTTAAGAATACATCTCCATTAGTGTGAGGCCTTTTGGAAGTGGACCAAAAGCAAAGCCGTGCGAGCCTTTGGACCCAAAGCGAACAATAACACACTATTGTGAAGATCGGAGTATTCTTACTTATATACAAAAGCGGAATATATTGAACAACCTGAAGGTTTTGTAAACAGAGGGAATGAAGATAAAGTCTATTTGTTAAAAAAGGCTTTATACGGCCTAAAAGAGGCTCTGCGGGCATGGTACAACAAGATTGATGATCATTTGGTGGGTCTTGGCTTTCGCAAAAGTCAATCTGAACTCACATTGTATGTCAAGAATGAAGGTACAAATACCTTAATCATTTCTCTTTATGTAGATGATTTGTTAATTACTGGAAACAACCATGACCAAATTAATCAGTTTAAACTCGAAATGGAAGAGGCTTTCGAAATGACAGACCTTGGTCTGATGTCATACTTCCTCGGCATTGAGATCAAACAAAGCCAAGATGAAGTGTTCATATGTCAAGGAGAGTATGCAAAGCAGATACTTAAAAAATTTCAAATGGAAGATTGCAAAGCAATGGATACTCCAATGAATCAAAAGGAGAAGCTGGTCAAAGATGATGGTTCTGCTAAGGTTATTGAACCCGAGTTCAGGAGTTTGGTAGGTTGTATGATGTATTTGACAGAAACCAGACCCGACATATTAAATGCTGTAAATATTTTCTCCAGATTCATGTTTTGTCCCAGCGAAAAGAGTTATCAGATACGTAAAGGGGACTTGGAATTATGGAGTTAAGTTTTTGAAGATCGGAGTATTCTTACTTATATACAAAAGCGGAATATATTGAACAACCTGAAGGTTTTGTAAACAGAGGGAATGAAGATAAAGTCTAATTGTTAAAAAAGGCTTTATACGGCCTAAAAGAGGCTCTGCGAGCATGGTACAACAAGATTGATGATCATTTGGTGGGTCTTGGCTTTCGCAAAAGTCAATCTGAACTCACATTGTATGTCAAGAATGAAGGTACAAATACCTTAATCATTTCTCTTTATGTAGATGATTTGTTAATTACTGGAAACAACCATGACCAAATTAATCAGTTTAAACTCGAAATGGAAGAGGTTTTCAAAATGACAGACCTTGGTCTGATGTCATACTTCCTCGGCATTGAGATCAAACAAAGCCAAGATGAAGTGTTCATATGTCAAGCAGAGTATGCAAAGCAGATACTTAAAAAATTTCAAATGGAAGATTGCAAAGCAATGGATACTCCAATGAATCAAAAGGAGAAGCTGGTCAAAGATGATGGTTCTGCTAAGGTTATTGAACCCGAGTTCAGGAGTTTGGTAGGTTGTATGATGTATTTGACAGAAACCAGACCCGACATATTAAATGCTGTAAATATTTTCTCCAGATTCATGTTTTGTCCCAGCGAAAAGAGTTATCAGATACGTAAAGGGGACTTGGAATTATGGAGTTAAGTTTTTGAAGCAGAAAGAGATGAAACTAATTGGTTTCTCTGACAGTGATTGGGGTAGCTCGATTGATGATATGAAAAGTACATCAGGTTACTGTTTTTCTCTCGGATCAGGTATATTCTCTTGGAGTTCAAGAAAGCAGGAAACAGTAGCTCAATCCACTGGTGAAGCAAAATTTATAGCTGCTGCAGCTACTGTTAATCAAGCTCTTTGGTTAAGGAAACTTCTAGTTGATCTAAACATGGAGCAAGAACAAAGAACTGAAATACTAGTTGATAATAAAGCTGCCATTGCGATATCAAACAATCTGGTCTTTCATGGAAAGACTAAGCACTTCAATATCAAACTATTCTTTGTTCGAGAAGTTCAAAAGAGTGGTGATGTGAGTCTGCGTTACTGCAAATCTGAAGATCAAATCGCAAATATTTTCACTAAACCTCTGTCAGTTAGCAAGTTTGAAGATTTGCGAAAAAGACTTGAAGTTTGCAGCTTCTAAACAGGAGGAGTGTTAGAATTATTTAGAATCTGTTATTTTATGTTAACAGTGTGTCTTTTGCATGTCTTTTGCATGTCTTCATCATGTCTTTTGAGTCTTTTATGACTAAGTCAGAGTTTAAACCCTCTTAAGCACGCATTACTTTACTTGTATCCTTTATTTAACGTGTGCTAGTGACTTTTACGTGTATTTAAACCAACAATTTTATTAAATGAATTAAGTCTTTTCTTTTCACATTCAAGTAACTCCTTTGCCTCTCTCATTTTCATTTACTCTTACCGATAAACCTTGTCTTCTGCACCAACAATAGTCTCTCTATGTATGCCCGCTATGTTTTGTAGTGTCTCGTATTCACCCTTGTCTCATATCACCAGAGTATCTCAGCATTCATTCCACCCCACCACTTATATGTCACCATGTGTGTCTTCTGTACCGTTCTTTTCTTTCATTGTTGTACATATCCTTTCCATCAACAGTTGAGTGAGGGCCTGGTGAGTTGTGAGACCTACAATCTGTAAACCTGCAGCTTCAGCAACCCAAACATCTTGGAGTCTGGAGACTATCAAGCTCTCATTGGCTCGACAACTTATCAAACCCCCTCCTGAAATGTATCAAGATGGTTATACAAAGTTGTTTCTCCGTGCAAGACAGAACAGTGTGTTGGAGGATAGGAGGAAACAAGCTATGCAAGGGATTCTCGGGCTTCAGAAGTCCTTCCGCGTTCATTAGTAACTTAAGAAAAACAAAAAAACACAAGAAAGGAGGAAAATACAGTCATTTATCCACAATGGAAACTGCCAGGTGAAAATACATGATAGGGGCCAAGAGGGCTGCAGCGGCTAGTTCTCTGGGAGCTGATGTGAATTTAACAAGTAAATAATACGAGATCAAAATCAATTGGCTCACTGACTAGCACAGGGTACTATTTTGAGTCTGGAAGAGTTGAGTTCTGCTGGTGCTAGCATTCCATTGGAGGAATTCATAAACAGTAAGCTGACTCCAAAATTAGTTAGTGGCACCAGTCCCGAAAATGGTAGAGCTGGTGGTACACTAAGAACCTTGGAAGGCATTGCAGCACGCTCTTCTACATGTCGGACTAAGAGACTCTACGGTAAAATGTTCCAAGACTATTAACTTCTTTTTCTTGCACTTGTTGGACTGCGCTTCTGGAGCTGTCATCAATTCCCAATTGTTGTTGCTGCTGTTGGATTTGGCTAATACGAGAAACCTATCGGGATCGCTGCCCAGATTTCTGAATTTGGTAATTCGAAATCGAATTCATGTCGTTGGAGAATTTACTGCTGTTGAATTGTTATAGGAAGGGGGGCGATTTGCAGCATCTGTTGAACAAATTGTGACCGAAGGAAAACAGACGTGGAGAAGTTTGTGCGGCGGTTGATAAATGCTGGAGGGAAGAACATGTTACTTCTGTCGGAGCTTCATCTACTGACGAGATCTTCAGTCCATCACAAAACAAGGCGTGAAGAAGAAAGGTTTGCTGAAGAGCCTTTATACGTTGCACTATTGGGAGTTTGCCGTTTCCTCAGCAACCTTCACGAAAGCCAGAGATGACCCATTTGGCTCAGTTGTATCTCCACTAAGATACCTGTTGCAGTCGCTCTCCTTTAGTGGTGTCAACCTGCACCGACTGAAGCATATCAGCTGGAGCTTTGTCAAAAGTAATTATATTCCTTTCCAAGAGTTTAGAATTCTTGGCTGCATTGATTTCTGGTGAATGTAGCTTGTAGTCTCAAGTTATTATGAAAGTGACATCTATGTTCCAGTCTCCTAGCGGCAAACATGAATATGTCTTCTCCTTCTTCAACTCATGGATAGTGCCACAGGGATCAGCAAAGTGTATGTATAAATCTAATATGTCTTCTTTATCTTCCATATTCAATTCTTGAATGAGACCAAGGTGAGGGGAGAGTTACTTCGCTATAATGGAATCTACCAGGTTTACTTGCGGAGGCTCTCTATGCATCATCAAGAATTTTATCAATTTCCCTATGGAGTAATTTACAATGAGGGACTTTCTTTATGCCGTCACTTAATAAGCCTCTAGCTGCATTGGCGTTTTCCTGCACTGTAACAAGTTTAATTGCTTCTTTGTATTAATTGCTTCTTTGTATATACCAGAGATTCCTTGAGATATCCCAAGCGCTTATCCATGTTAGCTTTCCTTGTAATATTTTCAACAAAGTCTGAATCCGTTCCAAAACTACACTGAAGAAGAGCTTTGCGAGCAGCAGATACATTTTGGATTTGTTCTTTAAATCTGTCCTGAAAAAGATATATAGCAGGCACCCTCTACAGCCAGTAAACAAATCGACTAAAATCATTATGAGACGTGTATTAATCAACATTTTCCATTAACTTGCTTTCAGCTCACCAGATATTAGCATGATTACAAGTAAGTTTTAAGAATTTGAACTCTATTTTGTTCAGTTTTGGCACACGCTGTGCCATATGCTACTTAACATAGAGGTAACAATAGTCTGAGAAATACTATATACAGTTCTTGCGCACACTCAGAAACTTTAATGAACTTCACGATCAAATGATTTGAGGGTCTCAGTAAAAATTTATTGCTTTGTCCCTTGATCTTAGTATGTTATTCGCGAGACCCTAACGATAACTATCGACCTCTGATTAAGTATACTATACTAAACATAAGGTTACATATTTTTTGAGTAACTAGCATTTTAAGGTAAATGGGGACTAGGATAGTACCAGCAAAATACAATAGTGTAGAAACACTATTTACAAACACATCAAAAACAAAATAATGTAGAAACTGTTAACTATAAATCGTGTTTTTAAAGTAGAAGAGAGATATTAACACTAAAATCTGTCACGTACTTTTGCAAACGAGTATATAAGACTTTCATTCATTACATTTATGTCTTTATATTGCATATCCTTATTAATAGCTCATTTATTTTTATGAAAAACAGTTAATAAAAATTAATAATCACTTCAAAAACCTGTAAGTAGTAGGATAAGCTTCGTGCCAAGTTCGATCTAGTTTAATCTGCTTCGATATACATCAACTCAAAACTTCTTAATCTTTATCCTTATCATCTTCGAGTACATTTATAAGTGTATTCGCTTCGAAATTATCTTCAGTCATTTTCTTCGGATACTTATGTATGCGGAAGTATGAGTTGGCTTCTTCGTAACGGATACAAACATTTGGTATGGCGTATTACGTGTGCAGTGAGTAATTATGATTTATCCATTAGACCTATACGTAGGTCTCACAATTTACAAACGTCACACTATCCCCTTTACACACAAAAGCTCCACCTCTTTAACTTCTCTCACACCTTTTTCTCTTTTCAAACTTTTTCTATAAATAACATCTCATTCTTCACTTCACACAAACTTTTTAGAGACAGAAAATTGTCTTTACTTGAAATAATTCCTTGCTAACCTTCTCTGAGTAACCAATTCATTGGCTACCTTTGCTGGAAAACTCATACCCTCCAGCCAATCTTCAAATCAGTTTATGAAAAACCACTCAAAAAAAAACCCAGAAAACCAATTTCCCCAAATACTAAGAAGAAAGTTTTTAGTGCTTACGATTATTTCTGCATTAGTGAAAGAGATGAGGAGTACAAAGGTGCTGGATTGATAAGCAATGCTCCTTAATTTTCTACTGAAACCATTCAATATGGTTACTTCGACCCACATTTAATCTCTCCTGTGCTTTCAAATTTCTCCACTCCAGAATCTCAAGCGCCTTTATCATCAAACCCTTCGCAATCCACACCTCGAACTTCCTCTCCAACTCTTACAACTGCATCTCCTCAGAAAAATCGTAAAGAAACTCGAAGCTTATCTACTTCAAAAAGATCAGAAGAAACTCCATCTCCTATCAGCTCTAATCCACCTCGAAAACTACGCAAAGAGACTCATCAGGTTCAGCCAAAAACTCACCTCCCCCAAAATTATCTTGTGAAAAAAGAAAACTTCTTAACTTTGTGATATTTCGATGCTATCAACACTTCACCAACTACTTCCCAAAATCCTGCAGATAACCTTACACCACCATCTCCCCCTCCCTGAGGGAGATTGTTAAGAATATCACTCAGTCACAACATATTCCATCGAATACTCAAGAAGAAAACTCAATCTCAACGTCTAACCCGACTCGACTTATAGATAAAGCTTCTAATGAAGAAGTAGATTCTGAGGCTACTTATTCTGTTAGTGGTGCTAAAGAAAGTGTAGTTGCGTCAGATACAGAAGACGATGCCTCAAAGCACGGAGCAGTTTAAAAAAGGAAAAACTCAAGTTACTGTTCCTGAGGATGTTGCTACCTCAGTGAGTGTAAACATGGTAGAAGAACCGATAGCAAGAGGAAATTTTAGTAAATTATGTGCTTTTTTGAGTCACTGACAATTTTTGGAGGATATACAATTGCAGAAATATCGAATTATTCTCGAAAGAGACACATCGTTAGTCTAGCAACACAACTGGAAGTAGACGCTTCAACACATCTTTATAGAAATCCATCTATAATACTTTGCTTCGAAGATGACGATATGAGAGATGTAGCTGGTCTGCATGAGGATGCAGTAGTTATCGGGGTTGAGATAGTTGGGAATGAGATACGAAAGATTTTGACTGATACTAGTAGTTCAGCTCACATCATGTTTATGACTACCTACAGCCCGATCAAAAACCCACCAACGATCCTACAATCAGATCGAACAATAGTTGGATTCACCAAAATACAGCTGAGGTAGTCGGAGAGTTTGACGGGATGGTTGAATTGGGCCGAGGACCATTCAAAAAGGTAGTTACAGTCCTGTATGTAGTAGTAGATGCTCATACATCTTATAATGCTATCTTCAGAAGGTCTTGGTTATCAAAACCGCATGATGTGTTATCAACAGTCCATCGATGTTTAAAGTATGTTGTCAGAAGCTATGTGGGAATAGTTAGAAGCGGCCAAAATATGACAAGAGAGTGTTACCGAGTAGCGTTGGCCCCTAAGCAGGTTAAAGGGACTGAGTCAACGAAAGAATATCAATCAGTGGGGGTTCCCTTGTAATCCGATCATGTGGATGATATGAGGGAAGCACTCGGGTTCATGGTCCTAGACGACAACTTTGAGGATCATGTCTTCTTTCTGGGTAAAAGTCTCAAAATCGGCACGAAATTATCTCTGGAGTTAAAAGATAGTTTAATCAATTTTTTATCAACCAAATTACATTTGTTTTCATGGTGTACACAGGAAGTCACATGGGTTCCACCAAATGTTATTTTCCATAGGCTTACGGAACAAAGTAGTGTTCGTTCGATCATACAGAAGAGGAGATCTAATTTTTTCAAGAAAAATCTAAAGCTATGATGGCAGAGGTGGATAGTTTAACTAAAGTGGGTCACACACACAAGTTATAATATTCTTTAAGGATTTCTAAGCCGATCCTGATAGAGAAGAAGAGTGGCAAGTGACGAATATGTGTAAAATTCAATGATCTAAACAGAGCGTGCCCTAAAGATCATTTCCATGAACCCGTAATAGATCATTTAGTTAACTCTGGCGAGTTTTATTTTTTATTGAGGGTAATTTTGTAAAATGTTTTGGAGCAAAGAAGTGAAAGATTTGAGCTGCCTGATTGTATCCAATGTTCATTACCCTCATTAATGAAAGTGATTGGGGTATTTATATCCTTAATTAAGGACCCATGGGCTTTCGGGTCAAGTTTTAGAATCGGGTCAAGTTTAAGGACCCATTTACTTATTAAGCTGATTAGCACATAGCTTAGTCAAAAAGTTTTTAGTTATTTCTTTACTTTTGTCCTGCCCGGATAGTTTAGTGGCAAGTTAAGTCTGAATTGCCCTTGTCTGGATAACACAGGGGGTTGTGACTGAATAATCTGAACTCATTAGTAGCCCCTTTTTTAGGCCTTGTCAAAAATCTTTGGCAGGACTAAAACATTTCCTTAGTCAGTGACGATTTTTTTCGACCCGCTAATGGATCTAGCTTGAAGTTTGTATGAACCGACTTTTTCCCAAAATTCTAAGAATCTTCTTTTGCATCGTGGAACACGTGTCACAATATGATTCGACCTATCAGCCTTTTTTTACCTAGATCAACGCTCCCACTAAACCTCAAAAGTAACCTATGCATATAATTCTCCCCATGTATACGACGTCTCTAATCATTGCAAAACCTCTTTAACTCCTCTTAGGTATTAGTTACCTTTTTCTACTAATATATATACCATTTTCAATGTTTCATTATCTTCATCGCTCAAAAACCTTCTAGAGAGCTTTCCATCCTCACTTTCAGACTTGTTCTTGGATAGTTTTATGTTCACGACTAAAAACACTCTTATAAAAGGTAGCTGGTTAAACTTGTCCGAGTTAGAGAAAGGTAGAAAAGTCGAAAGGGAGAATCATATCGCTGCTGGTCTCCCAGTCTCCCCAAGTGAAAAGTCTGGTGAACCATCCCAAGAAACTGACCAAGGGTCATCTTCCACCAGAAACCCAAAACCTAAACAGTTGTTTAAACCAAGCTTCTCACCAATCCCATCAGGATTTTCTGTTCAGGAGTCCCAACCCTCCACTACCAAGGAAAAAGCAGTATCGAGCGTTAGGAAACCCTCCCCTTTTTTAGCCATGGGCTCAGATATAAAAGTCTCCAGAAAAATCAATTCCACGTCGGACGACTCGTTTGTGAAAGCCCAAGCCACTGTCTCACTGTCAAAACCCTTCAGATCGGAGGCCTCTAAGGCCACATCCAAAGATAAGCCCTCTGGATTAGAGGTGTCTATAAGATCCCTACAAGATAACCCCTCTGGATCAAAGACATCCAACGTAGCCTCACAAGTGAAGCCCTCCGGAGCTCAGCCTCAACCGGACACCTTGCCTTTGGAAACAACAGGCGCTCATTCATCTAGACAGTCTGTAGTTGCAGAAGTTAATATCCTCCCATCCACAACGACTGATAAAACTTCCACAATGATGGAAGAAGTGATGGAGGACTACATCGAAGAGGCCCCCTTCGAAACTGAAGCCTCGGGACAAACTGGGGATGCTGCCTATGACAAGAAAGCCAAAGGCAAAATAAAAATTGGTGTGGATCATCCGGATCTCCCGGAATGCTTGGAAGGCAAGGTAGGGCCTTGCTTTAAGAATGTCAACGT
Source organism: Limnanthes douglasii subsp. nivea (assembly GCA_036936605.1). Taxonomy (NCBI): domain Eukaryota; kingdom Viridiplantae; phylum Streptophyta; class Magnoliopsida; order Brassicales; family Limnanthaceae; genus Limnanthes; species Limnanthes douglasii. The sequence continues at coordinate 160,431,778 of JAUPFV010000002.1, forward strand.
TAAATATTTGTTGGCCATGCAAAACATAAATTATGTCTATACTCATACTGCCGAGTTGGGTCGGATCCGGACAAACTGGGGGATCCCAGAGTCAGTGAAGGTGAGGATACCTCTCACTCCGGAGACTCCGATGGATTGCAAACTTAATGAAGTGGTCATCTTCACCAAACTGCTAAACTGGGGGCTCAGGTTCCCTTTAGACTCGAAGATCTTCATGTATTTCCACCTGGTAAAGCTTTTCCTTAGCCAATTAAGTCCAAATTCTTGGTACTCTCTCCTTGCTTGCATAATGGCATCAAGGTAGTCCAAAATCCCTATCCCTATGGAGTAATTTGTCGCTGTGGCAAGTCTATGAAAGAATCACCACATCACATTCTACTATCACAACATGGGAAATGATTTCAAAGTGGTAGACGACTTACTGCAATTAGAGAAGAATTGGAGAACCCAGTTCTTATTCATTAGTGGGTCATGGGAGAATGGGAGGAAGACTAAAGCAAAAACCAACCCTAGTATGCTTACTAGTAGATGTAAGAGTATGGGTAAGCTCTTCAATTTTATTTTTCATGTTCTTCTTTTCACTTCACAAATATTCCACTCCTGAATTATTCATTACTTTTTTTCAGTGTTGCCGAAGGAGTATACCGGATACCTGGAGGAGGGGCAGACTACATGTGCCAAACTGAATGCATGGGCTGCAGAGCGTTGGGGGAATGCCTTCCACAACTGCTTTACCTAAGGCAATATGGTGAGATCCCATCTGTAGAATACCACATGTCAAAGAGATCTTACATGGGAAGAATTGACCACACTCCCTCCTCCAGGTATCATCCTTAAACAGACAGAAGAAAAAGATGGTAAACTAGTCTTGCCCTCTAGAGCCAAGGCTCCCAACAAAATAAAAGGAAAGGAGAAGAGAACTGCAACAGAAGCAGTTTGGGCTACCACAGAGGAGACCGGTTCGGGGAACCAAGGGGGGATCAATATTGTCTTGCTCAAGGTAGTTGAAGATGCGACTGTTAAGGAGGCAGAAGAATCACAAAATCTACCAAGAAGAACCAGTCTCCCAAAAAGGACCAAAAAGAGGAGCAAGCAGTGATGAAAAGGCTACCAAGAAGAAAAAGGTCACCTTAGGGGAAAATATAATTCTTCGCCCTTTGGAGCTTCTAACTCCATCAGACCCAACTGACCCCACCTTGGCAGAGAAGATTCCCACTGGTCTGCAATCCAGAGAAGGTACCGGAGGAGGGATTGATGGAGTAAACATCAGTGCCCTCCAATATATTGATCTTTACTTCAACAACTTTGAGAAAGATGACTTTGATGGCCCCTTCCGTCCTTCACGCTCTTCTAATATGGTAACTTACAATGGCAAGTCCTACACTGACTCTAAAGATAATGATGTGATGGCTTATTCCTTCCTGGGTCACATTCAACCAGTACTTGATCTGGAGAGGCAAGTGAAAAACCAGTCTGCCCTTATCAACACCCTCAATACTGACAATGACTCTCTGTCAACCAATCTCCTCAATGCTAATCAGAGCATAGAATAATTGAAGAAAGAGCTTGAAGCATTGAGGAAGGACAAGGAAGATAGATCGACCAAGCTGGCCACTTCGGAGAATGCTAATACTAAGCTCCAAACTAAGTGCTCTGGTTTGGAGAAAGATCTTTCAATATTAAGGGAGGACCTGAAGACCAAAGATGGTGTCATCCAGACCTTGTCCGGTGAGAAGACTTCCTTAGAAGATGTTGTGTCTAAGGTAACCAAGTTGAAAGAAGACTTGAAGAAGCAACAGGAACATAAAATTTAGGCCAGTATTGATAAATACACCAACAAGGTGATAGACTCCTTGGAAGCAAGGTATGCTGAGGTGAAGTCTGACATGGTGCTGCTTTTCCATGAAACGGTTCCAAAGATGACCCTTGGTCTTTTATAGAAATATGTGGAGTACGAAGACATCCCGTTTCATACCACGGCTGCTGATGATAAACACAACTACAGCAGTGGAATAGACTCTACTACTTATGAAGAGGAATGAACCGGTGAGAGTTCAAGTGCCGAACTTAGAAGTCTCAAAAAGGAGGTGATGCAGGAACATCTGAAGGGAATAAGCCTTAAGGTTTTAATTTTCTTTTGTATTTTCTTAATTTGTGAACTACTAAAGTCCTTTGATAGCTAAGGCATTTTTGTAATAGCATCTGGTTTGAGTCCAGATAAGTCTTTCAGAAAATTTAAAGTCTTTGGATGGCCAAGGCATATTTTGTACTTTGGTAACGTTATCCGGTTTACACCCGGACAGGCTTATCTATCAAATTTACTTTGTTTCATGCTTCCTTTCAATTTTAACAGCCAATGTTGAAGAAGCCCCAATTATTTCAAAAGTATTTAAAATGAGAGTGTTTAATATCTCTGATGACATGTATTTAATGGTCATCATTCAACCAGATTAATCTGATATGTTAAAGATCCATAGCATTAAATCGAAGACTTGATAAGAATTTTAGTCAAACCACATCAAACGTTTTAAGAAGGCATCATATTTTATTGAAAAAAACTGGACACCTCACTAAAACCTCCCTGCACCACGAGGTTAGGAAAAAGTATGCCTATAATATTTACATAACTTTTATTCTAGATATAAATTGAGGTGTTCAATATTCCATGGGTGCTTCAAAATTCTTCCATCTTTTTCTTGAAGCCTATATGTCCCAGGCTTAGGCTTTTTGGAGATCTCATAAGGGCCTTCCCAGTTCGGAGCCAACTTGCCAAACTGCTTTTCCTTAGTATGCAAGAAAACCTTTCTCAAAACTTTATCTCTCGGTCGAAAATCCCTTCTCTTGATCTTGGAAGGAAATCTGCTCCTCATCAAACCTTGATAGTGGGTTGTTCTAGAATGAGCTTTAACCCTTCTTTCTTCTATTAAGTCCAATTGATCCCTAATTGCCATCTCATTGGTTTGTTTGGAATAGTTGTTGACCCTGTATAATGGCAGGGTTGCTTTTATAGGAGTAATTGCATTCATCCCATACACCAAGGAAATAGGAGATTCCTGAGTAGCAGCCATAGGGGTAGTTTGGTATGCCCACAACACTTCTTACAAATAGCTTGGCCACTTCCCAACAACCCCTTCTAAATTCTTTTTTAAACCGGAAAAAATGGTCTTGTTTGCCACTTCAACTTGGCCATTTTCTTGTGGGTGGAAAGGAGAAGAGTAGAAATGTTGAATTTCTCTTGAGGCATAGAAACTCTTTATATCCTTGTTATCAAATTGTGCCCCGTTATATGTGGTTATTTTTTGTGGAACCCCAAATCTGCAACAGATGTTAGGCAATAAAATTTTCATAACAGCTTTTAAAGTGGTTCCTACCAGGGGAGCGACTTCTATCTACTTTGAGAAATAATTAATGGCTACAATAATAGTCATGCACCCTCCGGACACCATTGGTAGAGGCCCAACTAAATCTAATCCCCAACGAGCAAAAGGTACTGGCTCAGAAATAGACTCCATAGGTGCTGCTGGGATATGAATTTTGTTACCATACCTTTGGCATGGATCACACTTTTTCACCAATTCCTTAGCATCTGCCATTATTGATGGCCAATAGTATCCAGGCAATAAAACCCTCCGGATTAGAGCTCTGTAACCACAGTGTGCTGATCCCTCTCCATCATGTAGTTCGGATAAAACGATTTGGGATTCTTCAGCCGCCAAAAAACGCAGGAGAGGTCTTCTCAAAGATTTTTTATAAAAAAAATATCTTATGATAAAAAAACCACGAGCCTTGTGTTTTATTTTCCTTGCCATAGCTTTCTCCGGAGGCAAAATCCCATCAGAGATATATTGAAGAAGGGGAAATCTCAAATCTTAAGGTTCAACTACTTGTATAATCAAACATTCCCCCTCTTCTTTGTTCTGATCTGATTGTATAGATGGGCATTCATGTATATGAATCCAAGGGTAGGAATCAGAGTATGCTATGGTTGCTAAGGAATCTGCCACCGTATTTTCCGATCTAGGAATATGCTCATAGCAACCATTTTTGAAGTTGGCTGCCATCTCTTTAGTATTTGATCAACTGTTCCTTCTTGGCCTCAGACTGACCTTGAGCATGATGAATAAGAAGCCAAAAATCACTCATCAATCTAACTCTTTTAGCCCCACAAAAGAAAGCTAACTTAAGACCAGCTATAGCTGCTTCATATTCAGACTCATTGTTAGAGGCCCTGAACCCAAAACATATAGCTTGGTATAGTTTATCACCATATGGAGAGGTTAAAAAACTTCCAGTCGCAAAACCTATTTTGCTTAATCCATCATCTGTCCGGACAACCCACTCTTTTTTAGTTTTCTCCTCTGAAGGTTTTTTAGAACTTCTGTTAGAATGAAACTCTAGCAAGAAATCAGCAACATATTGAGCTTTGATAGCAGTTCGAGGGGAAAAATCAATGTCATAATCACCCAACTCTATTGACCACTTGGTCATCCTTCTTGATATATCCTTATTTTTCAGGCGATGATGGAATGAGACTGAAAATACGACCTTATTTTTTTGGCAGCAATCACTAAGGCTAGTGCCAGCTTTTCAAGCTTTAGGTACCTTTCTCAGCATCTATCAGACTCTTGTTGATGTAGTACACCAGACAATGATAATTGTCCACCTCTCTTACCAACACTGCACTTATAGCATATTCTGACACAGCCAAGTATACATAAAGTGTTTCTCCTTCAACACGATTAAAAAGAGTTTTTGGTGAAGACAAGTGCTTCTTTATTTCATCAAAATCTTGGATGCATTGTGGAGACCAATTGAAGTCTTTAGAACCTTTCAAGGTCTAAAAGAACAGAGCACATTTCCGAAGACCTTGAAATGAAACGATTTAAAGTAGACACTCTTCCTATCAACCTCTATACCTCTTTAATATTTCAAGGGAGGTCCATTTTTAACAGAGCATCAAGCTGTTCCAGATGAGGTTGTATCCCTATTTCACTTATCACATAACCCAAAAAATTTACAGACTGCACCCCAAACACACATTTTTCTGGATTCAACTTTAAATTAACCTTTGTCAAGTTGGAAAACGTTTCTTGAAGATCAGTTAGGTGCAACTATTCTTCTAAGCTCTTAACCATCATATCCTCGATGTATACTTCCATATTTTTACCAATCTGATCAGAAAATGTTTTGTTCACCAACCTCTAATAAGTATCCCCAGCATTTTTCAACCCAAAAGGCATCACCTTGTAACAATGAAGACCCCTATCTGTAACAAAGGTAGTGTGATCTTGGTCCTTCGGATCCACCTGGATCTGATTGTACCCAGAGAAGGCATCCATGAAAGGCAACAACTTGTTTCCAGATGTCGAGTCTACCAAGGAATTGGGTAAAGATCTTTTGGTCAAGCTCCATTGAGGTCAGTAAAATCGATGCACATGCGTCATTTCCCATTCTTTTTCTTAAATAACACTGGATTGGCAGTCCATAAAGGATACTGAGACTCCTTTATGTGCCCCATCTTCTTAAGTCGATCGATTTCTTGGACTATTACATCAGCTTTTTCCTTAGAAAGCTATCCTTTTTTGCATAGTAGGTGCAATATCTCTTCGGATGGACAGCTTGTGTGATATAACCTTCGTAAGCACTCCGATCACATCAGCATTGCACCAAGCAAAGACATGTTGGTGATCTGCCAAAAAAGACAACAATTTTATCTTTAACTTTGGCGCCATCTTGGAGCCAATTTTAACGCTTCTACCTTCTGCCAGAGAGTGGGTTTCAACTTCCTCAATCGGTATTACAACACCAGGGGTCTCTCTGGGGTCAACAATTTCACCCTAACCCCAGAAGGCCCCAATAACTGCTAATCTTCATTAGTCTGGACTGCTCCCAAAGATTTAGGAGCTAGCGCGGTTGCATAACATTCCCTTGCTATCTTTTGGCTACTCCGGACAACTCCTACTTGCCCTTGGATTGCATACTTTAAACATTGGTGGACTGCTGAGGCCAAAACATGCATTCTAGAGAGCCAAGACCTCCCAAAGATTGCATTGTAGCACGTGGGGCAGTCTACCACAACAAACAATACTCTTACAGTAACTTCTCCTCAAATTCTTCGATTACATCCGCAAAAGTCCCTGTGAAGCCCACAATGGATCTGTTCGAATGCTGAATTACGACCGGATTTTTCATCTGCTTGGAAGAACTTAAAAAGTGGATTTTTTCCGAACTGCCCGTATCTATCAGAATTCGTCTGATATCATTGCCCCCAATAGAAGCTCTTATCACTACAACATCCTCATCAGGCCCAACTATATTTCTTAAATCATCGTCATAAAAAACAATGAACGGAAAAGGGATTTGGGACTGATAAGAAAACATGCCTCCCTCTAGATGAGTGGCCAGAGTGTGAACATTCTTCTTCCTTGAAGAAGGAGTCGGCGTTGTCATGGTATCCCCTCCAAATATAGTAAGTGACTAAAAAAACTTATGAGTATGGACATCGTCTTAGTTTGTTCTGTTATGACCCCTACTTTATTTCGGGTTGGATCAGGATCCAAGTACTCTGAATCAACATCAAATCTTTCAAGGATCACCATTTCCCCTTCTGGAGCAGATGTTCCCGCATTGTTCGTTGGGCCAGTTCGGGGGGAATTGTCAGGCCTGTTTCCACTCCTTGTTTTGACATAAGCCCCCAGATTGCCTCTTTTGATGAGATTTTGCACCTTTTGCTTTAAAGCGATGCATTCTTTGGTGTTATGGCTAATATCATGATGATACTGGCAAAAACAAGTATTACGATTTTCCTTGGGAGATTGAAGTGTTGTTGGCTTCCAGAAATGAACCTCATCTTTAGTCTTGACCACACTGGTTGGACCCAAGGACCTTGTCTACTCCTGTACTGGTGGGTCTGAGCTGGATTTGGGTGGGGTTGAGTCTGTTTAGCCCTGTTGGACCCCTGTCCGGTTTTGTTTGGCCTTGTATCCAGACTGGTTTTGGTTTGGAGCTGCTGGGGCAGACCTCACCTGTCTGTGTACCCTAGTCTTCTTAGTTTTATCCATGTTTATTTGCTTTCTCACCTGGTTTAACAAACTACCCCAGGTCATGGCCTTCTTCTTTGACACTGAATCAGCTAGATTCTCAGGGTTTAACCCTTGTCTCAAAGTAGCTATTGCTACTTGCTCAAAGCAATCAACTAACCCGTTCTTGGTATTTACGAACCGACTTATATAGTCATTTAATGACTCATTTGGTTCTTGGGCACAATGGATGATAGTATCTCCATTGCCTTTAACCTCTTTACTCCCCACAAGATTCCTTCGGAAAGTAACCCAAAATGTGTCGAATTTTCTGATACAACCCTAAGGCAAACTGTCGTACCATTTCAGAGCACTTCCCGTAAAATATTGGGAGAATTCCCTACACAGAAGTTTGTCATCATCATCAAAGTTCATCATGAATTTCTTGAACTGCTCCAAATGATTGTCCGAATCTTTACTCCCATCATAGTTCTCCATTTTAGTACTATCAAACCTCTTGGGGAGGTTTCCGGACAGGATCTTGGCAGACAATGGTGATTGTCTCCAATTCCTACTACGACTAAAGACTGTGTCTTGATTTGGTGTTGCAAAAATACCTGGTTCATCATGGAAAGCAAAAGCATCAATCAGTAGCTGATCCACATGCCTGTGACTATGGCTGTGAGATGACCATTTGCCCAAATGCCTTTTAAGTCTCTCATGCCTATCTCTCTTTTTTGAATACTTCTTAACTATATTTTTCTTCTTCTTGGACCTCCTCTAGTCACTGTTTGATGACAAATACTCTTCAAGCTCAGCCTCGTTCGAAGAGCTACTAGAGGAATCAGAATCCAAACTTTCCACCGGATTAGACCGGTGAGACTTCTTGGAACTGACATGGGTCTTTTTCGTACTTAAATGAGTCTTTGCTGATGGTTCATTCTCTCTAGGGTTGTCAGTATGGTGGATGGATGACGCCTTTGACTTCTCATTTAAACCTATTTCTGCTTTCTTAATGGTCCTTAAAGCCTCAATCTCAGCTTTCAACCTATCTCGTTCCTCGGTGATATATTCATTGTTTTCCCCAACCACCTCCACCATAGGTGGTGGAATCGCTTGCTCGTTCGGATCCATCCGAACAGATCTTTTTGCTGGTTTTAAATGCTAGATTCAGGCATCTTCTCCTCCCAGACTCAAGGGCCTCAACGACACAATATCCCACTCAAACGGTTTCCTAAAAAGCGAGTTGGCGTGTGTTAGGAAGTGATTGACACGTGGTAAAATATGATGTCACTACCCTAGGCAATTTCTGACACCACAATGAATTGATAATTTCACACGAAGCTAAAAGAAATCATGTGTAGGATGATATCATTATGACCAAGAGAGTGATCACAAATCCGAGTGAGATTAAAAAATTCGATTCCGGGAAATCCCATAGGAAGATTTACTGAAAACACAAGTAACGAAATCATCCGACTGAAATATGAAACAAAGATGATCCGAGGAGGCCCAAGGACTGGAAAATCTAGGTAGAATCCAAGGAAGGAAAATCTAGGTAGAATCAAATGAAGGAAAATTTATCCCCAACATCATTCCGATGAGGCTCTTGAGAATAAAATTCTAAGGAGGCTCTCATTAAGAAACATTCATTCCCAATATCAGTCTTTCCTCAGATACTTTCACAAGATTGGGGGGCTACTCACAAGGGAAGGAAATCATGATGATGAATAACCCTTGGTGTAGAAATTACGATGGTAAAATAGGTGTAATTAATGGCCAATGACTAAACTAAAGCAAACATAAGGACTCAGGGGGTCAAATGTAATAACTAGTAAACTTGTTTATAAAGAGTAAAGTAGTAGGGTGAGAAATCCACTTTAACAATGGTAATTATGTAATTTCACTACCGTATGCAGTAATGTTTGAAGATGTACCAAGTTTCGCAAGAAGAATGCGAAATAAATCTTTGCCAAACTGGCCTCCTGGCCATAAAATGCACGAGGATACAGGTTTCACTCAGTTTTCATGCTCATAAGCTTCATCAACAGTCACCTATGGAGGGTCTCCTTAGATAATCGTATCCTAGAATATTTGATAGAGCCCCCAAACCCAGATGATATTATGAAGAAACTACTAGAACCTGATGGCAAGGTCATTTTTCCAATTCGAAATAGATCTCAAAGTCATGTGCCCTTGAAAAAGAAGGGTAAAAATAAAATAATAGTTTCCAGCTCATTTACAAATGTGAAGCCACCAAAGGGAGAGAGGAAAACCAAGAGAAATAAAAGAGAAGCTAGTCTTCCAACCATCAAAGAAGGAATCGAGGCTAAACTTTCCCAAAAAAGAAACAAAATTGTTGCCTAAAAAAAAAGAGCTCTTCAAATGCTCCTCCAACTAAAAGGGCGGAGAACAGTATTGAGTTGCCTCCCTCGGAAATGCCTCCTCGGAAGCTGAAAAACTGTTCTTCAGGATCACTAAACAGATGGAAAATTCAATTCTGAAGAATCTATTGGTGTAGAATAACTTCAACACCTTTACCAATATATGAATCCTTTTGTTCAAAAAATCGAAGAATAACTTCAACAGATTGGACATCAATTTATTACTCATATTTTGTCTGAAATTTTGAACTCAAACCTTCCACCAGTTGCCTCATCTTCTGCTCTCATGCCTTACAACAATCAGAGGTTTATCCATATCGAAGCGTCATCTGAAGAATTTTCATTTGCATTGCAACCATTTTCTAAACTTTAGGTACTACAAAAACATTATTCACAGAACTTGACTCTACTCGAAGGAATTTGCAAACTATGGCTAAGGTAATGGTTCGATGGAAAAAATAAGTTGAAAGAGAAGACGATGATAAAAATATTTGGCAGACACATCATTTAACAATTTTTGGTATTTCAAGTTGATAGGTCGGATTTATCAAAGGAGAAATCCACCTCAAACGGCATTTAAGAGTCGTTCATGATAAAAAAAACAATCGAACTGAAAACTTACCATTAGGAAGAGGTAGATGAGCTTAAGGCTAAACATGTCAGGGAAATATATGAGGAACATAAAAAGTACATTTATCTTCAAGAAACTCTGAACAAAAATAAAAAAGAAAAGAAGAAACTAACTGACGGAATGGGAATACTCAAGACGACATTTGAAGGAGAAAAACAAGTTGCTGTGAAAGCTGCCAAAAATCAATGTGGACTGGACACCCTTGCTACGGTTAAAAATGCCAAGGAGAAAAAAAACAATCACATTGCTTCACAAATTTCATGCAACATTTCCAAAAACAACTTTATCAATATTTTAGGAATTAGTCCCCATAGAAAATCGTCCCAATGAAGCCTTCAAAGCTATACCACCTGACTACTCTGAAGAAACGTCAGAAGAAGATGAGAATGCCTCTGAGCAAGAAGGAAAATTCATCTGAAGACAACTCTGAAGAAAATGAATAGTTATTGCTTTTATTTTTGTGCTATAAAGTCATTATTTGTTGTCGATGACTAATAGTTTATGAATGCTTAACATTCAGGATTTAAAGTCATATTTTGTAAGATCAGAAAACTCACTTCTATAAACAAACATTTTTCTTATGTTTCAACTATTTTCCAACTTAAGTCATTAACACTTTGAATTCCATTATATCTTAATAATTCATACAAAAATAGTGTATTTAAAGAACATAAAACACCTCATATATAACTAATACATTTAAAAACGTATAGCACTTTGAATATAACTATGCGTTTTTTCGAATAGTACTTTTAGTAAACGTATATCACTTCGAATAAAATCAGTTACTCCTGGCCAACTATTTCAAAGATCATCAGTCTTTGACTAGCTACCAAGTTAATTTAAATAATTATATTTAAACAACCATTGGCCAAAAACGAATTTTATAAATATCCTCGAATATATACATGACACTTCATTAAAACCTTCAAGGGCCAACAAGAGAGGAAAGAGTATTTCAATTATATAAAATTATTAAAAGAAAAAACACTCCCAATATAGTTTCAAATGTTCTATATTCTAAAGATTTTGAAGTAACCTACCCTACTCATCACAAAGGCGATATGTACCCGAATTTATTCGCTCAATTACCACGTAAAGACCCTTCCAATTCGGGGACATCTTTCCAAGTCGCCTATCCTTTATATAGAGGAATACTTCCTCAAGACTTTGCCATCTACTTTAAAATCCATATTTATCATCTTCGAATTATAGCGAATCCTCATTAAATTTTGATATGAGACATATTCCAATCTGCTCTAACTCTTTTCTTTTCGATCAAGTCTAAGTCTTTTCTTTTTGCCTCTTCATTTAGCTCTTCAGAATAATGAAGTACTTACTCTATAAGGAGGTAAAGTAGATTTTATAGGGCTAATAACATCCATACCATATACCAGAGCAAAATGAGTTTCTTGAGTAGCCTCTCTATGAGCTATACAATAAGCCCACAACACCTCTTGCAAATAGTTAGGAAATTTCCCTACAACACCTCTTAATGAGTCATATTCAAATGCGCTCTAACTATTTTCTCTTAGATGAAGTCTAGGTCTGCTTTTTTTGCCTTTTCATTTAGCTCTTGAGAATAATGAAGTACTTTATAAGAAGGTAATGTATATTTTGCAGGGCTAACAACATCAATACCATATACCAAGGCAAAAGAATTTTCTTGAGTAGCCTATCTAGGAGTCGTACGATAAGCCCATAACACCTCTTGAAATAGTTAGGCCATTTCCTTGCAGCATTTGTTAAATGTTTCTTCAAACCCTCCATAATAGACCTATTAGTTACTTCCACTTTCTTGTTTTTTTCGAGATGAAAATGTGTAGAAAACATTGTGTGATACCCCTCTAATTGCAAAAAAGATATCATTTCTCTGTTGTAAAATTGAGGACCATTATTTTTGGTAATTTTCTAAGGAACTCTAAAACGGAAACAAATATTATTCAAAATGAATTTAATAATATCCTTGGTTTTTTTACTGGATAATGGTTCAACTTCAACCCACTTCGAAAACTTATACACCACTAAAATATTTATTTGACGCCCTCTAGAGTCCATAGGAACTGGCCCTACTTAGTCTATTCTCTATCTATCGAAAGGAATAGCTTCGGAAATGGAAGTAGGAAGTACTGTGGGTTTATGAATAGAACTGGAAAAACGTTAAAAAGTATAACAGCCTAGAACTTAAACTTCAGCATCATTCATAATCGAAGGCCAATAATAACCTGCCAATGAAATCCTGCGCGTCAAAGACTTAAACCCAAAGTGAGCTGAACCTTCAACATCATGAAACTCCGATAAATCTCATGATATTCTTGTTTACCCAATCAACGCAACAAATGGTCTACTTAAATTCTTTTTGTATAAGATGTCATCTAATACAACATAACCATGGGCCTTGTACTGCAACCTTTTGACAAGCTGTGTATCTTGAGGTAATGTACCTTTTAGTAAAAAAACATTAGGATATGGAAGGACTTTCTTGCAAAAAGAATCAGCAGATTTATTATATCATAGGTTAATATGCTCAATAATCACTTTGTCAAACAAAAGAGTCAAATTTTAAAGTTTGTGTAGATACAAAATTAAATGATCTTTCTTAGCCTCGGATACACCTGTCATATGATTTGCCACTACCGTGAATCTGTTTCCAAACGAACTGTATTATCTCATATGGTCATTCTACACGAAATATCTGAACGTTTTAACACATTCTTTAGTGGGAAAGAGTTTTGAACCACAATGATGTGATCTTGAAAATAAGGGTGCATCTTCCTTTGTATTCACATATCAACAACTCTTTGAAATTCCTTTGTATTCACATATCAAAACAACAATCACAACAAAATCAGACACTGTTATATATATAAACGGCAGCTCTCCAATCTGAGGCTTAGACAAGATTTCTGGTGATAACAAAAGTTCTTTAATATTTGAAAAAGATGCTTCACAATCTTATGTCCACATAAACTCTTTGGGTCTTCTTAAAACTTGGAAAATAGGAAAACACTTGTCATAAAAAATTGAAACAAACCGATTAAGAGCAGCTAACCTTCTTGTCAAGATTTGCACCTCTTTTATAGTTTGAGGTGACATCATCGATACAAGAGCCTTTAATTGTTCATGATCAGCCTCCTTTATACGTACGCTAAAAGTACGTTTTTCAGGATTTAGCTTCAATCGAATATCCCTTGAATTCAGAAAACTCTTCTCTAAATCTTTCAGGTGTTCACCATATGTACGATTTCATCCAGCATATTGTTAATCTAAACCTTCATATTTCTCCTAATCTGAGAAGTAAAAGCCTTACTCACCAACCTTTGATATGTTGCTCCCGCGTTCTTCAACCCAAATGACATGAATCTATAACAATGTATTTCTCCGATCAGTGATGAATGTAGTACTTTCTCGGTCTTTTGGATGCATTTGAATCTGGTTGTAACCTTTAAAAGCATCCATAAAAGAGAAAATTTATTCCTTGATTCAAATATGTGAAATCAACGCACGTTCGCCACTTTCCATTCTTAATTTTTAACTAATACTGGGTTTGCATTCCATAAAAGATATTGTGTCTCCCGAATATGTCTGACCATGAACAAACAATCCACCTCTACCATGAACAGACTCAAATGTTTCTACAAAAAATGCTTGTCTCTTCTGAATAACAGGCTTGACCCTTAAATTTATAGCTAGGCGGTGACATATTACTTCAGATGGAACTTGTACTACATCATCTGTTTTCCAAGCGAAAATATCCAAATAATCAAACAAAAGTCGTAACAACTGATAACGCAAAGTATGAGACAACAACGTTCATATTCTTAGAGTTTTTCCATCAGAACAAGTATATTTCATGACATCCTTACTTATTGTCAAAGAATTTGGGGTCTTCTTCCGATCATCTATAACATCTTCATCCGAGGTTAACCCCTTCGGTTGATATTCAGCCATCTGATCCTCACGATTAGGACCTTGAATTCAAAGAGTTGTTGCATAACATTTTATGGCTACCTTTTGGTCACTTCGAACTACACCAACACAATCTTCAATGACATATTTCAAGAACTAATGAACAGTAGATACAATGTCATACATTCTTGAAAGCTAAGATCTCCCAAAAATAACATTATAACTGGTTGGACATTCAACCACCATAAACAATACTTGAACCTTCTTTTTAAAAGGACATTTTCATAAGCACACTTCACTTTTGAATTCACCTATCACTTGAGATGTTACACATGTAAACCTAATTATAGTACAATCAAATTGAAAAATTTGAGGTGGATTTCACATCCTATCATATGTAGACTTGAACAATATATTTGCAAAACTCCTTGTATCCATCAAAACACGTCGAATTTCAGTTCCGGTTATATTTGCTCCTATAACCACTGCATCCTTATGAGGTCCTGCTATTCCCCGCATACCATCATCATCAAACAAAATAAAAAGAGTACCATTCGTTCCATATAAATGAGTAGACATTATTTATTCTACTTAAGTAGCTAAGCTAACAACGTGTCTTTTCTTGAAACTGTTAGTATTTTCTGTCATAAATTCTCCCCCAAAAATTTCTAAGGAGTCAAAGTAATCACACAAACTTTGAACTCGTCCTTGACCCACTCGTTCATCCACAACTAGCAAAATCCACTAATCTGGATTTGTATCCAAATATTCCAAGGCTGCATCAAACTCATCACATTTAGAATCTAAAATCATCAATTCACTCTCTTGCTTCAAATTTGGATTAGCAATTTGATGTGTTGTCGTGCTCAGATTTTTTTATCTACTACTTTTCCCCTTAACAAAAGGTGTGAATTTTCCATTTTCTATTAAAATCTATTATCTACCTCCTCGAATAGGAAGGGTTTCTTCTCAAATAATAACAAACAATCAAGATTATAGGCAAAGGCCAAATTAGTGGATAAGGCCGAAGTATTATGCAGACTTGACTGGAAATATATCTGTTATTTTTGAGATGTCTAATGATTTTTTAAGACATCTCAAAAATAGCAGATATATTTCCAGTCAAGAGTGCATAATACTTCGGTCTTATCCACTAATTTGGCCTTTTCGTATAGCAACC
Organism: Limnanthes douglasii subsp. nivea; assembly: GCA_036936605.1. Taxonomy (NCBI): domain Eukaryota; kingdom Viridiplantae; phylum Streptophyta; class Magnoliopsida; order Brassicales; family Limnanthaceae; genus Limnanthes; species Limnanthes douglasii. The sequence goes on from JAUPFV010000002.1 coordinate 160,446,901, forward strand.
ATCTCTTCATAATTATCCAATCCCACTTTTGTTAACACAAAACGCTTCGTATAATCCTTCAATGTTTCACTCACAACTTGCTTAAATTTTATTATTTTATCTCAATGAGCACGTATTTATTTTGTTTCCATGAACTGTCGTCCGAAAGTTATATAAAAGTCCCTAAAGTTTGTAATAGATCCCCGTAGAATTTTATTATACTACTTCAATGTAATGCCTATCAAGGTCTGAGAAAATTCTTTATATACTAGCCTTCATCATTTTTGAAGTTCATCATATAATTTTTAAATTATTCAATGTGAGCATCATAATATTATGTCCCATTAAACCTTTCAACCTTGGAGATATCAAAATACTTCCGAAGAGTAATAGACCTAATCTCAACAATTAAATGAGAATTTCTTCAATCTACCTGTTGCATATAATGGCCATCTCCTCTAGTTCTCATAATAGAATACAAATTATAATCTACTACACCTGTGTATTGGTTGAATGTATTTCCTTCACACGATACAGTATCTCTCATATGACGAGGCTCATTATCTCTCTTTCACCTATACTCTTGCATCATATTTTATGTCGGCTTCTTACTCTTTTCAAAGATCCCAATACTTCTTTTGCTTAAATAATCCTCCCTTATCTTCTGAGGAGTCATATTCATCATCACTAGATGTGATGTATCTATGTTTATCCTTTTTTCCGTGAAGTATAATGTTCTTTATCAGACTCAAAATGTGTTTTCTTTTGATCGCTTCGAATATGATGAGTTGTGTACGATTGATTAGATTGATTTTCTAATTTAATTCTCTCTTCAACATGTCGTAATTCAGATCTTAACCTACCTGACTAAATCAGTTTTTCTCTTTTAACATATTTATCATTCAAATCAGTTATCGTATTTAATAGTTGATTCATCTGGATTTTGACTATGTTTGCTACTTTATTCTTTACATAATTTAGATTCCAATATTGCTTTGTCCCTTGATCTTAGTATGTTATTCGCGAGACCCTAACGATAACTATCGACCTCTGATTAAGTATACTATACTAAACATAAGGTTACATATTTTTTGAGTAACTAGCATTTTAAGGTAAATGGGGACTAGGATAGTACCAGCAAAATACAATAGTGTAGAAACACTATTTACAAACACATAAAAACAAAATAATGTAGAAACTGTTAACTATAAATCGTGTTTTTAAAGTAGAAGAGAGATATTAACACTAAAATCTGTCACGTACTTTTGCAAACGAGTATATAAGACTTTCATTCATTACATTTATGTCTTTATATTGCATATCCTTATTAATAGCTCATTTATTTTTATGAAAAACAGTTAATAAAAATTAATAATCACTTCAAAAACCTGTAAGTAGTAGGATAAGCTTCGTGCCAAGTTCGATCTAGTTTAATCTGCTTCGATATACATCAACTCAAAACTTCTTAATCTTTATCCTTATCATCTTCGAGTGCATTTATAAGAGTATTCGCTTCGAAATTATCTTCAGTCATTTTCTTTGGATACTTATGTATGCGGAAGTATGAGTTGGCTTCTTCGTAACGGATACAAACATTTGGTATGGCGTAATACGTGTGCAGTGAGTAATTATGATTTATCCATTAGACCTATACGTAGGTCTGACAATTTACAAACGTCACACTATCCGCTTTACACACAAAAGCTCCACCTCTTTAACTTCTCTCACACCTTTTTCTCTTTTCAAACTTTTTCTATAAATAACATCTCATTCTTTACTTCACACAAACTTTTTAGAGACAGAAAATTGTCTTTACTTGAAATAATTCCTTGCTAACCTTCTCTGAGTAACCAATTCATTGGCTACCTTTGCTGGAAAACTCATACCCTCCAGCCAATCTTCAAATCAGTTTATGAAAAACCACTCCAAAAAAAACCCAGAATACCAGTTTCCCCAAATACTAAGAAGAAAGTTTTTAGTGCTTACGATTATTTCTGCATTAGTGAAAGAGATGAGGAGTACAAAGCTGCTGGATTGATAAGCAATGCTCCTCAATTTTCTACTGAAACCATTCAATATGGTTACTTCGACCCACATTCAATCTCTTATGTGCTTTCAAATTTCTCCACTCCAGAATCTCAAGCGCCTTTATCATCAAACCCTTCGCAATCCACACCTCGAACTTCCTCTCCAACTCTTACAACTGCATCTCCTCAGAAAAATCGTAAAGAAACTCGAAGCTTATCTACTTCAAAAAGATCAGAAGAAACTCCATCTCCTATCAGCTCTAATCCACCTCGAAAACTACGCAAAGAGACTCATCAGGTTCAGCCAAAAACTCACCTCCCCCAAAATTATCTTGTGAAAAAAGAAAACTTCTTAGCTTTGTGATATTTCGATGCTATCAACACTTCACCAACTACTTCCCAAAATCCTGCAGATAACCTTACACCACCATCTCCCCCTCCCTGAGGGAGATTGTTAAGAATATCACTGAGTCACAACATATTCCATCGAATACTCAAGAAGAAAACTCAATCTCAACGTCTAACCCGACTCGACTTATAGATGAAGCTTCTGATGAAGAAGTAGATTCTGAGGCTACTTATTCTGTTAGTGGTGCTAAAGAAAGTGTAGTTGCGTCAGATATAGAAGACGATGCCTCGAAGCACGGAGCAGTTTAAAAAAGGAAAAACTCAAGTTACGGTTCCTGCGGATGTTGCTACCTCAGTGAGTGTAAACATGGTAGAAGAACCGATAGCAAGAGGAAAGTTTAGTAAATTATGTGCTTTTTTGAGTCACTAACAATTTTTGGAGGATATACAATTGCAGAAATATCGAATTATTCTCGAAAGAGACACATCGTTAGTCTAGCAACACAACTGGAAGTAGACGCTTCAACACATCTTTATAGAAATCCATCTATAATACTTTGCTTCGAAGATGACGATATGAGAGATGTAGCTGGTCCGCATGAGGATGCAGTAGTTATCGGGGTGGAGATAGTTGGGAATGAGATACGAAAGATTTTGACTGATACTAGTAGTTCAGCTCACATCATGTTTATGACTACTTACAGCCCGATCAAAAACCCACCAACGATCCTACAATCAGATCGAACAATAGTTGGATTCACCAAAATACAGCTGAGGTAGTCGGAGAGTTTGACGGGATGGTTGAATTGGGCCGAGGACCATTCAAAAAGGTAGTTACAGTCCTGTATGTAGTAGTAGATGCTCATACATCTTATAATGCTATCTTCAGAAGGTCTTGGTTATCAAAACCGCATGATGTGTTATCAACAGTCCATCGATGTTTAAAGTATATTGTCAGAAGCTATGTGGGAATAGTTAGAAGCGGCCAAAATATGACAAGAGAGTGTTACCGAGTAGCGTTGGCCCCTAAGCAGGTTAAAGGGACTGAGTCAACGAAAGAATATCAATCAGTGGGGGTTCCCTTGTAATCCGATCATGTGGATGATCTGAGGGAAGCACTCGGGTTCATGGTCCTAGACGACAACTTTGAGGATCATGTCTTCTTTCTCGGTAAAAGTCTCAAAATCGACACGAAATTATCTCTGGAGTTAAAAGATAGTTTAATCAATTTTTTATCAACCAAATTACATTTGTTTTCATGGTGTACACAGGAAGTCACATGGGTTCCACCAAATGTTATTTTCCATAGGCTTACGGAACGAAGTAGTGTTCGTTCAATCATACAGAAGAGGAGATCTATTTTTTTCAAGAAAAATCTAAAGCTATGATGGCAGAGGTGGATCGTTTAACTAAAGGGGGTCACACACACAAGTTATAATATTCTTTAAGGATTTCTAAGACGGTCCTGATAGAGAAGAAGAGTGGCAAGTGACGAATATGTGTAAAATTCAATGATCTAAACAGAGCGTGCCCTAAAGATCATTTCCATGAACCCATATTAGATCATTTAGTTAACTCTGGCGAGTTTTATTTTTTATTGAGGGTAATTTTGTAAAGTGTTTTGGAGCAAAGAAGTGAGAGATTTGAGCTGCATGATTGTATCCAATGTTCATTACCCTCATTAATGAAAGTGGTTGGGGTATTTATATCCTTAATTAAGGACCCATGGGCTTTCGGGTCAAGTTTTAGAATCGGGTCAAGTTTAAGGACCCATTTACTTATTAAGCAAATTAGCACATAGCTTAGTCAAAAAGTTTTTAGTTATTTCTTTACTTGTGTCCTGCCCGGATAGTTTAGTGGCAAGTTAAGTCCGAATTGCCTTGTCTGGATAACACAGGGGGTTGTGACTGAATAATCTGAACTCATTAGTAGCCCCTTTTTTAGGCCTTGTCAAAAATCGTTGGCAGGACTAAAACATTTCCTTAGTCAGTGACGATTTTTTCCGACCCGCTAATGGATTCAGCTTGAAGTTTGTCTGAACCGACTTTTTCCTAAAATTCTAAGAATCTTCTTTTGCATCGTGGAACACGTGTCACAATATGATTCGACCTATCTGCCTTTTTTTACCTAGATCAGCGCTCCCACTAAACCTCAAAAGTAACCTATGCATATAATTCTCCCCATGTATACGACGTCTCTAATCATTGCAAAACCTCTTTAACTCCTCCTAGGTATTAGTTACCTTTTTCTACTACTATATATACCATTTTCAATGTTTCATTATCTTCATCGCTCAAAAACCTTCTAGAGAGCTTTCCACCCTCACTTTCAGACTTGTTCTTGGATAGTTTTATGTTCACGACTAAAAACACTCTTATAAAAGGTAGCTGGTTAAACTTGTCCGAGTTAGAGAAAGGTAGAAAAGTCGAAAGGGAGAATCATATCGCTGCTGGTCTCCCAGTCTCCCCGAGCGAAAAGTCTGGTGAACCATCCCAAGAAACTGACCAAGGGTCATCTTCCACCAGAAACCCAAAACCTAAACAGTTGTTTAAACCAAGCCTCTCACCAATCCCATCAGGATTTTCTGTTCAGGAGTCCCAACCCTCCATTACCAAGGAAAAAGCAGTATCGAGCGTTAGGAAACCCTCCCCTTTTTTAGCCATGGGCTCAGATATAAAAGTCTCCAGAAAAATCAATTCCACGTCGGACGACTCGTTTGTGAAAGCCCAAGCCACTGTCTCACTATCAAAACCCTTCAGATCGGAGGCCTCTAAGGCCACATCCAAAGATAAGCCCTCTGGATTAGAGGTGTCTATAAGAGCCCCACAAGATAACCCCTCCGGATCAAAGGCATCCAACGTAGCCTCACAAGTGAAGCCCTCCGGAGCTCAGCCTCAACCGGACACCTTGCCTTTGGAAACAACAGGCGCTCATTCATCTAGACACTCTGTAGTTGCAGAAGTTAATATCCTCCCATCCACAACGACTGATAAAACTTCCACAATGATGGAAGAAGTGATGGAGGACTACATCGAAGAGGCCCCCTTCGAAATTAAAGCCTCGAGACAAACTGGGGATGCTGCCTATGACAGGAAAGCCAAAGGCAAAATAAAAACTGGTGTGGATCATCCGGATCTCCCGGAATGCTTGGAGGGCAAGTTAGGGCCTTGCTTTAAGAATATCAACGTTAAATATTTGTTGGCCATGCAAAACATAAATTATGTCTATACTCAAACTGCCGAGTTGGGTCGGATCCAGACAAACTGGGGGATCCCAGAGTCAGTGAAGGTGAGGATACCTCTCACTCCGGAGACTCCGATGGATTGCAAACTTAATGAAGTGGTCATCTTCACCAAACTGCTAAACTGGGGGCTCAGGTTCCCTTTAGACTCGGAGATCTTCAGGTATTTCCACCTGGTAAAGGTTTTCCTTAGCCAATTAAGTCCAAATTCTTGGTACTCTCTCCTTGCTTGCATAATGGCATCAAGGTAGTCCAAAATCCCTCTCCCTATGGAGTAATTTGTCGTTGTGGCAAGTCTATGCAAGAATCACCACATCACATTCTACTATCACAACATGGGAAATGATTTCAAAGTGGTAGACGACTTACTGCAATTAGAGAATAATTGGAGAACCCAGTTCTTATTCATTAGTGGGTCATGGGAGAATGGGAGGAAGACTAAAGCAAAAACCAACCCTAGTATGCTTACTAGTAGATGTAAGAGTACGGGTAAGCTCTTCAATTTTGTTTTTCATGTTCTTCTTTTCACTTCACAAATATTCCACTCCTGAATTATTCATTACTTTTTTTCAGTGCCGAAGGAGTATACCGGAAACCTGGAGGAAGGGCAGACTACATGTGCCAAACTGAATGCATGGGCTGTAGAGCGTTGGGGGAATGCCTTCCACAACTTCTTTACTTAAGGCAATATGGTGAGATCCCATCTGTAGAATACCACATGTCAAAGAGATCTTACATGGGAAGAATTGACCAGACTCCCTCCTCCAGGTGTCATCCTTAAACAGACAGAAGAAAAAGATGGTAAACTAGTCTTGCCCTCTAGAGCCAAGGCTCCCAGCAAAATAAAGGGAAAGAAGAAGAGAACTGCAACAGAAGCAGTTTGGGCTACCACAGAGGAGACCGGTTCGGGGAACCAAGGGGGGATCAATATTTTCATGCTGAAGGTAGTTAAAGATGCGACTGTTAAGGAGGCAGAAGAATCACAAAATCTACCAAGAAGAACCAGTCTCCCAAAAAGGACAAAAAAGAGGAGCAAGCAGTGATGAAAAGGCTACCAAGAAGAAAAAGGTCACCTTAGGGGAAAATATAATTCTTCGCCCTTCGGAGCTTCTAACTCCATCAGACCCAACTGACCCCACCTTGGCAAAGAAGATTCCCACTGGTCTGCAATCCAGAGAAGGTACCGGAGGAGGGATTGATGGAGTAAACATCAGTGCCCTCCAATATATTGATCTTTACTTCAACGACTTTGAGAAAGATGACTTTGATGGCCCCTTCCGTCCTTCACGCTCTTCAAATATGGTAACTTACAATGGCAAGTCCTACACTGACTCTGAAGATAATGATGTGATGGCTTATTCCATCCTGGGTCACATTCAACCAGTACTTGATCTAGAGAGGCAAGTGAAAAACCAGTCTGCCCTTATCAACACCCTCAATACTGACAATGACTCTCTATCAACCAATCTCCTCAATGCTAATCAGAGCATAGAATAATTGAAGAAAGAGCTTGAAGCATTGAGGAAGGACAAGGAAGATATATCGACCAAGCTGGCCATTTCGGAGCATGCTAATACTAAGCTCCAAACTAAGTGCTCTGGTTTGGAGAAAGATCTTTCAATATTAAGGGAGGACCTGAAGACCAAAGATGGTGCCATCCAGACCTTGTCCGATGAGAAGACTTCCTTAGAAGATGTTGTGTCTAAGGTAACCAAGTTGAAAGAACACTTGAAGAAGCAGCAGGAACATAAAATTTAGGCCAGTATTGATAAATACACCAACAAGGTGATAGACTCCTTGGAAGCAAGGTATGCTGAGGTGAAGTCTGACATGGTGCTGCTTTTCCATGAAACGGTTCCAAAGAGGACCCTTGGTCTTTTATAGAAATATATGGAGTACGAAGACATCCCGTTCCATACCATGGCTGCTGATGATAAACACAACTACAGCAGTGGAATAGACTCTACTACTGATGAAGAGGAATGAACCGGTGAGAGTTCAAGTGCCGAACTTAGAAGTCTCAAAAAGGAGGTGATGCAGGAACATCTGAAGGGAATAAGCCTTAAGGTTTTAATTTTCTTTTGTATTTTCTTAATTTGTGAACTACTAAAGTCCTTTGATAGGTAAGGCATTTTTGTAATAGCATCTGGTTTGAGTCCAGATAAGTCTTTCAGAAAATTTAAAGTCTTTGGATGGCCAAGGCATATTTTGTACTTTGGTAACGTTATCCGGTTTACACTCGGACAGGCTTATCTATCAAATTTACTTTGTTTCATGCTTCCTTTCAATTTTAACAGCTAATGTTGAAGAAGCCCCAATTATTTCAAAAGTATTTAAAATGAGAGTGTTTAATATCTCTGATGACATGTATTTAATGGTCATCATTCAACCAGATTAATCTGATCTGTTAAAGATCCATAGCATTAAATCGAAGACTTGATAAGAATTTTAGTCAAAGCACATCAAACGTTTTAAGAAGGCATCATATTTTATTGAAAAAACCGGACACCTCACTAAAACCTCCCTGCACCACGAGGGTAGGAAAAAGTATGCCCTATAATATTTACATAACTTTTATTCTAGATATAACTTGAGGTGTTCAATATTCCATGGGTGCTTCAAAATTCTTCCATCTTTTTCTTGAAGCCTATATGTCCCAGGCTTAGGCTTTTTGGAGATCTCATAAGGGCCTTCCCAGTTCGGAGCCAACTTGCCAAACTGCTTTTCCTTAGTATGCAAGAAAACCTTTCTCAAAACTTTATCTCTCGGTCGAAAATCCCTTCTCTTGATCTTGGAAGGAAATCTGCTCCTCATCAAACCTTGATAGTGGGTTGTTCTAGAATGAGCTTTAACCCTTCTTTCTTCTATTAAGTCCAATTGATCCCTAATTTCCATCTCATTGGCTTGTTTGGAATAGTTGTTGACCCTGTATAATGGCAAGGTTGCTTTTATAGGAGTTATTGCATTCATCCCATACACCAAGGAAATAGGAGATTCCTGAGTAGCAGCCATAGGAGTAGTTTGGTATGCCCACAACACTTCTTACAAATAGCTTGGTCACTTCCCAACAACCCCTTCTAAATTCTTTTTTAAACCGGAAAAAATGGTCTTGTTTGCCACTTCAACTTGGCCATTTTCTTGTGGGTGGAAAGGAGAAGAGAAGAAATGTTGAATATCTCTTGAGGCATAGAAACTTTCTATATCCTTGTTATCAAATTGTGCCACGTTATATGTGGTTATCTTTTGTGGAACCCCAAATCTGCAACAGATGTTAGGCAATACAATTTTCATAACAGCTTTTAAAGTGGTTCCTACCAGGGGAGCGACTTCTATCCACTTTGAGAAATAATTAATGGCTACAATAATAGTCATGCACCCTCCGGAGACCATTGGTAGAGGCCCAACTAAATCTAATCCCCAACGAGCAAAAGGTACTGGCTCAGAAATAGACTCCATAGGTGCTGCTGGGATATGAATTTTGTTACCATACCTTTGGCATGGATCACACTTTTTCACCAATTCCTTAGCATCTGCCATTATTGATGGCTAATAGTATCCAGGCAATAAAACCCTCCGGATTAGAGCTCTGTAACCACAGTGTGCTGATCCCTCTCCATCATGTAGTTCGGATAAAACGATTTGGGATTCTTCAGCCGCCAAAAAACGCAGGAGAGGTCTTCTCAAAGATTTTTTATAAAAAAAATATCTTATGATAAAAAAACCACGAGCCTTGTGTTTTATTTTCCTTGCCATAGCTTTCTCCGGAGGTAAAATCCCATCAGAGATATACTGAAGAAGGGGAAATCTCCAATCTTAAGGTTCAACTACTTGTATAATCAAACATTCCCCCTCTTCTTTGTTCTGATCTGATTGTATAGATGGGTATTCATGTATATGAATCCAAGGGTAGGAATCAGAGTATGCTATGGTTGCTAAGGAATCTGCCACCGTATTTTCCGATCTAGGAATATGCTCATAGCAACCATTTTTGAAGTTGGCTGCCATCTCTTTAGTATTTGATCAGCTGTTCCTTCTTGGCCTCAGACAGACCTTGAGCATGATGAATAAGAAGCCAAGAATCACTCATCAATCTAACTCTTTTAGCCCCACAAAAGAAAGCTAACTTAAGACCAGCTATAGCTGCTTCATATTCAGACTCATTGTTAGAGGCCCTGAACCCAAAACATATAGCTTGGTATAGTTTATCACCATATGGAGAGGTTAAAAAACTTCCAGTCGCAAAACCTATTTTGCTTAATCCATTATCTGTCCGGACAACCCAATCTTTTTTAGTTTTCTCCTCTGAAGGTTTTTTAGAACTTATGTTAGAATGAAACTCTAGCAAGAAATCAGCAACGTATTGAGCTTTGATAACAGTTCGAGGGGAAAAATCAATGTCATAATCACCCAACTCCATTGACCACTTGGTCATCCTTCTTGATATATCCTTATTTTTCGGGCGATGATGGAATGAGACTGAAAATACGACCTTATTTTTTTGGCAACAATCACTAAGGCTAGTGCCAGCTTTTCAAGCTTTAGGTACCTCTTCTCAGCATCTATCAGATCTTGTTGATGTAGTACACCAGACAATGATAATTGTCCACCTCTCTTACCAACACTGCACTTATAGCATATTCTGACACAGCCAAGTATACATAAAGTGTTTCTCCTTCAACAGGATTAAAAAGAGTTTTTGGTGAAGACAAGTGCTTCTTTATTTCATCAAAATCCTGGATGCATTGTGGAGACCAATTGAAGTCTTTAGAACCTTTCAAGGTCTAAAAGAACAGAGCACATTTGTCCGAAGACCTTGAAATGAAACGATTTAAAGTAGACACTCTTCCTATCAACCTCTATACCTCTTTAATATTTCAAGGGAGGTCCATTTTAACAGAGCATCAAGCTGTTCCTGATCAGGTTGTATCCCTATTTCACTTATCACATAACCCAAAAACTTTACAGACTGCACCCCAAACACACATTTTTCTGGATTCAACTTTAAATTAACCTTTGTCAAGTTGGAAAACGTTTCTTGAAGATCAGTTAGGTGCAACTATTCTTCTAAGCTCTTAACCATCATATCATCGATGTATACTTCCATATTTTTACCAATCTGATCAGAAAATGTTTTGTTCACCAACCTCTAATAAGTATCTCCAGCATTTTTCAACCCAAAAGGCATCACCTTGTAACAATGAAGACCCCTATCTGTAACAAAGGTACTGTGATCTTGGTCCTTCGGATCCACCTGGATCTGATTGTACCCAGAGAAGGCATCCATGAAAGGCAACAACTTGTTTCCAGATGTCGAGTCTACCAAGGAATTGGGTAAAGATCTTTTGGTCAAGCTCCATTGAGGTCAGTAAAATCGATGCACATGCGTCATTTCCCATTCTTTTTCTTAAATAACACTGGATTGGCAGTCCATAAAGGATACTGAGACTCCTTTATGTGCCCCATCTTCTTAAGTCGATCGATTTCTTGGACCATTACATCAGCTTTTTCCTTAGAAAGCTATCCTTTTTTGCATAGCAGGTGCAATATCTCTTCGGATGGACAGCTTGTGTGATATAACATTCGTAAGCACTCCGATCACATCAGCATTGCACCAAGCAAAGACATGTTGGTGATCTGCCAAAAAAGACAACAATTTTATCTTTAACTTTGGCGCCATCTTGGAGCCAATTTTAACGCTTCTACCTTCTGCCAGAGAGTGGGTTTGAACTTCCTCAATCGGTATTACAACACCAGGGGTCTCTCTGGGGTCAACAATTTCACCCTAACCCCAGAAGGCCCCAATAACTGCTAATCTTCATTAGTCTGGACTGCTCCCAAAGATTTAGGAGCTAGCGCGGTTGCATAACATTCCCTTACTATTTTTTGGCTACTCCGGACAACTCCTACTTGCCCTTGGATTGCATACTTTAAACATTGGTGGACTGTTGAGGCCAAAACATGCATTCTAGAGAGCCAAGACCTCCCAAAGATTGCATTGTAGCACGTGGGGCAGTCTACCACAACAAACAATACTCTGACAGTAACTCCTCCTCAAATTCTTCGATTACATCCGCAGAACTCCCTGTGAAGCCCACAATGGATCTGTTCGAACGCTGAATTACGGCCAAATTTTTCATCTGCTTGGAAGAACTTAAAAAGAGGATGTTTTTCGAACTGCCCGTATCTATCAGAATTCGTCTGATATCATTGCCCCCAATAGAAGCTCTTATCACTACAACATCCTCATCAGGCCCAACTATATTTCTTAAATCATCGTCATAAAAAACAATGAACGGAAAAGGGATTTGGGACTGATAAGAAAACATGCCTCCCTCTAGATGAGTGGCCAGAGTGTGAACATTCCTCTTCCTTGAAGAAGGAGTCGGCGTTGTCATGGTATCCCCTCCAAATATAGTAAGTGACTAAAAAAAATTATGAGTATGGACATCGTCTTAGTTTGTTCTGTTATGACCCCTACTTTATTTCGGGTTGGATCAGGATCCAAGTACTCTGAATCAACATCAAATCTTTCAAGGATCACCATTTCCCCTTCTGGAGCAGATGTTCCCGCATTGTTCGTTGGGCCAGTTCGGGGGGAATTGTCAGGCCTGTTTCCACTCCTTGTTTTGACATAAGCCCCCAGATTGCCTCTTTTGATGAGATTTTGCACCTTTTGCTTTAAAGCGATGCATTCTTTGGTGTTATGGCTAATATCATGATGATACTGGCAAAATCAAGTATTACGATTTTCCTTGGGAGATTGAAGTGTTGTTGGCTTCCAGAAAAAAACCTCATCTTTAGTCTTGACCATACTGGTTGGACCCAAGGACCTTGTCTACTCCAGTACTGGTGGGTCTGAGCTGGATTTGGGTGGGGTTGAGTCTGTTTAGCCCTGTTGGACCCCTGTCCGGTTTTGTTTGGCCTTGTATCCAAACTGGTTTTGGTTTGGAGCTGTTGGGGCAGACCTCACCTGTCTGTGTACCCTAGTCTTCTTAGTTTTATCCTTGTTTATTTGCTTTCCCACCTGGTTTAACAAACCACCCCAGGTCATGGCCTTCTTCTTTGACACTGAATCAGCTAGATTCTCAGGGTTTAACCCTTGTCTCAAAGAAGCTATTGCTACTTGCTCAAAGCAATCAACTAACCCGTTCTTGGTATTTACGAACCGACTTATATAGTCATTTAATGACTCATTTGGTTCTTGGGCACAATGGATGATAGTAACTCCATTGCCCTTAACCTCTTTAATCCCCACAAGATGCCTTCGGAAAGCAACCCAAAATGTGTCGAATTTTCTGTTACAACCCTAAGGCAAACTGTCGTACCATTTCAGAGCACTTCCCGTAAAATATTGAGAGAATTCCCTACACAGAAGTTTGTCATCATCATCAAAGTTCATCATGAAGTTCTTGAACTGCTCCAAATGATTGTCCGAATCTTTACTCCCATCATAGTTCTCCATTTTAGTACTATCAAACCTCTTGGGGAGGTTTCCGGACAGGATCTTGGCAGACAATGGTGATTGTCTCCAATTCCTACTACGACTAAAGACTGTGTCTTCATTTGGTGTTGCAAAAATACCTGGTTCATCATGGAAAGCAAAAGCATCAATCAGCAGTTGATCCACATGCCTGTGACTATGGCTGTGAGATGACCATTTGCCCAAATGCCTTTTAAGTCTCTCATGCCTATCTCTCTTTTTTGAATACTTCTTAACTAGATTTTGCTTCTTCTTGGACCTCCCCTAGTCACTGTTTGATGACAAATACTCTTCAAGCTCAGCCTCGTTCGAAGAGCTACTAGAGGAATCAGAATCCAAACTTTCCACCGGATTAGACCGGTGAGACTTCTTGGAACTGACATGGGTCTTTTTCGTACTTAAATGAGTCTTTGCTGATGGTTCATTCTCTCTAGGGTTGTCAGTATGGTAGATGGATGACGCCTTTGACTTCTCATTTAAACCTATTTCTGCTTTCTTAATGGTCCTTAAAGCCTCAATCTCAGCTTTCAACCTATCTCGTTCCTCGGTGATATATTCATTGTTTTCCCCAACCACCTCCACCATAGGTGGTGGAATCGCTTGCTCGTTCGGATCCATCCAAATAGAATTTTTTGCTGGTTTTAAATGCTAGATTCAGGCATCTTCTCCTCCCAGACTCAAGGGCCTCAACGACACAATATCCCACTCAAACGGTTTCCTAAAAAGCGAGTTGGCGTGTGTTAGGAAGTGATTGACACGTGGTAAAATATGATGTCACTACCCTAGGCAATTTCTGACACCACAATGAATTGATAATTTCACACGAAGCTAAAAGAAATCATGTGTAGGATGATATCATTATGACCAAGAGAGTGATCACAAATCCGAGTGAGATTAAAAAATTCGATTCCGGGAAATCCCATAGGAAGATTTACTGAAAACACAAGTAACGAAATCATCCGACTGAAATATGAAACAAAGATGATCCGAGGAGGCCCAAGGACTGGAAAATCTAGGTAGAATCCAAGGAAGGAAAATCTAGGTAGAATCAAATGAAGGAAAATTTATCCCCAACATCATTCCGATGAGGCTCTTGAGAATAAAATTCTAAGGAGGCTCTCATTAAGAAACATTCATTCCCAATATCAGTCTTTCCTCAAATACTTTCACAAGATTGGGGGGCTACTGACAAGGGAAGGAAATCATGATGATGAATAACCCTTGGTGTAGAAATTACGATGGTAAAATAGGTGTAATTAATGGCCAATGACTAAACTAAAGCAAACATAAGGACTCAGGGGGTCAAATGTAATAACTAGTAAACTTGTTTATAAAGAGTAAAGTAGTAGGGTGAGAAATCCACTTTAACAATGGTAATTATGTAAGTTCACTACCGTATGCAGTAATTTTTGAAGATGTACCAAGTTTCGCAAGAAGAATGCGAAATAAATCTTTGCCAAACTGGCCTCCTGGCCATAAAATGCACGGGGATACAGGTTTCACTCAGTTTTCATGCTCATAAGCTTCATCAACAGTCACCTATGGAGGGTCTCCTTAGATAATCGTATCCCAGAATATTTGATAGAGCCCCCAAACCCAGACGATATTATGAAGAAACTACTAGAACCTGATGGCAAGGTCCTTTTTCCAATTCGAAATAGATCTCAAAGTCATGTGCCCTTGAAAAAGAAGGGTAAAAATAAAATAATAGTTTCCAGCTCATTTACAAATGTGAAGCCACAAAAGGGAGAGAGGAAAACCAAGAGAAATAAAAGAGAAGCTAGTCTTCCAACCATAAAAGAAGGAATCGAGGCTAAACTTTCCCAAAAAAGAAACAAAATTGTTGCCTCGAAAAAAAAAGAGCTCTTCAAATGCTCCTCCAACTAAAAGGGCGCAGAACAGTATTGAGTTGCCTCCCTCGGAAATGCCTCCTCGGAAGCTGAAAAACTGTTCTTCAGGATCACTAAACAGATGGAAAATTCAATTTTGAAGAATCTATTGGTGTAGAATAACTTCAACACCTTTACCAATATATGAATCCTTTTGTTCAACAAATCGAAGAATAACTTCAACAGATTGGACATCAAGTTATTACTCATATTTTGTCTGAAATTTTGAACTCAAACCTTCCACCAGTTGCCTCATCTTCTGCTCTCATGCCTTACAACAATCAGAGGTTTATCCATATTGAAGCGTCATCTGAAGAATTTTCATTTGCATTGCAACCATTTTCTAAACTTTAGGTACTACAAAAACATTATTCACAGAACTTGACTCTACTCGAAGGAATTTGCAAACTATGGCTAAGGTAATGGTTCGATGGAAAAAATAAGTTGAAAGAGAAAAGACGATGATAAAAATATTTGGCAGACACATCATTTAACAATTTTTGGTATTTCAAGTTGATACGTCGGATTTATCAAAAGAGAAATCCACCTCAAACGGCATTTAAGAGTCGTTCATGATAAAAAAAACAATCGAACTGAAAACTTACCATCAGGAAGAGGTAGATGAGCTTAAGGCTAAACATGTCAGGGAAATATATGAGGAACATAAAAAGTACATTTATCTTCAAGAAACTCTGAACAAAAATAAAAAAGAAAAGAAGAAACTAACTGACGGAATGGGAATACTCAAGACGACATTTGAAGGAGAAAAACAAGTTGCTGTGAAAGCTGCCAAAAATCAATGTGGACTGGACACCCTTGCTACGGTTAAAAATGCCAAGGAGAAAAAAAACAATCACATTGCTTCACAAATTTCATGCAACATTTCCAAAAATAACTTTATCAAGATTTTGGGAATTAGTCCCCATAGAAAATCGTCCCAATGAAGCCTTCAAAGCTATACCACCTGACTACTCTGAAGAAACGTCAGAAGAAGATGAGAATGCCTCTGAGCAAGAAGGAAAATTCATCTGAAGACAACTCTGAAGAAAATGAATAGTTATTGCTTTTATTTTTGTGTTATAAAGTCATTATTTGTTGTCGATGACTAATAGTTTATGAATGCTTAACAGTCAGGATTTAAAGTCATATTTTGTAAGATCATAAAACTCACTTCTATAAACAAACATTTTTCTTATGTTTCAACTATTTTCCAACTTAAGTCATTAACACTTTGAATTCCATTATATCTTAATAATTCATACAAAAATAGTGTATTTAAAGAACATAAAACACCTCATATATAACTAATACATTTAAAAACGTATAGCACCTTGAATATAACTATGCGTTTTTTCGAATAGTACTTTTAGTAAACGTATATCACTTCGAATAAAATCAGTTACTCCTGGCCAACTATTTCAAAGATCATCAGTCTTTGACTAGCTACCAAGTTAATTTAAATAATTATATTTAAACAACCATTGGCCAAAAACGAATTTTATAAATATCCTCGAATATATACATGACACTTCATTAAAACCTTCATATGCCAACAAGAGAGGAAAGAGTATGTCAATTATATAAAATTATTAAAAGAAAAAACACTCCCAATATAGTTTCAAATGTTCTATATTCTAAAGATTTTGAAGTAACCTACCCTACTCATCACAAAGGCGATATGTACCCGAATTTATTCGCTCAATTACCACGTAAGGACCCTTCCAATTCGGGGACATCTTTCCAAGTCGCCTATCCTTTATATAGAGGAATACTTCCTCAAGACTTTGCCATCTACTTTAAAATCCATATTTATCATCTTCGAATTATAGCGAATCCTCATCAAATTTTGATATGAGACATATTCCAATGTGCTCTAACTCTTTTCTTTTCGATCAAGTCTAAGTCTTTTCTTTTTGCCTCTTCATTTAGCTCTTCAGAATAATGAAGTACTCTATAAGGAGGTAAAGTAGATTTTATAGGGCTAATAACATCCATACCATATACCAGAGCAAAAGGAGTTTCTTGAGTAGCCTCTCTATGAGCTATACAATAAGCCCACAACACCTCTTGCAAATAGTTAGGAAATTTCCCTACAATACCTCTTAATGAGTCATATTCAAATGCGCTCTAACTATTTTCTCTTATATGAAGTCTAGGTCTGCTTTTTTTGCCTTTTCATTTAGCTCTTGAGAATAATGAAGTACTTTATAAGAAGGTAATGTATATTTTGCAGGGCTAACAACATCAATACCATATACCAAGGCAAAAGAATTTTCTTGAGTAGCCTATCTAGGAGTCGTACGATAAGCCCATAACACCTCTTGAAATAGTTAGGCCATTTCCTTGCAACATTTGTTAAATGTTTCTTCAAACCCTCCATAATAGACCTATTAGTTACTTCCACTTTCTTGTTTGCTTCGAGATGAAAATGTGTAGAAAGCATTGTGTGATACCCCTCTAATTGCAAAAAAGATATCATTTCTCTGTTGTAAAATTGAGGACCATTATTTTTGGTAATTTTCTAAGGAACTCTAAAACGGAAACAAATATTATTCAAAATGAATTTAATAATATCCTTGGTTTTTTTACTGGATAATGGTTCAACTTCAACCCACTTCGAAAACTTATACACCACTAAAATATTTATTTGACGCCCTCTAGAGGCCATAGGAACTGGCCCTACTTAGTCTATTCTCTATCTATCGAAAGGAATAGCTTCGGAAATGGAAGTAGGAAGTACTGTGGGTTTATGAATAGAACTGGAAAAACGTTAAAAATTATAACAGCCTAGAACTTAAACTTCAGCATCATTCATAATCGAAGGCCAATAATAACCTGCCAATGAAATCCTGCGCGTCAAAGACTTAAACCCAAAGTGAGCTGAACCTTCAACATCATGAAACTCCGATAAATCTCATGATATTCTTGTTTACCCAATCAACACAACAAATGGTCTACTTAAATTCTTTTTGTATAACATGCCATCTAATACAACATAACCATGGGCCTTGTACTGCAACCTTTTGACAAGCTGTGTATCTTGAGGTAATGTACCTTTTAGTAAAAAAACATTAGGATATGGAAGGACTTTCTTGCAAAAAGAATCAGCAGATTTATTATATCGTAGGTTAATATGCTCAATAATCACTTTGTCAAACAAAAGAGTCAAATTTTAAACTTTGTGTAGATATAAAATTAAATGATCTTTCTTAGCCTCGGATACACCTGTCATATGATTTGCCACTACCGTGAATCTGTTTCCAAACGAACTGTATTATCTCATATGGTCATTCTACAAGAAATATCTGAACGTTTTAACACATTCTTTAGTGGGAAAGAGTTTTGAACCACAATGATGTGATCTTGAAAATAAGGATGCATCTTCTTTGTATTCACATATCAACACCTCTTTGAAATTCCTTTGTATTCACATATCAAAACAACAATCACAACAAAATCAGACACTGTTATATATATAAACGTCTGCTCTCCAATCCGAGGCTTAGACAAGATTTCTGGTGATAACAAAAGTTCTTTAATATTTGAAAAAGATGCTTCACAATCTTATGTCCACATAAACTCTTTGGGTCTTCTTAAAACTTGGAAAATAGGAAAACACTTGTCATAAAAAAAATTGAAATAAACCGATTAAGAGCAGCTAACCTTCCTGTCAAGATTTGCACCTCTTTTAAAGTTTGAGGTGACATCATCGATACAAGAGCCTTTAATTTTTCATGATCAGCCTCCTTTATACGTACGCCAAAAGTATGTTTTTCAGGATTTAGCTTCAATCGAATATCCCTTGAATTCAGAAAACTCTTCTCTAAATCTTTCAGGTGTTCACCATATGTACGATTCCATCCAGCATATTGCTAATCTAAACCTTCATATTTCTCCTAATCTGAGAAGTAAAAGCCTTACTCACCAACCTTTGATATGTTGCTCCCGCGTTCTTCAACCCAAATGACATGACTCTATAACAATGTATTTCTCCGATCAGTGATGAATGTAGTACTTTCTCGGTCTTTTGGATGCATTTGAATCTGGTTGTAACCTTTAAAAGCATCCATAAAAGAGAGAATTTATTCCTTGAAGCAAAATCAACCAGCTCATCTATTCGAGGGATGTAAAATGGATATTTAGGGCATGCTCGATTCAAATATGTGAAATCAACGCACGTTCGCCACTTTCCATTCTTAATTTTTAACTAATACTGGGTTTGCATTCCATAAAAGATATTGTGCCTCCCGAATATGTCTGACCATGAACAAACAATCCACCTCTACCATGAACAGACTCAAATGTTTCTACAAAAAATGCTTGTCTCTTCTGAATAACAGGCTTGACCCTCATATTTATAGCTAGGCTATGACATATTACTTTAGATGGAACTCGTACTACATCCTCTGTTTTCCAAGCGAAAATATCCAAATAATCAAACAAAAGTTGTAACAACTGATAACGCAAAGTATGAGACAACAATGTTCCTATTCTTAGAGTTTTTCCATCAGAACACGTATATTTCATGACATCCTTACTTATTGTCAAAGAATTTGGGGTCTTCTTCCGATCATCTATTCCATCTTCATCCGAGGTTAACCCCTTCGGTTGATATTCAGCCATCTGATCCTCACGATTAGGACCTTGAATTCAAAGAGTTGTTGCATAACATTTTATGGCTACCTTTTGGTCACTTCGAACTACACCAACACAATCTTCAATGACATATTTCAAGAACTAATGAACAGTAGATACAATTTCATACATTCTTGAAAGCTAAGATCTCCCAAAAATAACATTATAACTGGTTGGACATTCAACCACCATAAACAATACTTGAACCTTCTTTTTAAAAGGACATTTTCATAAGCACACTTCACTTTTGAATTCACCTATCACTTGAGATGTTACACATGTAAACCTAATTATAGTACAATCAAATTGAAAAATTTGAGGTGGATTTCACATCCTATCATATGTAGACTTGAACAATATATTTGCAAAACTCCTTGTATCCATCAAAACACGTCGAATTTCAGTTCCGGTTATATTTGCTCCTATAACCACTGCATCCTTATGAGGTCCTGCTATTCCCCCCATACCATCATCATCAAACAAAATAAAAAGAGTACCATTCTTTCCATATAAATGAGTAGACATTATTTATTCTACTTGAGTAGTTAAGCTAACAACGTGTCTTTTCCTGAAACTGTTAGTATTTTCTGTCATAAATTCTCCCCAAAAATTTCTAAGGAGTCAAAGTAATCACACAAACTTTGAACTCGTCCTTGACCCACTCGTTCATCCACAACTAGCAAAATCCACTAATCTGGATTTGTATCCAAATATTCCAAGGCTGCATCAAACTCATCACATTTAGAATCTAAAATCATCAATTCACTCTCTTGCTTCGAATTTGGATTAGCAATTTGATGTGTTGTCGTGCTCAGATTTTTTTATCTACTACTTTTCCCCTTAACAAAAGGTGTGAATTTTCCATTTTCTATTAAAATCTATTATCTACCTCCTCGAATAGGAAGGGTTTCTTCTCAAATAATAACAAACAACCAAGATTATAGGCAAAGGCCAAATTAGTGGATAAGGCCGAAGTATTATGGAGACTTGACTGGAAATATATCTGCTATTTTTGAGATGTCTAAAGGTTTTTTAAGACATCTCAAAAATAGCAGATATATTTCCACTCAAGAGTGCATAATACTTCGGTCTTATCCACTAATTTGGCCTTTTCGTATAGCAACCATCTCTTCATAATTATCCAATCCCACTTTTGTTAACACAAAACGCTTCGTATAATCCTTCAATGTTTCACTCACAACTTGCTTAAATTTTATTATTTTATCTCCATGAGCACGTATTTATTTTGTTTCCATGAATTGTCGTCCGAAAGTTATATAAAAGTTCCTAAAGTTTGTAATAGATCCCCTTAGAATTTTATTATACTACTTCAATGTAATGCCTATCAAGGTCTGAGAAAATTCTTTATATACTAGCCTTCATCATTTTTGAAGTTCATCATATAATTTTTTAATTATTCAATGTGAGCATCATAATATTATGTCCCATTAAACCTTTCAACCTTGGAGATATCAAAATACTTCAGAAGAGTAATAGACCTAATCTCAACAATTAAATGAGAATTTCTTCAATCTACCTGTTGCATATAATGGTCATCTCCTCTAGTTCTCATAACAGAATACAAATTACAATCTACTACACCTGTGTATTGGTTGGATGTATTTCCTTCACACGATACAGTATCTCTCATATGACGAGGCTCATTATCTCTCTTTCACCTATACTCTTGCATCATTTTTTATGTCGGCTTCTTACTCTTTTCAAAGATCCCAATACTTCTTTTGCTTAAATAATCCTCCCTTATCTTCTGAGGAGTCATATTCATCATCACTAGATGTGATGTATCTATGTTTATCCTTTTTTCTGTGAAGTATAATGTTCTTTATCAGACTCAAAATGTGCTTTCTTTCGATCGCTTCAAATATGATGAGTTGTGTACGATTGATTAGATTGATTTTCTAATTTAATTCTCTCTTCAACCTGTCGTAATTCAGATCTTAACCTCCCTGACTAAATCAGTTGTTCTCTTTTAACATATTTATCATTCAAATCAGTTATCGTATTTAATAGTTGATTCGTCTGGATTTTGACTATGTTTGCTACTTTATTCTTTACATAATTTAGATTCCAATATTTCAATAGCTTTGCGAACTGTTGGATCAGTTTCATGCTCCAGTTCCATATTGATCAAGAACGATATTACTCACTAACAATTCAACAATTTTCAGTTTTTGATGTGTAATCAAGGTACCAATTAAAAATCTCACATTGTGGTTACCAATTTGTTGAGTATGAATTTCACATTTAGAAAGAGAAAGTAAAAGGTGAAATAAGATTGCAGAGAGAAAAGGTAATCTTGAGAATCAGAATATGATTTATCCAAAAGTCATCCATTTATGCATCGCCTCGCGTCTTATTTATATATATGGGTAAATTGCATTGCAACCCCTTAGTTTTACAAATAATTCAATTTTTTTATGGACATACAATTTATTATAAATGACCTTAATATTACTACATTAATTCCCTAATATTTAATATCCTTATCATAAGGCACAATGGGGCCTGTCGTGTGGCTTATGAGGGCATACCAATCGGCTTTTTCGCCGGAGTGACTGATTTGGCCTATTGCATGGCCTTTGAATGCTTGTTATATTACGAGTTCCGTTATAATATAGGTTCCACGTAGTGGATGCGGTGTGGCCCTTAACGTATGCTCCTAGGGCGTGGCCTATTAGCCCAATCGTTATGGACTAAAGTGGTTCAGGCTCAGCATGGCCATTTGCATAGCTCGTAGGCGTGGTTTATGACCTAAGTCACATTTTGTACGAGAAAGTAGAACATATAATAAACACATAAATAGGAAATAATATCAAATTGTCATTAACAAAAGGAAGTGATATGCATGACTAAAAAACCCCTCCCGATAATCAAAAATGGAAAAAGAGTGCACATCGTTATATAAGGTAGTAATATAGTTTTAAACGGCTAACATTCTAAGGGTTCTTGAGGATCCGACATCTGAGTCAGCTAGATGATAGGCACCATACTGTCATTTGGTAATGATGGTGTATGGACCCTCTCATGCGGGTTCCATTTTTCATGTATCTTTATCGTCTTCTCCTTAAAATACTTTCTTCCTTACTAAGTTGTGTTCCCGTAAGGGTTCTCGGTCTGATCTTGGGGTTAAAACGACTCTGTATAAGGCTTTTATAGTGTTTAACATGTATCATGGCTTGGTCACATTGTTCCTCAATAAAATCTATACTAACGGCGTGCCCGACATCGTTTGTGAGCTCTGAGTATTACGCCAATTCATGCTGGGATGACCACCTCCAATTCATACACTAAAGTGAAAGGGGTCTCCCATGTTGTGGATCATGGGGTCGTTCGAGAAACCTTTAGTACTTCGTTTAGCTTATCTAGTCATTTGCTTTTAGCGGATTTTAACTTATTTTAGATGTCATCCAAGATGGTTCAGTTGGTTACCTAAACTTGCTCGTTGCCTTATGGATAGTATGAGGTTGAAATGTTTTGTTCGATACCATAACATTTACAGAATATTGTGGGGATATAAATTTAAACTTGCGTTGTTGTATATCATGAGGATGTGTGAGATACCAAAGCAAACTAGGATCTAGTGATGTACGAAGTCACATATTTCTTGTGTTCTAGTCATGCAGATTGCCTTAGCATCAACTAACTTCGTGAAGTAGTCGTCAACAACTACTAAATACTAACATTTATCAGTTGCAAATTGAAGTGGTCTGACCAAGTTGATTCCTCACTTATCAAAAGAGCATGCGTTGGATTGTGGGTAATAGGCTCGCTCCGTAAATGACTAGTTTCGGTGAACTATTGGCATAAATGGCACCCTTGCACGATGCGCTCGATTTTTGCCTCTCTTTCTAGTAAGTCGTGTAAAACAGGGGTGACTTCATCCTGACTGAGGTATCGCAGCATGGGTATTGTAGAAATTTTCTAATAAAGGACGTCGTTTATTGTTCTCGATTACAACCGTTCGAATCCACATTTTTTCTTTTATCACAATGACTATGGTCACCTGGCTGACGAAAGTTGGCAGCTTAAAGAAGAGATCCAGAAGTTAATCAAAAAGTGGGGAGCTTGTGCAATTCATCAAGCACCAGGAACGCATCCGCCAAGAGGAAATGAAGGACGATAGTCGACCAGAACCAACGATGTTTAATGACGGGATATGACGATAGATAAAGGCAAACAATAGTGTTTATTCACGATCCCTGGATGAGGAACTTTAACAAGCGATGATCCGGCATCCATGAAAAGGCTTAACACAAACCACGAGATATACTTCGTCTAAGTTTCTTCTTACCATAATTACCGTGATCTAGTGGCCAACTTTACTTTCAATGATGATGATCCGCGGGGGATCGTGACACCCCATGAGGACACAATAATAATTAATTTGGATATCTAGGGGTGATGGTAACCTGGATGTTGGTTCATGGAGAAAGCTCTGCGAATATAATATTCAAGGCAAGTTACAAGAAAATGCTCGAGGTCCCCCATACCAATCCACCCACCAATATTTGGTAGGATATGAGGATAAATTATCCTAGGGTGTAGAGGAGGTTGAATTCATAGTAAAAACTTTCCATGACGGTACCAAAAAGGAAATCAATAGGTTCTTCATGATCTTAGACGCCCCCAGATCCTATGATGCCCTCATTTGCATACCCTAGCTACACCAAATTAAGGCTATCCCATGCAATTTTTGGAAATGCATCAAGTATCACGTCGTAAACACGGTGGAGATCATTAGAGAGATCCATCAGACTGCCAGAACTTGTTATATTTTAACCGTCAATCCCTCAAAATCACTACGATAGAAATTATCTGGAAATGGGGTGGGAGATCAACCGAAAAACCCTATCTCGTCACCCAATATGGTAGATGATTCCCGAGAGATTGATTTGGAGATCAACGGTTCTGAAAACACGAGTTACGAAGTCAAGGTAATGGATCGCGTTCTTCGAATCCATAACGAACTACACATTACTCTTTGTTGTTCCGTGATTACCTTATTACAACATAATAAGGATATTTTGGCGTGAAGTGCTAGCGATGCGTCAGGGGCCCCCCATCAGTTATTTCCATTACTTAGCCATCGGAAAAAAAACTAAATTGATCCTCCATAAACAAATATTATTATCAGTAGAGAAGACCTCCCTCGTTGTTACCTTTTGTCGGGCGAGAGTGCCATTATGGAAGTACAAGAGATATGGTGTTTGTCAGTCGGTCACTAATTCCACTATGTAGACATGTGAATAGATTATCAAATTATCGGGCATGGGGAATTGTTGCAAAAGGACAAGCGGTTGATACCAGAAGAGACGATCTTGGCTAAGATGTCAACGACCGACATGTCAACACATGGGCCATGGTAATAACTGACTCGCAAAAAATTGGATTCCCACTCATTCAGTCTTGTGAGGTAATGACGGGTTACATCCTATTTGACGTCGTAGAGGCCTTTTCCCTCGTTAACTTATAGTTGGGAGTCTAACATACTCGAATTGCCCATGCTCTAAAGATATGGGCTAACTTTGATGAGTTCAGATTATCTAGTCATAGCTCACTGTGTTATCCGGACAGTGGCAATCCAGAGATAAATGTAACACTGAACTATCCGGACGGGACAAAAGTAAATAAATACCTAAACACCTTTTGACTAAGCTATGTGCTAATCAGCTTAAAAGATTAATGAGTCTTTAAACTTGACTCGGTTCCATAACTTGACGCGAAAGCCCACGGTTCCTTAATTAAGGGTATAAATACCCCAACTACTTTCATTAATGAAGGTAATGAACATTTAATACAACCATGCAGCTCAAATCTCTCACTACTTTATACCAAACATTTAATACTCACAATATTTTGCAACACACTTTACAAAATTACCCCCAACCGAAAATAAACCAAACCAAATTGGCGACCACAGTGGAAGCACGAAGGTTCCTGAATCTTGCATTCGAAACCAGTATAAAAGACATGTTTGGATGATTCCGAACGAGCAAGTAACTCCACCACTTGTGGTGGAAAAAGTTGGGGAAAACAAGGAATACACCACCGAGGAGCGAGACAAGTTGAGAGCAGAAATAGAGGCGTTGAGGGCCATTAAAAAAAGCAGAAATGGGTTTAAATGAGAAGTCAAAAGCATCAGCCATCCATCATACTGACAATCCTATGGAGAATGATCCATCATCAAATACTTATTTAAGTACAAAAAATACCCATGCCAGTTCTAAGAAGACTCACCGGTCTAAACCGGTGGAAAGTTTAGATTTTGAGTTCTCCAACAGCTCTTCAAACGAGGCTGAGCTTGAAGAGTCTTTGTCATCAAGCAGTGATGAACAGAGGTCTAGGAAGAAACACAAGCTAGTTAAAAATTATTCAAGAAAAATAGATAGGAATGGGAGACTTAAAAGGCATTTGGGCAAAGGGTCATCCCACAGCCACAGTCATAGACATGTGGATCAGTTGTTGATCGATCCTTTTGCTTTTCAAACCGAACCATGTATTTTTACAACACCTAATGAAGACACGGTCTTCAGTCTTAATAGAAATTGGAGGCAATCACCTTTGTCTGCCAAAATACTATCTGGAAACCTTCTCAAAAGGTTTGAAAGTTCCAAAATGGATAAGTATGATGAGACTAAGGATCCGAACAACCATTTGGAGCAGTTCAAGAACTTCATGATGAATTTTTATGTTGATGAAAAACTTCTGTGTAGTGCCTTCTCCCAATATTTTACGGGAAGTGCTCTTAAGTGGTACAACAATTTACCTCAGGGTTGTATCAGAAACTTTGATACATTCTAGGTTGCCTTCCAAAGGGAGTTCGTGGGAAGTAAAGAGGTGAAGGGAAATAGAGATACTATTATCCATTGTGCCCAAGAGCCAAATGAGTCCTTAAAGGACTACATAAGTCAGTTCGTAAATACTAAGAATGGGTTAGCAGATTGCTTCGGAAAGGTGGCAATTGCTTCTTTAAGACAAGGGTTGAACCTTAGGAATCTGGCTGATTCTGTGATCAGGAAGAAGGCCATGACTTAGGGTGTCTTGTTAAACCAGGTGGGAAATCATATCAATATGGATAAAACCAAGAAAACCAGGGTGCACCGTTGGGTGAGGTCCGCCCCAGCAGCTCAAAATCAAAACCAAGCTTGTTACAAGGCTAAAGAGACCGGACAAGGGTCCAACAGGGCTAAACAGACTTAGTCTGACCCAAATCAAGCTCAGAGCCAGCAATCAAGGAGTAAAAGAGGTCCTTGGGTTCAACTGGAGTGGTTTTTGCAGAATTAAAAGATAATGTAGCCACCATTTATGACAAGACAATGATGAGGTCCATTTCCGGAAACCAACAATATTGCAGTATCCCATAATTAGTCGAAATACTTGTTTTTTCCAATATCACAATGATATTGGACATAACACCCAGGATTGCATTGCTCTGAATCAGGAGGTACATAATCTCATTGAAAGAGGTAAGTTTGGGGCTTATGTCAAAAGAAGAGGTAGAAACAGGTCTGACAATGCTCCTCGAACTGGGCCTACGAACAATGCGGGAACATCTGCTCCAAAGGGGGCAATGGTGATCCTTCAAATATTTGATGTTGATTCGGAGTACCTGGATCTTGATCTAACCCTGAATTAAATAGGGGTCATAATAGATCAAACTAAGACGGTGTCTGGACTCATTAGTTTCTTTGAGTCACTTACTATATTCGGAGGGGATACCATCACAGCGCCAACTCCTTCATCAAGGAAGAGGCATGTTCACTCTCTGGCTACTAAGTTGGAGGGAGGCATGTCTTCTTATCAGTCTCAAACCTTTTTTTCCCTTTATAGTCTTTGATGGGGATGATCTAAGAAATATCTTTGGCCTTCGTGAAGATGTTGTGGTAATAGGAGCATCTATTGGGGACAATGATATCAGATGAATTCTGATAGACACGGGCAGTTCGGCAAACATCCTCCTTTTAAGTTCTTACAAGTAGATGAAAAATCTAGCCATTATTTAACGGTCAAACAGAACCATTGTGGGCTTCACAGGGAGCTCTGCGGATGTAATCGGGGAGTTTGAGAAAGAGGTGTTGTTAGGAAAGGGTCATTTTAAAAAACTAGTTAGAGTGTTATTCGTTGTGGTAGACTGCCCCATATGTTATAATACAATCTTTGGGAGGTTCTGGCTTTCAAGAATGCATGTTATGCCTCAACAGTCCATCAGTGTTTGAAGTATGCGGTTCAAGGATGGGTGGGTGTTGTCCTAAGTAGTCAGAAGATAGCTATGGAGTGTTATACAACTGCACTTGCTCCTAAAACTTTGGGAGCAGTTCGAATCAATGAAGATTAGCCATTACTGGGGACTCTGGAGGGGGAGGGTGACATTTTTGACCCCAGAGAGGCCCCTAGTGTTATAATACCGGTGGAAGAAGTTGAAACCCATCCCTTGGCATAGGGTAGAAGTATTAAAATTGGCTCAAGATGGCGCTTGAGTTAAAAAATAAATTGTTGTCCTCCTTGTCATAAAATCTGCATGTCTTTGCTTGGTTCCATTATGATGTAACCGGAGTTCCTGCAAGCTTTATCTCTCACAAACTATTGATTCGGAGTAATGTTGCACCTGTTGTACAGAAACTGATGGCTTTCTCTAATGAGAAAGCTAATGTAATAGTCCAAGAAGTTCGCAGGCTTACCAAGATGGGGCACATAAAGGAGTCTTTGAGGATGTATGGAACCATCTTCAGGAGAACTTAATAGTAATGGGGAGGATTGTTTATCTTTGGCTCGCTTGGGTGCTGCGTAGCTTGCTTCACGAGTTTGCACCCAGCTATTGGATCGTTTTTCCCACTGCTCTCCCCTTCTCTTTCACGGGGCTCTGCCCATTTTTAGGACTTTCCCCTTCGGTTTGTTTTGTTAAAATCTACGCCTGACTGGTGCTTATGCTGGCTATCTCCATGTACCCTCACAGTTAGTACTTGTAACGCGTCATTCATCTTAGCTTTCAGTTGTTCCTACTGCATCTTAGTTGATGACGTAGCTATGGACTCATGATCATTGGCTTCTTGCAACTAGACTTATTTTAGTTATTCCGACTGCATCTCCTTGATGTGCGATTCCATATGATGAACTATAAAGTTGTTTAAAGGATTACTTGGGTTAGTAGCGAGCTCAACTTGAATGGATGGACCATTTATAGGATCGGTACATCGGCCATCGAGGGCGGACAGTTGGTCTCCTTCTGCTAGTACCCCGTTAGCGGTGATGTTCGGGTGGGTCGTAGCTGGGTCTTTAAGTTGGATGGCCTCAGGGTTTAAACATCTAGTCAGATTGCCAGCAGATTCTAGAACAGTTACTTGATCTCTGGTCGGGAGATTTCACTCTGACACTTCCCTTTCGAACCCGGATCTGGTTACCACCATTGGAATGCGTTTATGTGCTATTTTTTACGATTTTTCCCACAACCAGTGCCAAATTTGTGAAGGGAAAATAATTATAAATATATGTCAATTAGATAGGTTAATTTCACCGAGAAACAAATATACATTTTACATAGTTATGAACCTATTTATACAAAATCTATTTTATTATATCTCTATTATTAAATGCATAACGTCACTATCTAGTCGTTGACCATTTTCGTTGAACGTGGACCGCATTTAATGGCCATCAAGCCTTTTTATGGTAAGTTACATTGAAGAGTGGTAACAGTAATAATACGTGAGTAGCACCAGTTGTGATTGGCCTCGATAACGCGTCAGCCAACTTGGTAATACGCGGGACCTCTCGGTACGGCGTGGGAGCTCTTGGTAATATTTTGGTGTTGATAACATGTCGGACCCATCGGTAACATATTGGCATCGGTAATGCACGATACCTCTCGTTAACATATTGGAATCGATAACGCGCGGGACCCTTTGGTAACATATCGAGTTGTTTCCCGCAGAGTGCACCCTAATTTTTCTTTACAATCTGTCTCGAAATATCTTACCCGAAACAAGGGTATACCCGTCGACCTCCATAGCTCGTGGTCCTTCAATCCTGAAGGTAACCCTTAATAATTGAGTAGCCTTTGTCTTACAATCTTATCTTGCTTTATGGTAACAGAATCATTAGTTAGGTTAGATAGAAAGTTTTCAAGTCATACTGAGAGGTTTCATAAAATTTTGGTGTTTGATTAGCATGCATGAGGTTCGTGCAGAAAAAAGGTTGAACGTTAAAACGCTAACGTCATCCATGATTCAGACGATTCAGTATCCTCATGACATATCTCAATGTCACACGCTAATACATATGCATCAATGATTACTGACATTTCAATCGTGTACAAATGGTGATCCACGACGTGTACCTAATCCATTAGATTCGGATGGCCCCAATTTCAGTTCAAACACTCCAATTACCTTGGTTTATTGCATTAATCATTTAGTGTGGTATGGCACTCTACATCACTATTTTAAAACATTTTCTAGAACGTCACCAAAGTTGTGGAACCTTTCAGATATTTTTAATTCATATGAGCCTTTCCGAAAGTATGATCTATCATACCCCTCCAAGTCATTTATGTGGCAACCGTATTGTTCACCCACTTGGTACATTCAGCTTGAACTGTCTAAGACCATAATTGTTTTACCAAATATCAATTCAAACTTCATATCCCCAAGTATTACTCAAGATGAATCTGTATGGATGACTTTAAAAATGTGGCGTCTCGGTTCAAGTTAATACTAAAATTCAGTATTCGTGTTTGTTACGACAACTACGTATTCAAATTTGTTTTATCATGACTAACTTATTCATACACCATCATGCTCATTAGAACTAAAAGGACTAGTGATAAGGTAAAAAATTAACATGGATACAGGAATCCGATCTCGGAAGCCCATTAAAATAAATAGTCTAGTAAGTTATATTATACTACCAAATCTGATGAGGGAATTTTCTTCCTTGCTAGATGCCAAAAATTTAAGATTAAATTTGATCAACAATAGTTTTACTAAACAATGAATCAAACCTTGTTACAATGGCTGGCTATTTTCTTTATAGTATTTTTTCCTCATAAATTATAACGATGAATGACACATATATCTTATAACACGTGCGGAACATCTATTACAATAGATTATTAAAGATTATTATATTATCCTTTAACTATCATAGAAAAGTTAGTAATATACAACATCTTCCACGAATATCCTAACATCTTTAGGTTATTTAAATCTTTAGTTTAGTGTCATTTGGTAACACTCATTCATTAATATATGCCTTATCCATGCTCTTATCTGAATTCATTTCTTTATCACTTTGCCGACGCACCTGGCTAAGTCCTTTACCGATGCTTCGGTTTATTAATTAATCACTATATTTTTCTAATACCTTTCATCTTCTCTCAATATCATCTGATTTTGGAATGATTAGATTTGTCAACGCTAATCTTGAACCTTCATCTTATAATATGAATCTTTACATTTCTCATGGAAAAAAATGATGCATAAACGCCATATAACATTATTAAAACTTCTCCTAATCCTTAAAAATATACATATATTTTAGTGAATAACAAAAAAAAAAAGTAATGTAAAATTCATATGATATTAACCTTAACGTATATTGCTCAATAACATTTCATTATATATTAGTGATGATACTTTTATGTTTTTTACATATTTTTTTTTAACAAAACAAAAATCTACCTATTACAAACAAATTCTAAAAACACCAAAATACGATCGACTACCCTTCCTTAATAATATATACACAAACTTCATAAATTCATTCTATGCATTAAATTAGTGTTGGGTTTCAACTTCGTCATCCAACAGTCCACCCATTTTCATTGCTCCATTATCTTATTTAAAATAAGTACATTCAATCCAAATTATTTGTTAAATTATATTAAATATGTTAAATAGTATTAAATTATTTACAAATTTGACTTTCCACATCATCATTCATTTTTAATTTGTTACGTATATTATTTTGTTTACAATTAAATTTAAATAACTATAAAGTAAAACTAAGCAACATTGGTCAAATACTTAAAAATAATTTCATGATAAATAATTTCATGATAAATAATACATTAGTATTAAATTTAACAAATTCTCATATTTTATTATACTTATCTTTTTTCTCTAGTTTTTTAACAAAAACCCAATCAATTTTCCATCACTACAAAGCGCATTATACTATTTAATTCTACTTGATATGGAAATAAAATTTTAAAGATTAAATTGTAAATAATGTAAATTTAACGATTTAATTGTAAGTAATGTAAGTTTTGTCCTTAATTCGTGACTGATGTAAGTTTTAGAGGATATTTGTAATTATGTGTAATTAGTGAGGACTAAACAGCAATTAACCCACTTTTTGTAACATATTTCAGTTTGAAACTAAGTCTGGGCTCCTCTATATAAAGGACTAGATTACTCTAATAAAGAGGTTGAACACTTTTTACTTTAAAACTCATTTGTACTTGTGTTTTCTCTCTCTAAAAACTCTCTAACTCTTTCTCTCTCTAGAATTCACTCTTGACAATTAACTAAGGCAAAATAACAACTCACCAAATTGGCGACTTCGTTGGGGACGTAAAATTAGGGCTCTTATTTTGTTCTAAATATTGATACAATCTAGTTGTATTCTCTGATTAAAATTCATATGATGAATCTTGAAAACAATCCTACGCTTCAGTCAGCGATGGATGCTGAGAAAACTGATGGATCATATCTGATCCGAGCTCAATCTGATATCGAGGCGCGAATGAATCAACTTTTAGATAAAATTAATACATTGAATGAGAGATATGAACTGAGGGAACAAGAGATACTCTCAATAAGGCTCAGATATGAGGTTAGACATGAAGTAGAAAACACCGAGGTGGAAGGTCAGTCAGATCGATCTTTTGATGATCAGTGCGCTAAGTCCAAGTACAATAAAGTACGTTTTGTGGCTCCTAAAGAGTGATATTCATCTCGAAAGGAGAGAAAGGACAAATAGAAATCAGTGACTTCTAGTGACGAGGAGGTCGAAAGTTCAGCCTCGGTATCTAAGAGGCACAGAGGTTTTTCAAAAGGGGAATCTGATAGAGATTATTCGAGGAAGTATAAAAAGGAGAGTAAATCTAAGAATGCTCTTCGTTCAACTTGGCATGAAGTAAATCCTTCGAATCAGTATGGTGAAACTGATGGGAACCTATATGTCACAATGGGAACCGATGATCAGTTCGTTCAAGGTGTTGACTGGAGAAATTCTATGTTGACAGATGAAATTCGATCCATGGCGCTTCCGAAGCTTTTTGATATTTCGAAGGTGGAAACGTTCGATGGGATGCAGGATCCCGATGATCACATCGAACAATTCAAGAATTATATGATGAATTTCAAAGATGACGACCGGCTTGTGTGTCGTGCATTTTTCACAGACTTTTAAGTGGTACAACAGGATTTATAGGGGGTCCATATTAAATTTCAGAGATTTCTATACTGCTTTTCGAAGGTAGTTTTTGGGAAGCAAAGATATGGGAGAAAATAGTGATACCATTATTCAGTGCAAGCAGGCACCGAAAGAAAAATTGAAAGACTATAGAAAGAGATTTGTGTTGACCAAGGCTAGTTTAGACAATTGTTAGAAAAATGTGGTGATGGCAGCTTTACGCCAAGTTTTATTGCGAGCGGATCTGGCTAATAAGATGACAAAGAGAAAGACCTTGACTTTTGGAGCTTCGATGGCTCAAGTTGAGGATTAGATCAAAGTGGAGGAGTTGAGTAGAGTCTGAGGCGGACCAGTCCGCACTCCCGGAAAATTCAGGGCAGGTAGCCACTAATCAGGGGCAGCCCTCGAATGCTAATAACAATGGCAATGACAATCAGCAGTCGAGGCAAAAGAACAACAATTTGCCTCCTCGAGAGTGGTGGTTATTCAAATCACACTCCATCTAACACTTGCAATAGGCCTAGACCAAATACATGGGTCAAGCCAGAGTACTATGCTGATCTAACAGAGAATGTGTCTGTCATCTGGGATAAGACTACGAGTTTTGTAAATTTCTGAAAGCCGACTCCTATCAGCAGACCAGGGGAGGAGAGAAATAATAAATTTTGCAGATATCATGATGATATCGGACATGATATAAATGATTGTATTGCTCTGAAGAAAGAAATCCAATATTTGATTGAGAATAGAAAGCTCCTGACTTATGTGAAGTCACATGGGATTGCATCAAAAAATAATGGTGCATCGCCAGCTGAAAATCTGATGATTTTGGATCCACAGACTGAACCGTTTGATTCTTCTTCTGAGTATGTTGAAAATGATCTAAACAGATTGATTTTGATGGCGGTGGAAGAATCTGTAGAGAAGGGACGTGTTCGGGAGCTATGCAAGTTTTTTGAATCGTTGGCTATTTTTGGAGGCGATTCAATGACTGGGAACTCGGATAATTCGAGGAAAAGGCATGTTGTCAATTTGACAACTCAAATTGAATGGAGAATGTCTACGCACTTGTATAGGAAGAAATATATTCCCTTCATTTTGTTTGATGAAGACGATTTGAGACGTACTGTAGGACCACAAGAAAATGATGTGGTGATTGGAGCTGAGGTGGCTGGTGTCGAAATTGGACGTGTGCTAATTGATACTAGCAGTTCTACCAATGGACTTTTTAAATCCACCTATGACAGAATGACATATCCACCTCGGATTTCTCAATCGGATCGAACGATTATTGGATTCGCGAATGTAACAACTCATGTTGTTAGCGAATTTGAAAGTGAGGTGAGTTTGGGAAAAAGGACCATTTAAGAAAAAGGTCCATGTACTCTTTGTGGTGGTGGACTGTCCCACAAGTTATAATGCTATTTTTGGAAGATCGTGGATTTCAAGAATGTATGGGGTGGTGTCTACAGTTCATCAGTGCTTTAAGTATGTGGTTGGAGACAGAGTTGGGGTTGTTCGATGCGATCAGAAGGTTGCCAAGGAATTCTATACTACTGCATTTCGGATCCGAGGATCTGGCAGTGGAGATTTAATGCGTGAATAGCAACTAGAAGGGGCACCCTCGAATTTGGAAGAGGGGTTGACGATCCGAGGGAAACCCCGAGGTCTTTAACAATGAGTGAAGAGATAGAGGAGTTTACGTTTTTGGAAAGAAAGGTGCTTCGAATCAGAACTTTATCAACCCCTTTCTTACGTCAACAATTACTTGATTTTTTATCTCAAAAGTTGGATGTCTTCGCTTGGAGGACAGAAGATGTAACAGGAGTACCTATTGAGGTAATTCGACACACCTTGGCCATAGATCCAAAGGTCAAGACGGTAATTTAGAAAAGAAGAGCGTTTTCCTCGGAAAAAACAGAAGTGATTGTTGCTGAAGTGGATTGATTATCTAAGGTCGGACACATAAGGGAGTTATAGTATCCTTTATGGACAGCAAATCCGGTGGTAGTAAAAAAGAAGAATGGAAATGGAGGATGTGTGTCGATTTTACAGATTTGAATAGAGCTTGTCCCAAAGATCCATTCCTTGTTCCTTGAATAGATCAGTTGATTAATTCTACTTCATGCAACAAAATTTTAACTTTTACGGATGCTTCTGTAGGGTATAATTAGATCCAAATGGATCCAAAAGATCAAGATTGCACAACTTGTATAACTGATAATGACCTGCATTGTTATAGAATGATGTCTTTCGGATTGAAAAATGCTGGAGCTACTTATCAGAGATTAATGAATAAAGCTTTTGCTACGCAGATCGGAATAAATATGGAGGTATATATAGACGACATGGTAGTAAAAAGCTCCAAGGATAAAATGCTTCTTTATGATTAGAGGAAGCCTTTCGAATTTAAGAGTGATCGGGTTGAAATTAAATCCTGAGAAGTGCACCTTTGGAGTTCGATCGGGGAAGTTTTTGGGTTTTATCATTAGTGCAATATGAATAGAAGTTGACCCAGAACAATTAAATGCTTTGATAACAATGAATTATCCTCGGTTAATCAAAGAAGTGAAAATTTTGACAGGAAGGTTACACAACATATGGGAGTTTTCGAAGATGTTAAGGTTCGAAGACAAACAGATTTGAAGACTTTTTAGTTCTCATTCATTTACTGACATGAGAACTAGTGGGGCTTCTGATATGGAAATATAATTTTAAGGACTAAATTGTAAATAATGTAAATTTAAAGATATAATTGTAAGTAATATAAGTTTTGTCCTTAATTCGTGACTGATGTAAGTTTTAGAGGATATTTGTAACTATGTGTAATTAGTGACGAGTAAACAGCAATTAGCCCACTTTTGTAACAAATTTCAGTTTGAGACTAAGTCTAGGCTCCTCTATATAAAGGACTAGACTACTCTAATAAAGGGGTTGAACATTTTTTACTTTAAGACTCATTTGTACTTGTGTTTTCTCTCTCTAAAAACTCTATAGCTCTTTCTCTCTCTAGAATTCACTCTTGACAATTAACTAAGGCAAAATAACAACTCACCACTACTAATCAAGAAAAATTATGATCATGCAGTTTTAATAGCTTCGTCTACTAAAATTTTGAAATAGAAGAAGATTATATCTACCTTCTGATAAACCTTATTCGGAAATAATCTGAATGGGATACATAAGATAACATTTCAAATTAGATAAAAATTAATCAAAATGAAAAACATAATAATGACCCTTTCACCAAAAAAGGTCTCTATAACATATTCTGATAAATTTTAAAAAAAAGCGACATTCTACTACACCTAGTGACTCTTCAAAAAACAAAAAAGTTATTGAAAGTAATAAAATGAAAACCAGTCGCACCTTCTCCTCAACGAGCACTACTCCTTGTGACTGAAGAACAACATTATTTCATGTTGGTTACAATACTCTTCTTATTGCTTTTGAACATCGTAAGTATTCAATATACTAGTTTTTTACTATGTTTCCTTTTCATTAACTAAATAAAAAAAAATTAATGATCGTTTACCATTACACATGATCATCAATATTAAATTTTCATCATTTATTGGTTGTTTTCTCTTTAGAGCCCAAAATGCTATTTTTTTAAACTTTGCAACAAACACTTCTTCAACGAACAATTGAACTTCAAATGGAAGTATAAATTTTACTAAATTGTTCACATTTATGTATCTTAATGATCTATGATTACCAATTGTTTTTAAACAATATTTATAGAGGTCTTTCAATTCTACTTTGTTTGCTAGTAAATAATTTTCTCCTAATGATCTAAAACTTTTGAATGACCAATTGATACCAACTTTTTCATTTTGTGAAGGATCATCAAAACTTCAATAAGAAAGCATCACTTGAAACAACATTTTGAACAAATAAAAGCTTAAAGTACTCAAATGGTGAAAAGATAAAACATCTTTGGAACAAACTTTGTCAAAAAAATCAAGAAAATAAAAAAAAAACTTAAAATTAAAAACAAGGAATTGGAACAAGAAAATAACAAACTTAATGATGAAATAAAAAGCTTCAGAAAAAATTATGTTGTTGACGGTAAAAAGATAAAGAAAAAGTTGACTATAATAATTTTAGATAATGCTAAGAAACTTATAAGAGAAAGATAAATATCAATGTTAACGGAAATACTTTCTTCTAACAATCATTAGACAATCTTTATATGACATTAGTAAAAACACCTCTCTAAAAAATATGAGAACATGTGTTACAGATCCATTAATCTTCCCAATCCTTCCCTTGAAACATCTTTCTATACTAATGCTCATATCTTTTATATCTTTTATGATACTATTAATATTCAAGATAACACCAATACTAAAGGAAACAAAAGATCATCCTATTACCGAGTAGTTGGATGAATCTCAAAATCGGTCTCATACTTAAAAAAAAATATATGAATTTATGTCTTATTTATGTGATTTTTTAACTGTTAAAACTTTTATTAACCTCCTTTTGTTGACTATTGTTTATTTTATATTATTAATGCCTTTAGTTTGATAATTATTTTACGATAATTTGTCTTTTAATACTCATATTTTATTCCAAGATTTAATTCTTCGTTGTTAAAATTTGTTTCGTCATAATATAATATAATATAATATAATATAATATAATATAATATAATATAATATAATATAATATAATATAATATATATTCTCCATGCATTATATTTCATAACATTCTTCAGAAAATATAACCAAATACTACTCCGCCAGTATTATATTTGTTATAATATATACTGATGTTGTTTCTTTTTCAACTACCTATTTATTCTTTCCTAGATTAACGTTTTTTCTTTGATGATACAAAATTCCATACTTATCTAGGATAAATAGAAGGGGTTATTAAGAATTACGTTTTGTACTTAATATACTCATTATATTCTGATTTTATAACTTATTAAATACTTATCACAAATGTTCTTAACCTTTTCAAAGGTTAAAGAAATTTCCAAATACTCTCACCGTCATTTTACTTTCAAAACATTCTGAAGAGACATACAAATATATTTGTTGTTTAAAATTCTTTGGAAATATCTGAAGTGTTCACTTTGAATATCGTTAAGTATGTTAGAAAAATAGCATATCCTCTTAATCATTTCAGATAGACTTGGCTTATAACCATGCTTGCTTTGATTGTGATGCATGGTCATTATCGCATTAAAATTTAGTATTGGCTTATAACCATGATCACAACTTAAGACCTTTACGGTATGGCCTTTATAGCCTCAACGTGGCCTTTTACAATTTTAGTTAGGCTTGACTTATAGTCATATTCGTTTTGATTGGATGTGTAACCTCTTACATTTTTTAGTTAGGTTTGGGTTCCCGTCATATTCGCTTTTTAATTTCAATTATATAATAACTTGGTATCTCATACAACTTGTTAATTATTAAAACTTTCCAAAAATACATGTTAACAAAATAAAGAGAGAAAAGTACGAGTAAATACTCACTCAACTTCCATATTACCACATAGCACCTAAAATTGCATATTATGAGCAACCACCTCTACGGGGCCGAAAAACCACAAGTAACCATTTTTATTTATTTTTATCCAAATTTCTCTTCCTTACTTATTTCTTTTTATTATTATTTTAAAAAATCCGTATCTTTCAAACCATAGTTTTAAAAAAATCGAAAGTATCATCGACTTTATTTTTTTAGACGAACAAAAGTAGATCCATTAATGATATTTTTTTAATTTTTCAATTTTTTGTATAAAGAACTCATGTGATTGATTTTTCAAAGAACTCTCATGATTATTTTTTCAAAAAACTCGCACGATTTATTTTTCAAAGAACTCGTATGATTGATGTTTCAAAGAACTCGCATGGGTGATTTTTCAAAGAAAAATAACATTGTTAATTTTTCAAAAACATCGCATTTTTAATTTTTGAAAGAACTCTCATTATTGATTTTCAAAGAACTCTCATGATTGATTTTTTAAAGAACTCGCATGTTTAATCTTTCAAATAACTCTCATGATTGATTAACCAAAGAACTGTGATGTTTAATTTTTCAAAAAACTCTAATGGTTATTTTTTCAAATAACTCGCATGTTTAATTATTGAAATAACTCGCATATTTGATTTTTCAAACAAAATAGCACTATCAATTTTTCAAAGAACTCGCATGTTTAATTTTTACAAAAACTCTCATGATTGATTTTTGAAAGAACTCTCATGATTGATTTTTCAAAGAACTCTCGTGTTTAATTTTTTTTTAAACCCGCATGGTTGATTTTTCATAAAAAAATAGCAATTTTAATTATTCAAAGAACTCGCATGATACTGGTGAAATTTATTTTAAAAAAAATTGAAAAAGTATCATCAATGGATCTAGTTTTGTTCATCTTAAAAAAAAAGGTGATGGTGCTTCCGACTATTTTTTCCAAGCACCGGTTTGAAGGATATGGACCTTTTAAAAAATAAAATACAAAGGAAAAGTAAGAAAGATAAATTTTGGCTTAAGAATTAGAGGTGGTTAGGCCGGTGATTAAGCGTGGGTATTTGAGGTATTATTAACGAATTAGGTATTGATTGGAAGTAATATAGATGAGATAAGTGTTACGTAAGCATAAATACTAGTTTGGGTATTATATGATAATATAGTTTGTGACTAGATCCTCTAGTATAATTTCCCCAAAGTAAATTAGCACATTATTATCCGTCGAATAAAATAATTACTTATTGAAACCTCTTTCGTCAATATAATTTCTTTACAAAAATTAATAACTACTAAAATAAATATTTAGTAATCAATACTTATAGTTCCAAAGATTGTTGGAGGTATTTAGGTAAAACGAGCGATACATAAAATCAGAATAGTGCTTAAAGAGATAATTAAGCTACTCGGTTATTAATAGTAGAGAGCTTCTGTAAAAAGAGTTGATGAGTAAATATGTATCTTCTTCCTAAAGCCTAAAAAAATTCTTTATATAGACTTTTGAGCCCAATGGGCTTACATGGTCCATGGACTCATTTGGATAATCCAAGCGCGTATAACCCAAGATCATTATTACATAAAATTTCATTAGTATTACATGTTTATTATATTGGTATCATGCCAATTGATCCAATTAACGGTTTCGATAATTCAGTCCTTATGAGTATCCCCTTAGTCCTTGCAAATGTCTTCGAGGATGAGTACTTAGGATTAAAACCAAAAACCCCTTTGAACTGTCATTATCACTGGTGAATCCGAGCAATTCCTGGTGGGGTACCATTGGTTGATTCTGAAACTACTTTGAATATAACTGCTCACAAATACCTTACTAGTTGGATGACTATTCTGGATTAAACCGAGTAGGCACTTCGGATTGTACTGGTCGATTCAGACAACTCCTTGTTAGATAACCTTATTTTTAATTATTAACGATTCAAAAATTGTTTTGTGTAGTTCTAATATAGTACACGTGTCATAAAGGTATTCGAACAACGACATGCTCTTTGAGTGGTGACTCGTGATATATTTTTCAAAATTGCTCCACTTCCCTATGCAAGTTTCCGTTGAGAGATGCATATCTACTTTATAAGGCTACATTTATTGGGCATGTGAGATAGTAAATACGCTTTTACACTAATTTCTATAAATACCCCCCCCCCCCCCTCTTATATCATTTTATTTCTTAATAATTTTATTAAATAAAGAGAGAAATTTCCAGCTTTAGCAGCCCCACACTGTCACTTTTCCAGTCGTATAGCCACCATAAGACACTTCTTCGATGATATTTTAAACTTTTTTCTCTGAAGTTGCA
Source organism: Limnanthes douglasii subsp. nivea (assembly GCA_036936605.1). Taxonomy (NCBI): domain Eukaryota; kingdom Viridiplantae; phylum Streptophyta; class Magnoliopsida; order Brassicales; family Limnanthaceae; genus Limnanthes; species Limnanthes douglasii. Next base: position 160,487,729 of record JAUPFV010000002.1, read on the forward strand.
TGTTTCGTGCTACCAACGCCCTAACTAATTGGCTGTGTCTATCGAATAAAGCCGAAGGAGAAACAAAATCCAGAATCGTTGATGGGATTCCACATAGAGGCAAGTATCCTTATAGTATGCACTCAATACCAGCTAATCTCCCATCATGTTCCGCTCAGACCTCAACGACGAAAATTCATTATCCTAAGCTAACTCATTACTAAAGAAATAATAGTATTAAAAATCATTCACACCTTATAACTATGGAGGGATACCGAATACATGCCACTTGTGAAGAATTCCTTAATAGATGTTGTGATAAAAAAAAGCATACCTCCAATCACCATGCAAATAAAGAGGAGCAGGCTAATCGAACATCTGCGACCCTTGATACACCCCTGGAGAAATCGGCTAATGATCATATTTATGTTGCTAAAAAGTTGGTTGTCCTTCCAATGACACATACCGAGGGGCCCCAGAGCCGACTGTTAAGTTCCAGAGGTAATCTAGTGTCGTTGGTCGATGAAACCGAAAAGCGTACTGATGTGGGATCTGTAGTGGGTGTATCTGGCCAATCAGTATGTGATGCTGAAAAAAGAAATATATATCACAAACAAAGGTGAAGGGAAGGCTACGATGGCGAAAAATACTAAAAGCAAAGGAGCATATGTTGAACTAAATTTCAAAACATCGAGAATAAATACTTGATTTATCTCTATAAGGTATTGTACAACTACTATTTGAAAAATGAGAGAAGTGAGATATAAGCTTAATGGGGAATTCTAAAGGTGGTTTAAATTCGGGTACTAATGCCTGAAGAGTCACTACATGATCGTGCGCAAAAAGAACTGGTCATTTACCCCGATATGCTAAATTGAGGGCTCTGATTTTCTCTGGACCCAAAAGTCATTCGGTACTTCGATCTGTTTTTTTTGTGTCCTAGTCAAGCCACCCAAAATAATTGATTTACTTTAATTTTATGTATCATGGAATCAAGATTATCAAAGATTGAGATGCCAGTGAAGCAATTCCTAGCGACCATCGGACTGTCAAGGAATCTGCACATCCCTTTGTATTTTATTATTGTGAGGAATGAGTATAAATTTTTAGTCATCTTCTTGAGCCTGATAAGGTATAGAAGATGAAATTCTTCTTCATAAGTGGTTTTTGGGAGAATGGTCAAAAGATCTCAAGAAAGAACAATTCGAACAGATTGCAGAGCGAGTGACAACATGCATGTAATTTCGTTTTGTTTCCGGTTACAACTTTAATATCTATTATCCTTCTATATTTGTAAAAAAAATAGTTATACCAAAATTGCAGCTGGTGAGGTAAAAACTTGGTCGGAGGTATTTTTGGTAAGTGTTTAGATGGAATATTAAATATCAGGTGGAAGATAGAAAGATAACTCATGTGCTTGTATTTATTCTCTAGGGAGATAAACTCCAACCCCCTTATATGATATGGGTTAGATATTTTATACTCTTATTTTGGGTTAATGGGCCAATCAGTTCGGGTGAGGAATATGGGCTATACCTATGGACCAAAGAAGTGCATTTGCTAAACCATAAATGCATTTGCTAAACCATCAGCAGCTGGTGACCCCTCTAATTTTAGAGTCATTTCCTTACTAATTACTCTTATTCTCTAGTTTTTTTTTTGTTTTAGAAAACCAGGTTGTCTAAAACAAAAAAAAAACCTAGTAAGGAAAAAGAACTAGTAGGGTAATAATCCACTACCAGCAATCCTCCCATTTCTTAAAGTCCAACCAAAGAAGAAAACCTTGTAACTTTTCCAACCAAACTTCCACTATACCCGAATGGAGAATAAAATCCTCCAACCATAAATGTTGAGTCCTCACAGCCCGTAGGGGGAGAATATTGGAACTCAACCTATCAATCCTAGTCCTCAAGTCATGGAGGAGAACATGAAGGATTTTAGTGAAGATTCTATCCTCGAGACATCTGGTCAGACCGGGGAGACTTCACCGCCACCAAACAAGAAAAAATCACATGTGCATCGGAGTGGTGATGGCAAGAGCAAAAAAGCTCTAACAATCGAATTCAACCCGCCTCCTTTGTATCTACAGCACTTGTCATACACAAAGGTGACCTTCAAACGACTGAAAGAATGGGCAAAGTCAAACTGGTCGAATTGATTCCATAACTGCTTCACCCCAGCTAATTTTGTCAGAACTCATCTCTCATAGACTCTTCATGAACGGTAGTTGACATGGGAGTAGTTATGCACTCCACCTCGACCCTCTACCATTCTCAAGAGAACTGAGGCTGCTAATTGTAAATTATTCCTTCCGACCAGGAATAGTGCTCCCATCCATCGGCATAAGAATAAAAGGAGAGCAAATAAGGCTCATCACAATTTGCTAACGAGGTGGGAAAAGAAGAGCAGCCTGATGAGATCGACTCAGCCCTATTAGATGTCATATCTCCCACCCTCTGAAACAAGAGAATAAGATTTCTTATCTTAAATAGAATTCATCCTGGGATGTAGAACATGCTATAGATACGTATGTTGATGTTGTGATAGACTCCTTACAGAAAAGGGATGCATCAACCAATTCAGATATGTTTTCGTAATTTCACAAAATGTTCCCTACACTTGCTACGGGGTCCTTATGAAGACTGGTTCCAGACAACCTGTTTTCGCCCGACATGCCCATAATAGATCAACTTGGTCTTTTTGAAGATTTACCCATTGATGGTTCTGGCGATAGTGATGATGGAGACTCTGATGGTGAGAGTTCTGAAAAAGAAGAAGATAAAGATGTCGATGAGAATGAGCCCAAAGGTCAATAGGTGTTTATGTATTTTTTGTGTAAGTCATTATCGTATACAAAGCATTTTGTTATTTACATCAATTTTTTCTGTATAAGCCCTTGGCACGGCCAAGGCATTTTTGTAACATTTTATCCCAGATTTTGTTTATCCTTGGGTTATCCAAGGCAGTTTATATTTCATCATTTTGGCTTACATACTCTTATCTTTACCCATTAGATAAAATATTTGAAGATAGTGAAATCTCAAGATAAAAACCTTTCAAAAGCGACAAAAACTTAACATACCTAAGCTATTCGAAGGTAATTAAAAATTATCATACACAAGCCATTCGAAGGTAATCCATTCGAAGACAATTAAAACGTATCATACACAAGTCATTCAAAGGTAATTAATTCGAAAGCAATAAAAACTTATCATCCACAAGGCATTCGAAGGTAATATATTAGAAGGAAATAAAAACTTATCATACACAAGCCATTTAAAGGTAATCCATTCGAAGGCAATAGAAACTTATCATACACAAGCCATTCGAAAAGTATTACATTCAAAGGCAATAAAAACTTATCATACACATTCTTGAAGGAAAATATGGTAGATTAATAATAATATAGACACCTTACTAAAACCTCCACACGCCACCAGGGTAAGAAAGAGTATACCCGCAAATATTTACGTTGAATCAAAAACAAATTAAATATTTACAAAACACTTTATTCTAGATATAACCTTAAATGTTCGATATTCCAAGGGTGCCTCAAAGGACTGCATTCTTGGTCAACTAATCGTTACGTTCGTTGTTTGATCTTTTCGCACATCGTGTATGGTCTTTCCCAATTTGGAGCCATCTTCCCAAATTTTCTATCTTTAGTGTACAAATATTATTTTCTTAAAACCGTGTCGCCCACTTGGAAATATCTTCTTCGTACTTTAGACGCATATCTACTTTTCATTAAACCTTGACAATTTTTTGTTCTTAAATGAGCCTTAATTCTATTTTCTTCGATAAAATCTCGTTGAGCTGTCACCGAAGCTTCATTTTACTCTTTGGAATAATTTTGAACCCTGAGAGAGGAAAGAGTATATTATATCAATGATATTGCATCCATTCCATATACTAAGGCAAAAAAAGACTCTTGTGTAGCAGTATGTGGAGTAGTTTGGTAAGCCCACGACACTTCTTATAGGTAATTAAGCCATTACCCGTTGCACCTTCCAAATTGTTTTGAGACCCATCAAAATGGTTTCGTTTGCCACCTCTATCTATCCATTGGCTTTAGGGTGAAAAGACGAGAAGAAACAATGGTGAATTCCTCTGGATGTATAGAAAATATCCATATTTTTGTTGTCAAATTGAGGGCCATATCATTACTAATACGTCTAGGAATTCCGAACCTACATCAAATATTACAAAGAACAAACTTAATTATCGCTTTAGAAGTCGTTACAGAAAAGGGTGCGACTTTTACCCATTCAGAAAAATTATTAATTACCAATATAATAGTTTGACATCCACCACACGCCATCAGAAGGGGTCCAACCAAATCAAGCCCCTGCCTATCAAAAGGCACTGCTCTGGACATTGATTCCATAGAAACTTCTGGTATATGTATTTCATTTCTATATCTTTGACAATGATCCCACATTTCAACTAACACTTTACTGTATGCCATGAAAAATGGACAATAAAACCCTTCTAGGCAAAGCCTTGTATCCAGAATGGGAAGACCCTTCCCCGTCATATAACTTAGATAAAACTACTTGGGACTCTTTGGATTTGTGGCAGCACAACAAAGGCTTACTAAAAGATCTTTTATAAAGGATTCCTCTTAAAACCAAAATCTTGTATCCTTTAAACTTTAGCTTCTTAGCTAGGCTTTTGTCCTCGGATAAAGTTTCCTTTAGGAATAAACACCTGGATATAATACCTTTAATCTTGACTGACTTTGGCTGATATTTGGAAACTGTGTTCCTTTTTTAATTTCTATCACAAGCGTTGTGGTTATAAAATAGAACTCTTGTACCTAAATCCAAGGGTATACCTTGGAATGCACAATAGTGGCTAACTAGTCAACCATCAAATATTATGGTCTTGGAACGTGTTCATATTTTACATATTTAAAGTGGGTAGATTTTTTTTTTTCAATATTCGTAAATATGTCACCGATTGTTCTTTTGTCAATCACTTAACAATCGTATTCTTTTAGCACCACATATTTGACCAAACCTCAAACCAGCTATAGTTGATTCATATTATGCTTCATTATTTGATGCGTTAAAACCAAAGCGTATAGCCTGGTACATCAAATCTCGAAAAGGAGAATATAAGAAAATTTCTGCCCCACAACCCATTATGCTAGACTCTCCACCTGTTTGAATTACCCATTATTTACAATGGTTGTACATAAAAGACTCTTCATATGGACTCTCTGAATGGAACTCAACTACGAAATATGATACAACATTAACTTTTATTACTACTCGATGAGCAAAGTTAATATTATAATCTCCTAACTCCACCGACCACTTGGTCATTTGACCCAAAATATATGGTTTTTACAGTCCGTTATTTAAGTGGAAATATAGTGTGAACCGTGATGGAATGTGCTTGAAAATAAGGCCTAATTTTCCTAGTTGTTATTACCAAGGCCAATGCCAACCTTTCCAATTTGAGGTATATTTTCTCAGCATCTAACAAGCTTTTACTAACATAATAAATTGGGCGAGGATAATTATCAACTTCCCGGAGCAGCACTACAATCACAGCATAATCCAATACCGCTAAATGCACGTAGAGTCTTTCTCCGATGACATGTTTGAATAAAGTTTTAGGCAAAGATAAATACTTCTTTATTTATAACAATGTATTATCATAATTTGCGACCAATTAAATTATTTGCCACTTCTCGATACTTGGAAGAACTATGCATATTTATTCGATGATCTCGAAATAAACCTATTTAAAGTTTCCAAAATATTCATTCAATACTTGGACTTCTTTGGTGGACCAAGGAGGACACATAGTCAACAATTCCTCTAATTTTGATGGGTTAGCGTGGATCATTTTTTCATTAATGATGTACCCCAAAAGTATACTTTTAAGGATTGAACAATAGATTGATGGCTTCCAAATTAGAGAAAATTTCTTTGAGATCGAGTAAATGATCCTCCTTTCTTAGACTTATTATTATCATGTTATCAATATAAAGTTCTACATTCTTTCCAATCTGATGGGAAGTATCTTATTAACTAAACATTGGTTAGTAGCCCCAACATTCTCCAAGCCTAATGACATTACCTTGTAACAATATATCCATTTATCAGTGATAAACTTAGTGTTATCATGGGTTTAAATCCATTTGTATCTAATTGTACCCTGGTAAAGGCATCCATAAATGATAGGAATTTATTTCCCGAAGTAGAATTCACATCCGAGGAACTGGGAAAGGATCTCTAAGACATGCTCTGTTGTGATCTGTGAAATCGATACACAGTTTCCATTTACCATTTTTCTTTTCTACAAGTACTGGATTTGTTGTCCATAGTGGACACTAGAATTCATGAATGTATCCCACCTTAGTCAATCTATCCACCTATTTCACAATGGCTTTTTATTGCAATCTCATATACAAGGTCTTTTTTTTTAATTCAAAAAGATAAATTATTATTGATAAAGCAAGAAATATAGGCCCTTCAAGAAATTATGCTTAACAAAAAGACAAGAACAAAGAATTTAGAAGAAGTCTTTGGCTTTAGCTAAAACATTTCCCGCACTGATAGATCGATTGAGGAGGAGATATTGAGAGGCACTATACTCCATAGATGAGGATGAAGCTTTAAAATAATTTACGGAAAAAAATAGTTTCACTTACGATAATTTTGGCTAGGAAATATTAAATCGGTAGGATGAGAGATCACTAAGAATCAGACTATGACAATGTCAATGAAGAGTCTTTGAAGGCCAAGAGAAGCTGAAAATAGAGATTTTGAATAAATCATATGAATAAGGAGCCGCTTTAAATGACAAAAATGATAAGAATTTTATTAACTGAGAGGCAAAGCATGATCTTCAAGACAAAGCAACCAGAACAATGATAGAGGTATGTTGAATATCCCTAACAAATTTTAGGTCAGAGATTCTTTATGCTAGATTAGATAATAGGATTTAGATTTGAAGTATAAATGATATAATACGAGAGTAAAGGATATATGTAAGTAGAAGTCTAGACAGCTACATAAGCTCTTTTAAGGATCCAAGTTCAAGATTTTCTAGTATGCTGATGGCTCTAAGGTGATTAGAAATTTGAGTAGAGATTAAGTCTTGTTTCTGCTTGCATCTTATCGTCCACTTGGCTAGCCAGTTAGTAGCCAAGTTATGTTTTGTGTAGATATGAGATATAGTAATGTTTGTTGTTAAGAGATTCCTGCAACAATCTATAGTAGAAGTAAGAAACCATACAGATTCATGGTTGACAAAAATAGCATATAGCATTTTAGAATCAGTTTCAACATCCAGATTAGTTATTTTTAGTTTATTACATAAAATAAGACCATCTAATAGAGTTAAGCATTGAACAGAGATAGGATTTTGCTTGCCATAAAAACGATCCATGGAAGCAATTATATCCCCATTAAAATTTCTTATTAAAACACTACCATAGGCTTCACCATTCCGAAGGCATGAAGCATCATTATATAGTTTTAAGCGAGGCTATATAAGGGGTGCCAGCTGATAGCTATCAATTTTCTAGGCTAATTAAGTTGACTAGAACAACCTTTATCATAGGCTATGTCATTGTCCTTATACTATTGCTTTCTTTTGAAAAAACAAGATTGGTCTAAGTTAATGGTAATGGTTTTGATTTTATGAATGATATTAATTGCAGAGACATTTTCATGTTGAAATTTGGCTTTGCTCCCATAATTCCATATAGCCCAAGTACCGATATGAGGGATAATAGTCCTTCTATGAATATCATTAGGTAAATAGTCAAACCAGCATCTGCTTACATGATGAAGACTCATGTGATGGACAAGTCTTAGATTAAAAAGGCCTCCAAAATAGTTTCATACCTTCTAAGCAATTTTACCGTTGACAAATAAATGGTTAAGAGATTCAAAAATGTTACAAAATATACATTTTGAGGCAAGTTGCAGATTCCAGTGTTGTAGAACATTGTCTGTAAAATTCCAGTTGTGGAGAGTTCTCCAAAGATAAAACAAGCATTTTTGGAGTAATATGATTCCAGATCTTTTTATACATTATTGATTTTTCAGCTCTAGTTTTGATAAAATCCCATGTATCTTTAGTGTGAAATTTACCATCCTTAGAGATAGTCCATGTGTAGAGTGAAATTATCCCTTAGGTTCACCATTTATAATAACGAAAAATCTGTTATTAAAATTAAGGCACTTGATTATGTCAATGAAAGACTTGTCAAACCAAAAAGCTTCAAGTGATGATAAATGAATGGTAAGGAAAACATGTCAAAGGGTTTAGTCATGTCCAATTTGATTATTAAGTTAACACACATGTTCTTCTTGTTTAGATCATATACCATATCTTGCATTAGGAGGATGTTCTCTTAAATATGCCTTCATTTATTAAATCCTGATTGCTCTTTAGATATTAGATTAGGCAGAATAGTTGAAAGTCTATCATTAAGAATTGCTAAGAGAATTATTTTGAAGACAGTACACAAGTTAAGTGGCATATAGTCGCTCCAAGCTTGAGGATTTTCAATCTTTGGAATGAGAGTAATAGTTATAGCAAAGATTATTTGGTGGACTGGATCACGTGAAAAAAAACCTCTGACAGCATTACATAAGTCATTAGCAATTAAAGACTAGCAAGATTGGAAAAATTTAGTATTAAATTCATCAACTCCAACAATGCGTGTGGAGTTTAAGGATTTAATAGAGGTATAAATTTCATTGCTCGTAGGAGAGGAAATTAATTAGGAGTTATCATTTGATGTGATAATGTTTGGAATTATCTTTTACAGGTTTGGATATGCATGGTCTCACTGTTTTCATTCAAGATGGACTGGAAGTTGTCAACACCAGAGTCGTTAATAGATTTGGGGTCATCAATTTAGGTATTATCGACCTTGATTTTGTGAATGAATTCATATTTCTCTTCTTCTTTAAATATTTATGATAGAGAGAGGTTCTTCTATCACCATTTTAGGTCCAGGTAGAGCTAATCTTTTGTAGCCAGTAGCTTTCTTCTCTAGCAAGAAGTTGGAGATGAATGACGTGGGCATTGGTTAGCTTTAACTTTCTTTTATTAGTCTTAGAGATGGCAAAACATTTTTCTAAGAAGAAAACTTTTTCCTCTGATTTTGCTAAGGCATTAAAGATGTTTCCAACAAATTTATTATTCCAGACTTTGAGAAATAGTTTGAGTCTTTTTAATGTTTTTAAAAAGGAAAAAGGATGAGGGTGAGCCATATCAGCCTTCTAATTACATTCAATATCCTGTATAAAATTTTGGTGAAGAAGCCACATATTCATGAATTTAAATGAATTTTTTATCTTAGGTGTGTCATTCGAATAAGTGATTAGAAGGGGTAAGTGATCAAATCCAGTTCTTACTAGATGGTTGATTATAGTGACCTCAAAAGAGTTGGTCCAAGAGTTGTTTTAAAGACCTCGATCTAGTCTCTTCGATTTGTGATAGTTAGTTAATGTGTAGGTAGATCCAATATAGCCAGGATCCATAAGACAACAATAAACTATATTTTCATTAAAGTCATCCATGTTCTTGAGGCATACGGAAGAGAAAGAAATTTCCTCAGATAGGGTAGTGATGGTGCTGAAGTCACCCATGATTATCCATTTGTTGGTATTGTCTGAATTCCTTCTTAGAGTATTCGACCGTTCAATCATGTGGTACTTGTTACATTTAGCATAAACAATAGTGGTTAGTATGGTTTTGTTAAGAGAGAAGTGATTGAATTGTAGGTAAATCATTTTTTATGGCTGAAAAGAATTTGAAAATCTATATGTTTTATTCACATGATCCAAATCTTCTTAGAAATTTTTGATATAACATTCTGCAATCCAAGATGTTTTACGGTAACAAATAACAAATGATCAACAATCATTGGCTCATGAACAGCTATGAAGTCTACATTATTAGAATAATGGATTCACTTGATTCTTCTTCTAATAGCCTTGTTTCCAAGTGCCCTAGCATTCCAGCATAGAATTTGAACTGTTATTAGAGGATCTAGATGAAGATCTGTCAGCCTCTTGAAAGTTTAATGTTTTAATAACATTTTAGCTATTGGTGATCTTTATTTTGGTGTTTGAATATTTGACAGGTGCCGAGGGAGTACAAGAAATTATACATATTGCTCTAATTTTGGGAGAGGAATGATCTGGATTATATTGCATTTGATTGTTGGAAGTAGTGATGTTAAGGCCAATATTAAGGATGGAGATGGCTTTATTGACTTCAAAAATCTGAACTTCAAGTATTGAGGATGATCTCACAGGTTGATAGAGCAATGATAAGTCAAGGTTTTGATTGGGTTTTAATGTGTAAATTTGGTCATTTGATTGGTAGAATGATTTGGTTTGCATGGTTGTTGCAGCTTGAGAAGGTAAATCAGTCTTTTATAAAGTCTTGTTTTAGGGGGAGATCTGAGGTTTCAGGCAGAAGAGTAGAAGAATTCTGGAAAATGATGGATTTGAGTTTTGGATCAGGTTGCTATGAAGTAGAAGGTAAGGTTGACTTATTTAATTTTCTACATTCAGTTGATTTGTGGCCTATATGCTAACATTCTGATTAGTAGGAAGGCATTATTCCATATACCATAGGTTGCCAAAAACCCTGGTCTTTACCAAATCTGATCCAAAACTTGGAGATAGGATCTTTTGATGAGTCTGTTTCTACCCACGCCATGCAAGAATTATACATGGGTTTGTTTTTCTGAGGTACCCATGTTTTAAGTGGTTTACCAAATGGATTTGGCCATTGAACTGATGTCATCTGAATACATGAAAGTAAGGATTTTACGAAAGATAATCCAAGTAGGACAGATATGAGATTCTCTTTTAGGGGTGAAGTTGGGTGTCCACTTTAGAACTCTCGTGATGAACTGAGTAACAGTCCATACATTACGGCACCAAATATTTTTAACATCTTCAAGAAGATCTATGTATATATTATTAAGTGTATACTGTCCTAGAACGCGGGACTTATCTTTTTTTTACAACCCAATGAGTCAAAAAACTTTTGAATGTCAATCATTTTTTCCCTACCCAAAGGAAACTTTCCAATTAACGCATGGTTGTTACTTAACTTTAGCTCTAGCTTTACTTTTTAAGTGAATTCCAAGGTTAAATGATCATGTTTGCTAGAGAACTTGGTATCTTCAAAAGAATTTTGTTTTGGTTTGATGATATTTGCATATGATATGCTTGTAGGGTTGAGATGAGGTCTTTCTTCAAATATAGGATTGTTTCTCAAGTTGGATAACTCAAAAAGAAAACAAATGAGGAAGAATCATGTGATGATATGCTTGACTTAGGGAAGGGAAATTTTGAAGATTTGGAGGTGTTAATTCTGGAACTATTCACTTAGAAGAGGCTTTGATCACGCTGCTGGCCTAAGGGTGACGAACATGAACTGAGGTGGAGGTTATTATCGGAGATGAATGAGAGGAATGAGAATCAGAGAGGAGTATATCAAAGATTAGGAAGTAAGAGAATTGTTTAGTTTCTTGGAAGACAAGACACTGATTTTTGGAGAGAAAGCCCATACAAGGTCATTTTCAAGCTTATTGCGAACCGATAAAAATAAGCTCCCCCAACCTTATTGAATCCTCACAGTCGTTTTTTGTTCAAAGCCAAAGTATTTTCAGATAATATCCTATTATCCAATGAACTTATTCATGCTTATCACATTAATTGAAAGGCCATAGGCCTCCATGAAAATCAACCTTATGAAAGCGTTCGATAATATGCATTGGCATCTCCTCCTTAATATCATCTATATTATGGAATTTTCCAACCCTATGATTTCATAGATCATGCAATGTATCATCACTCCCACCTACTCTATCTCCATCAATGGTAGCACTGGTGCCTTCAAAGGTAAACAAAGGATTATGCAAGGGGACCTCTTCTTCTATTTCTCTTTGTCCTCATCACACAAGTCCTCACTAGTATCCTAAAGGAAAAAAGTCATCATCTTGAATTTAGTTTCCATTGAAAATGCGATACACTGAAAATCATCAATTTCTGGTTTGTAGATGATTTAATATTTTTTTGTCGTGCAGACACTAAATTGGTTAGTCTCATAAATAAAAGTCTTTAGAATTTTGCTACTCTCTCAAGACTCTGTCTTAACCACACCAAAAGTAGCATCTACCTTTCGGGTGTCTTTGAAAACATCCGCTAAAACATTATATCTATATTTGGCTTCAAAAAAGGCTCCTTACTAGTTCGATACCTATGAGTCCCCTTTATTACCACTCGCATGACTTATAACGACTGTATACCGCATTTCCAAAAAACTATAGATCGCATTAACTCTTGGACATCCAAACACCTATTTTTATGTTGGCAGACGACAACTGATCGAAGTCGTGTTTTTTGCAAGTTAAGTTTATTGGTCATCGATATTTATCCTCCTAATCTATGTCCTCAAAAAGCTAACCCAACTCTTATATTAATATCTCTCGTCTGGCCCTAAAATGAAAATCTTAAGTTCCAAAGTCGTTTGGCCTAAAACTAACTTTCCCTTGCAGGAGGGAGGCCTTGGGATTTTCTGCTCAAAAATTGGAATTAGGCAGCAACCTTTAAACATTTTTGGACCATTTTCAGCAAAAACACCAACTCATTATCGATCAATTGGGTTAAAGATAGATGTTTTTGGAACATTCGTGTGGAATCTAATCTTAGCTGGGATTGGAGGAAAATCCTAAATCTTCAAACCATAACATTGAGTCTTTATAAAATCCAAATTGGGGACGACTCATCCATCTCCCTGTGGTTCGACCCCTACCTCTTTAACAATTCTTTTATCAATCGATATGGTCAAAGTATCATACATTTAACCATGATAAACATCAACACAAAAGCTTCAAATATTATATCGGATGGAACCTGGAACTAGCCAACATCGCTCCGTCGCAACACTTACTATTCTATTAGACATTCAGATCCTCTTGTTCCTTGGTCCAACCTAGTTTGGAACGAGTATAACATATCCACACATTTTTTTATTCTTTGGCTGGTCATCCATCAGAAACTATTCACGAGATATAAACTTCTGGTCTAGGGATACAACTTCCCCCCAAATTTTGTTTTGTGCAATTCTCACGCAAAATCCATCAATCACCTATTGATGGAATGCCCTTTTATCGGATGATTTGGGAGGCTAGCTTTCAAAAGCTTAACTTCCATAACATTGACCACGACTAGCCAGCATGGGTGCCCAAAGTCTCAACCTGGAATCTTACCCCAAATGGTCTAGGAAGCATTTGGCGTAACATTCTGTATTGTAATTTATCATCTATGGCGCGAAAGGAATAATTGATATCCACGGAAACCAGTTCAATGGGCTCTGCTTTATCCGTTTGTATCCCCTATTACATGCGATACAAATTGCACGACAACGAAAATTTCTCACCATAGTAAAATTTTATCTAACTAACTCTTTTGATGGTAAGAATTTTATAAAGTTTTTTATCTCTGGTCGGTTAGAAAACTCTACCTAGATCGTGTCACTTGTATGGTTAGTACCATTTGTTTTGGCTTTTAAATGAGTATTCTATTTGAACAACTAAACAATGTCCACTTTTACCCGGAAAATGCACCGACATAGTTGAATAACATCACTTTACGTCTGGCCAATAAATACTCTACCATAATCACAAAATATTAATTTTTAATACATTTAAAAAAATACCAAACATTTAAGTAAATTTTTCTCATCAAACAATTTCGTTCAGAATTTTAAAAATTAAAAACCCTCCTACAAAATAACCACATACGTATTTATGATATAAATACTCAAAATAACCCAAATCAGTGGCCTAATAGTAGGCGGATTCTTTATAATCGAATAAAATTTTAAATGACGACCTGAGTATCATTAAATTGATTATATATCTAGTTTGTTTTTTACTTATAGCTGTAATTTTTTTGGATTTATTTATAGGTGTCAGTTTTTGTATATTATAAGTTTATTAATAGGTGTCAGTTTTTTATATTATAAGTTTAAAGTTACGTAGACTATTCACTGGAGCTTTAGTCATATTTATGTTCCGAAACACCCTGATATGGTGTACTGTACACTGATGTTATTTTATTTTTAAAACCAAAATAGAAGTACCAAAATGTAGCTCTATATAAATAAATAGTAAATCCGATATCGAGTTTCCGCAAAATGAGGAGAAGCATGTTAGATGATAATATAAAAATAGAAACAGAAAAAGACGGTATGATAAAAAGCAAAATCTTGTTGGTAACAACAGCTCACTGTATTTATACAATACTCCATATTCGATGTCGTACATACGAATTAATTAGTAGATAATTAACTGGAGTAGTATTAATAATATGCATGTGCGTCATCCTCATGCCCATGCAAACCAATTATGCAAGAATTTAATTGGGATCTCATTTTCCGTTGTATCTTTTTAACAAACTTCACTATTACTCTCTCGGTTTCGAAATATGGGACCTTAGAAGAAATAACACGGATATTAATAAAAATCATCATAATTGAATTTTTTTTTTAAATAAAAAACAGAAAATTTTAATTGGTCAAATGTAATGAATGTATTTTTATATTTAAAAAATTAAAAATATAAACAGTAATAGACTTGGTAATATTTTATTGTTTTAATAAAACAATATTTAATATTGTCTCGAACCTAATATGAAATCCTAACAAATTTCTAAAACCATTACTAAAAGAGAGCAGGGGAAGAGTAGTAGAAAAGCCAATGGGGTTGAAAGTACACATCTGTACTTTTCTACGGTTGAAGTGGAACTCAAATCAAATCTCTTCCGGTCCAATACAACTGCAAATTGCAATCATATTCATCTCGTTATTTTAATTAAAATTACTAGTATAACCTACCACATTCTTAACTCAGTAGTATATGCGTTTAAAGCTCTTTATTTCAATAATGAATGTAATGTAACCAAAAAAATAGAACATCCTGATGACTATATTATTATATAATAAAATTTATGTTTTATCCCTAATTTCTGAAGTAGTAGTAAAACAAAGAACCACTAATGAATCAGGATTCATCAAGTATAGAGTAGGAGTAGTACATAGTACTCCCTTTATTCCGATATGTAGGGCCTATTGAAAATATAATTCATTCTAATTTAATTATCGTTTTAGATTATTAATCTATAATTAATTAAAAATTTATTCTAAGTTGTTATTAATTCAACCAATTACCTTCTTTCTAATTCTAAAAAAATAAATAACTATTATAAAAGTTTCATATTTTCCATAAAAACATACCCATACAAATAGCTAAAACGATCTACATCGAAGAATCCGAGAATAAAAGAGACCAAAATCTTATAGTAATTGCATAGTCACGGTTAGGGATGTTTTGTATAAAATGTGAGGCCAAAACATGTTACTCCTCTTCTCAAAATATTTGTCATTCTAGAAAATTGTTTTTGTTCTAAAATATTTGTTGTTTTAGAATTCCAATACAAAATTTATTATTTTTTATTGATTTTCATTAATTGGATGGATTTCTTTTTCACTTTTTATAAAAACGATGAGTAATTATAGTATATTCATTTCATTATCATTAGTACCCGTGCATAACCTCAAAACCACAAATATAATGGACTGAAAGAGTAATGCTCTTTCAGCTCATTGGTGGTGGGTGACTAACATACTAGTAGCCTAGTAGTAGTATCTTAATTAATGAAAGACAGCTACAGCTTGGCTGTGCCTGTGTAGATACTAGCTATCCTCCTCTATCACTCTTCACCTAATTCTAGATTGACCGACACTTCATCACTACCGTACAACCATATATCTCCATATCTCATCCAATCGATTTACTGTTTTGTCTTCTGTTTGCAGTACAGAGCAATGCAATGACTTTTAATTTGTCCATCTAAACATATTATATTATGTTGGCCCTTTCTTAAAATATCGAGCAACTTAATGTTATATGTGTTGTTTTCCATCTTTCATTTATATAATATTTTAATGTAAGCTAGTATTATAATACATGAAAATGAAATAAAAGAAAAACCCGTAAGCTATTATGAGCTGGAAACCTGGAACATGTACAAGCTAAATTGAGGTTGTGAGCTAAGGTGCGGTCAATTTGGCTTAAAACAAAAGAAAAACCAAAAACACGCCATATATCAGTTTTAGTTTTGGGCGGTCAATGATTCCCCTTAATTGAGAACCGGACCGAATCTTAAAATTCGGTTCGCCATTCAATTTTAAAAACTGAAAATCGATAAAGAATCGAAATAAAAAAAAATCACTTAGGAATCGAACCGATTAAACCGACAAGACCGATATGGAAATCGAACCGATAAAACCTATAAACCGATAACCGATAAAAAATTATACCAATAAAACTGTTAGAAACAATTATTTATTATTATTATTATTTATTCTTTTATAAATTATCATACCAAAATTAATAGTTAATTACCAATTTTTTAACAAAATCAAACATTACTTTATAAACTTTAGTTTTTATATCATTTACTTCAATAAAAAATTAAAAATGAAGTTTTAATTAAATTTATTTTTTTTAAATGGACCGAACCAGACCGAAACCAGATCTAATTGAAACCGGACCGGACCGAACCGAACCGAAAACTTAACAATCCAGTCCAGTTCTAAAAATTAGAACGAAAAACTAAGCGGTTCGGTCCTGTCCAAACCAATAAGCCTAATTATCCAATTCAATTCCTTCAAAATCCAAACCAAACCGGACCGATAATTCAGTGGTCCGGACCGAACCAATAGTTCAGTTGTTTTCTAGCGTTAGGCAGCTGTAAACGATTCATAATACCAATACTAATACTGTGCTTATACATTAGTCAATGCATGTCACTTTCTATACTTTTCCAAACTCTTAAAAACTGAGACGAGGATTTCAGGATTAGTCCTCAACGGATTATGTTATATCATTTGTGTATATAATATGTAATAATAAAAGAGCATCGTCATTATTTCGCATTTAATTTCGTATTTCAACTTGATCAGTAGTTGGTATTGGTCAATTCAAGTTCGGATTCAAAACCATCACCTGTTTTCTCGTTTGGTAGAAATCAGAAATGCTTTCGCCGTTTTCCTCCCTACTTACACAGAGGACATCTTTCGATGGATCCCTAACAAATTCAAACCCAAGTTTATCATCAGTTGCACTTACACCGCTATTCGCCCCTCTAGGGCTAAGGTAATATGTAGCTTCTTTATTTGGAATAAGTTCTCAATCCCGATGCATTTTTTTATCTCTTGGTTAGCCATTCAAGATCGTCAATATTTTGCATTTAATCTCGTACTTCAACCTCAGCAGTAGTTGGCAATGGCCCACTCAAGTTCGATTCAAAACCGTCACCTGTTCTCTCACTTGGTAGAAATAAAGAACGCTCTCACCGTCCTTCCTCCCAACCTACGCAGAGGACATCTTTCTATGGACCCCTAACAAATCCAAACTCGAGTTTTCCATCAACCGCACGTACACCGCTATTCGCCCCTCTAGGGCTAAGGTAATATGTAGCTCCCTTATTTGGAATAAGTTCTCAATCCATATGCACTCCTTCATCTCTTGGTTGGTCATTCAAGATAAACTGTCCATCCGGGATAAACTCATTAGTTGGGGTTTAGACTCCTCTGATTGTGTCATCTGCTCAGCTTCGTCGGAAACCCTCGACCACATTATGGTCAATTGCTCTTTCGCAGCCTCCATCTGGGAAAACATCTGCAACAAACTGTTAATACCAGTTCACCCCATTTGCTGGAGCTCTTGGGTTGTAGAAGCCTGTAGATAGCCTACATCAAACTCCAACTCCTTTCTTTGGCGCACGACTTTATGCACTACCATCTACCACATCTGGCAAGAGCGTAATGCGAGAATCTTCAATAACAATCCATCATTTGGCTCTAGTGTTGCTGGATCCTCTCGGACCTTAATATCGTTTTTTTAATACACATATCTCCCTCCCCTTGTAATCTCTTGTCAATAATGTAATAGCTCTTCTAGACTAGAACAATTCTCAATATACCATAACCCATGAGCCATCAGAAACCATTGTAAATTTTTATTATTAATTTAAAAGTTTTTTATACAAAAAAAATTCTAAAATTCGATTGAGTACTTCTATGAAAAATTATATTAACAATGGCATTATTCTATAAAAGTTAATAATTTACAAAAAAAAAATATAAATTTAGTTTTTAAAATTCAACAGGTTAAATAAAATAGTAACTAGTTTTTTCTCTTTCCATTTTATCTAAATTCATCTAATCTCATCGGTAGAATGATTTTCGATAGTAATAAAGATGTACATTACTTGAATCATAAAAGTTCAACTACCAAAAAGTTAAAATCCATTTCGTTATATAGCAACAAGATTAAAGACGTTTCTTACAATAAAAATATATTATGTCAAATATGATATTATTTGAATATATTAATAAATCAAACTATTCTATTATATCCTAAATTTATATAGTTAAGGAGGCTTTAAAGAGTACATCGTCCTTCGACTATTGCGTTTGGTGGCAGATAGTCCCTTGACTTTCAAATGTCCGTTGACAGTCCCCGAACTATCGCGTTTGGATAAAGTTAGTCCACCAGATCCTCTGATCCATAAGAGGTTGCCATGTGTCACCATAGTCCCCATATTTTTGTATCACCACTAGTCCCTTGAGTTTGGTTATCTGTAATATTCTACATTCTGGGTTTGACCTAAACTCAAAGGACCAATGGTGATACAAAAATCTGGGGACTATGGTGACAGGTGGCAGCCTCTCATGGATTAGAGAATCTGATGGACTAACTTTATCCAAACGCGATAGTCGAGGGACTGTCAACGGACATTTGAAAGTCAAAGGACTATCTGCCACCAAACGCGATAGTCGAGGGACGATTTACTGTTCAATGCCTAGTTAAGGATAATATTTAATTAGCAAAAGAATTTACTTATGTACTTCTTTGTAGAAAATTAAATCAATAAATACTGATTAAGGGTTTCATCTATCGTGTTATTATATTTAGTATTAATTTTTTGGTATAAGATCTAAATATTATAATTTTATGTAAAAATTTCGAACGAATTTATGCATACCAAACTAGTGTTGTTCGTGCGTGACGATAAAGAAACAAGAAAGCCTATGAGGAGGACATATCAGATTAAGATTAAGGAAAAATCTCGTCCAAAGAGATGACTACCAATGACGAATTTGAGCATAAACAAGATTCACTAGTCGTTGTTGAAATTGAATAAAGAGTTCTCGTAGCCCGTGAAAAAATTTGGGAACAACAGGCTGAAGTCTTCAAGATGATTCAAGGCATGTTATACTCAACTCCTCAACCGAAGGTAAAATTCAAAATTTGGTGTCCTAAAACGAATGAAGAATGGAAAGAGATGACACTAAGAGCATCATGATAAAATACCAATTTTGAAATGTCATAAACACGCAAAACAATCCATTAAAAAATCCAAAAGGTAGTGGTGACTCGGATCAAGGATTATCTTGTAAAAATTGAAGACACCGAAAGCATCGACATAGTAGAAGAAATGGAAGTATAAAAAAAAGAAAAACATGACCGGGAGCACCAATTTAGAAAATAACAAGAATGAACAAAAACAACTTTGGAAGCAGACCCTCGTTTCATTCAAGTGATCAGGAAATTCCTCCACAAGCGGGGCTAATTAAGGCTATCAAAAAATTCCAGTAGTCAATTTGGGGAGTCAGCCAAACAAATAACACATCCCAGAGATGTAGCCGAGATTCCATCCAAACTAGAACCTAGGGAGTTGGTCAAACCAACGAAACATCGAATGTTTTATTGAAACTAAAAGAAAAATCCATGATTGTCATGACTGCATACCTTGTATCTCATACAGACAATAGATATTACTAGAACCCTTGTACACGACTATCATGAAAAAAAAAGGTCTATACGTTTGACGATCTATTACCACAAGTGGGATGCCACATTAAGGTAGAATAAATAGATATAACAAGACTGGATAAAGATACATATACTCTAACACCCTATTCAAAAATGAATTCACTCGCACACAAGAATGAGACACTTTATGTGGCTCAAGTTAATTTAAAATCTTATAACAACGATTCAAAAAACAACCAGTATGAAGGGTTATCAAAGTCAAATTACTTAAATCAATGATGAGGATATCAATGAAGGTATATAATTAACAAGAACTATAATAACAACCAAATATCAAAACACTTTGTTAGGGGTTCATAAACTAAATTAGTTAAGAATATTGGAGTGGTATACGAAAGGACTAATGATGTGCTCGGATACCAAAGTCTATAAAAATGTAAGGCATTAGGTAATAATATATATCAAAATATTAAAATTTTGACAGTGATGTCTAACTTTATATAAGATATTTTTGGGTATTACAAGATCAATTCCTAAACACGACGGATGAGTTATAGTTTGTTAAAAAAATAGGAATAAGCGGAAACATGCCGAACCTGACAATGACCCACAAACAAGAGCAGAAAAGAAAGTGTAATACAGATCTAAAGAGCCAACAGAGCTTGATAATAACTTCATATTTAACATAGAGAAAAAATATTCTATGGATTATGACCCACCCAACTAGAAGTTAATCTGTGTAACTCTGGGTGGATACCCTTATTATAGATCACCAATAGTTCAAAAAAGACATATATTAGAGATTTAAAGATATAAAATTATGGAAAAATATCACCACATTTATACATGAGCTTGTATTCAGTCATAGCATTATCTGACAATGACTTATGAGGTACCATGACCCCATGTTGATGCAATGTTTATTACTGTGGAATTGGCAGAGGTGAAGTTGAAAAGTATAATGATTGATACAGAAAGATTTATTAACAGATTGTACAAGAATACATATGATAAAAATGTGCTGCATAGTAGAGTTAATTCATTCACAACGGATTCTAACATGCTTCACGAGTGCGGATGCACAAGTAATTAGAGAATTAAATATGTAAGTGTTCATGAAAGACAATAATTCAAGAAGAAAATTTGATGCCTCTTTATTATAGTCGATATTTCATCATCATATAATTTGATTGTGTGATGATCTTGGATATACCAAAACCATGTGGTCATCTCTACGGTCCATTAATGCCTCAAATTCTCCCCACTAAATGGGAATGTTTGAGTTATTCAAAGAAATAAATATGCCTCTATAGAGTGTTTTGCATCATATATAGCTCGAAGAAAAAAATCACAATAGCAATTGGTAAAGTGCTCAGTCGTTCTTGAGGATATGGAAAACCTTATGAGGCCTCCCACCTAATAGAGTGTAAAAAAAAGTAGTGAATGTTCAAAGTGAAGGATTTGGCATACTTGTTTTTCGAGTATGCCAAAGACATTTTAGGAGTTCCGACCAAATGCATATGTCACAATTATATGTACACACTAATTTTTGACCAATCAAACAAAAAATACAATCATACTCTCAAAAAACACAAAATCAATCATACATAAGGTTAATAAGTTAACCACCATTGGAATTATTTTGGAGGCCAATTACTTAGTCTAGACAAGAAATCCAATCTTATTTTAAAAAAGAGAATAGAAAGTTTAGAATGTGTGTAGACTTCAGAGATCTCAATAAGGCATGTCCAATGGAACCTTTTCTATTACCGTGAATTGATGAATCATTATATGTTAGATTTGGTAACCGTATGTTGTCCTTCGTGGATCTATGTTCATGTTATAATCAAATTAAAATACATGACGATGATAAGTAGCATATAACGTTTATAACCAAAAGAGTCCTTCACTGCTACAAGGTAATGTTATTATTCAGTTTAAAAACTGCAGTATGCCGCTTATCAAAGACTAATCTACAAAATATTTGCAAACCAACTGAAGAGAAACTTGCAAGCCTACATCAATAACATGCTAGTAACAAGCAAACAAGACCAATAATACATATCTGATATGGACAAAAGTTTGTCCAATCTCATAAAGGTTAACATGAAATTGAATCCAAAAAGTTCATCTTTGATGTCAGATCATGTAAATTTCTTAGCTACACGATCAATGAAAAATTAATTGAGGCAGATCCAAATTAATTGGTGAACTTGGTAGTAATGTATCCACTAAATTATACTAAATAATTAAAAATCCTTAGTGGAATGCTAGCAGCTCTCAACAGATTCATCTATAAATGTTCAGAAAAGTGTCAACCATTATTTCAAGTTATGAGATGAGTAGTAAAAATCATTTGGACGTCAGTATCTAAATAAGCTTTAAAAAACATAAACAAATTCATGACTTGTCCAAAAATATTAACGAAACCAAAACCATGATAATCCTTGTACTTATACCTTGCATTTTCATTCTATACTTTTTGCATTGTTCAAATATGAGAATAATGAGGAATATCTAAACCAATATATTGTGTAAGTAAGTCCACCATAAGTTTTAAAATCATATACTTACTACTAGAGAAGTTAGCCTTAGCCCTACTGGTAGTAATAATAAACATGTGGATATACTTCCTAGCTCATACAATAATCGTTTGAACTTTATTAATATTAATGAATATTATGCAAAAGAATGATGTTTCTGAAAAAACAACCAAATATTCTATAAAGCTGAGAGACTTTGATATTCAATACCAACCAAGAACAACAGTCAAAGCAAAATACTGGGCATACTTCTTTATAGAGTTCAAGTCCAAAAGAATACCTTGAAAAGGACAAACCAAATCAACATAGAAAATAAAACCGATAGAGGAAGCAACAACCAATGATCTGACATATGAATTCAACTCCCCTATCCAATATGAGAGATTTCAACGCAAACCATTAAGTTTAGGTTCTTTGTTTTAACAATGTGGCAAAGAAAATATTATGGCTAGCTAAAATATTAAGTTTAGGTTCTTTGTTTTAACGATTATGGCTAGCTAAAATATTATAATTCTATATCTCTCTCTTCAGGTAGGTGGATTTAGATCAAGTACCAAGAGTAGAAAATGTCAAACATAACGTTTTAGCAAATTCAACAAGTACACACACCAGAGACAATATTATTTTCAGGATAAACCATCAATCATACCGCTTAGAAATTTCATCACAATTGTATAAACATTTGGTTTCATGGTAATTTAAAGAGAAAAATAAGAAGATTAGTGTAGAAATCCTACCAATGAGGACTTAATAGAATTTGAATTGCCATATGGCAATGCAAAGCAAGAAAAATCTAAATGAAAGAAACATAATTCATTGGAATATTCAACATACTATACAAATGGGGATTAACAAAATCACTACTCAAATTGGACCAGACAAAGCATATTTTATCGTTGAAGAACTATATGATGGGGAAATTAGTGGACATTGTAAATACAAAGCTTTCCACAAAATAATTTTGCTCCAAATTTATTATTGGCAGAATATTATAGAGGATTTAAAGAAGAAAGTTAAGTATTATGACACCTCTCAACGTTTCTTAAAGTCAATCAAGTAGAAGTATTTTTATTGGAAATCATATCTAAAGAAATGTCATTCAGTAAGTAGAGCATATACGTTATACGAGTTGTTTCCTCTGGCATCAGGAGGAAGAAAATATTTGATAGTAGCAGTTGACTACTTCTCAAAATGGTTAGAGGCAAAGTCATTAGCCGATAATATATCCAACAAATTAATTGGCTTTCTATCCTCACAAATATGTTGCCGCTATGGATTAACAAGGGTTACAACAAGAAACAATTACATTCAATTCCCAAATGATAAGGTAACTTGAGACTGTCGAAAGAAATGTATTAAGTAATTTTTTTCTTATTATTTCCATGCACAGGTAAACTTCGAAATGCAGGAGACAAAATGAACCATATTATAAGGAATTAATAAGATTCTTAAAGGAGTGGAAGAAACTTGGTATTTTTTTTAAAATAAGTTATATGGTCTTACAAAACCACCCCACTCACAACAACAAATAAAATACCATTTGTAATGGTGTATAGAATGGAGGCACTCGTTCCAACTGAAACAATTATACCCTCTTAGAGAATATCTAATTACGAGTAACAAACAAATAATAAATTAATATGTGCCGAACTTGATGTAATAGAAGAAAAAAAAGTTAAGGCCCATCTTCGGTCTGAACCATATAAGTTCTTAATGCGAAAATAGACAACTTAAATGTTCAGTTAAGTAGCTTGAGGCTATAAGATAAAATGCTGACAAGGTTATTCTTTGTTACCAAAGATAAATTCCTAAGAAAACTTATCCCAAATTGGAAGGACCATTCACCATGGAATTTGAGGCCAAGCCAGGAACTTACCATTTGCTAGTTAAAGAAGGAAAACAACTTTCACATCATGGAAATATAAACTATTTGAAGATTTATTATTCTCCGTAAGCTTAAACTAATTTGTGTACATGTTTGATCATATTAGTGTTGTAGATGTACTCTTTCATTATGTTGTGAAACAAGTAAGGTATCAACAAGGAACCTAACATTTAATAAAACGGTTAAGATAAAACAAATTGTGTGTTTTTTTCATTACAAATAAATCTATAAATTTGGAAAAAGGATAAGACTAAATCTTCAAACTTTTTGAGCATCTTCAATGTTAAGATATTTAATTAATAAAGGAAAATGATGAAGCAGAAGTCTTTAAACTCTTTTAGAATTTGTGATGTTACAGGGTATAATATAATATACTTAAAGGTAATTCTAGCAATTCAGGAGTTATGAATATCTTTTTCAAAAATAAATAAGAGATAAGACTGGATCGAAGATATACTCTAGTACTCAAAGGATGCCATGCGCTCTTTTACGGATTCATTACTAAATAATATTTGGATACGGTAGATATATCACAATGAGGCAACCATATTTTCTTTAGGGCTTCTTCGTTTGAAGTTGACCACTTTATATGGACCCAAAAGAACCTCATACAACAGTGAGTGAAGATTCATTATTCAACATATATATTTATGATACAATCAATAAAGAAAATATTAAGTAATAATCATAAAAAGTAATAAATACACAACATATTATCATAAGGGAAACCGCCATTTTCAAGGATTTAGTTTAAAAGAGCCATTCAGCCAAAATTATATTACAGCAAATATAACTAGCACAAATCATTTGCTTTTAGGTGTCGAAGTGTTATCTTGTTGTGCATGAGCATTAATTAAACTTGAAGGAATAATAACTCAAACCAAAAACTTATGGGATGGATTAGATGCAAGAACACCATTACTTTTTCCAACATCACTCAATTACACTAATCAGTACATCATCTTCTTCATCTAAGAAATTTGTATGAGAATTTTTTTGGTATTCGACTTTCTTGATAATATTAGCTACCCAATAACCTCTTTCATGGATTGGGCAAGTGACGCTTGGTTAGGAGAATAAGTGCAATTTTAGTTTGTGGTATCTCACTCTAGAACAAAGTACCAAAATCAATCTAGACTTACTTCATGATGTCATTTATGAGTTCCAAGTATCAGAGCAACTTCGACTTTAAACACAACACTATATAAATGAGCCAGAAAAAGTAGTTTGATAGATGAAGTTTCAACCCGTGCAGACCTTTTGGCATCAATCATAACTCTCAATTCTATTTTTCCTTAACATTTGTATCTAAGTTTTGTTGTAATAATTCTGTTTTGGCAAGTATTCTTGAATGTTCCAGATGCTTGGATGTCGTGCTTTTTAGATTTTGATTACTATCATATAATTGAGTGCTCAGATCTCGGTAGCTTACTTTTCTTGCATTAAAATTCAAGACTGAGCAAATAATTCATCCATGAACAGAAGTTTGGCTAGCCTCTCAGCTTCCAATATTTTCTTAATATCAAGTTTTGCTTGCAACTCCACATGCTACTTTTATTTCAATTCTATCTGAGCTCACAACTTTGCTTTTACCTTCATATTTCCTTTAAAAGATTTCGCAATAATTTCCAGCAATGAAAAAAGACTCGGCACCAAAGTATTCGTCTTGATAAAGCAAGGAAAAAACATTCAAAATTATATGATAAATATCATGTTTGAGATAAATCAAAAGACTTTATTCATTCTAGCATAAATAAAAAGTTTTCAATAACTAACCTATAATCCATGTTAATCTTCCTCTTTACTAAGTGAATGTTAAACATGCTAACAAGTATTTCTCACTTAATTGGTCACGATAAGGAACCGGTCAGCAAGTCAAGAATTTTATTTAGATAAGTTTGGTTTTTTATTATACCCATGTCGGTTAACGTCGATTACTCAATAGTTTATTTTCCAAAAAATTAAGGATCTCCTCTAATAACATCAATTTCTTCAACAATAGTATCTTTTCACCATTAATAATATCATATAACATGTGAAAGTTTGTTTCGCTATCTTGCTCCAACTAATTTCCATTTATAATCATACTACATATTTAAATGTTATAACTGTATAATAAACCCTAACACCTTTAGAACTTTGGAATGAGAAATCTTAGTCATAGTTATAGGTTGAGATGAAGGTGCATAAGTTTCGGCTAGAATAATCTTCTTCTCACCAATGCGAATCTCGAGTTTTTTGGCTTCAACACCTTTGGCTAAGCCATACCTTGATATTTTTATTTTAGTCGTGATATTAACATATTAATTCAATTTATTTTTGTAGTATATTTGTTATATGTTCCTTTATTGACTCAAATTCAATCCTTGATACAATCATTTGTAAGAGACTACTCCTAATTTTGGTTTAAGTTGTTGTATTCATTTTTGGTGTGGATTCATCCACCACTAGCACAACTACCAGATTTTTAGTATGTCAACCAAATTCCCACATTCCACGTCGGTTAAACATGTGAAGGATCAGTGGTATATAAGTAAGAACATATCTCAACTAGTATCAGGTCTTTTGGAAGTGGATCAAAAGCAAAGTTGTACAAGCCTTTGGGCCCAAAGCGGACCATATCATACTAGTGTGGATATTTGGTTGTTCGTATTTATATACAGAGTTGGAATATGCGGTACCCATATTCCCAAAAAGTGGTATCAAAGCTCCAGGCCCAGACAGAGAACCGTGTGGGGGAAATTCTTGAAGAATGTCGAACATCTTTATAGATTACAAGGTGACCTAGTTTGTTCTTCCCGTGGCCTATGTGTTAAAATTTTCCCTAAAGAACAAGGTGACCTATTTCAGTTTTTCGATGGCTCAGGGTGTCAAGAGTGGAGTTAAAAAAAAAGCCAAGTGTTACCTAGTTCAATTTTTCCGTGGCTCATTTGTCAAGAGTGGCGCTAAAGAACAATGTAATGTGGTGATAGGCGTGAGTAGATAGAGATTATTTATGATGCTCTATGGGTCAGATGAGGAAGTAATCTGATTAGAGTAGATGAATGATAAGTCAATTGAGAGGAGGATAAGTGGTACTTTGTTCGAGAGAAGGATTTTTAGGGTGGCGACCAAAGTCCCACATCCCATATTGGTTAAACATGGGAAGGATCACCAATATATAAGTAAGAACATATCTCAACTAGTATGAGGCTTTTTAAAAGTGGACCAAAAGAAAAACCATGCGGATCTTCGATCCCAAAGAAGATCATATCATGATAATATGGAGATTCGCTGTCCATACTTATATACAGAGACGGAATATATGGTACCCATATTCCTAACAAGCTACACGTTTTCTTTCACTTTTTCTATGAGAACCAGCCTTGGGGTTTTCTTAGTTTGGTTGCAGCTACAGTTGCTGATACGTATGCTTTCTCTACAACTTGAACGTTGTCTTGATCATTTTCTGGTATACCCCATGATTTTGTAGCTTGTTATAGTCTCTCTCTTATTTCTTTTTATTTGAGAAGAAGATGAACTACCTTTTCACAGCTTTCGTAAGAGCTCTCATACTTGTGTATTAATTCATCCTATCTCTTATAATTATGGATATTTTTTATTATTTGAGCACTAGATGTCAAAGCCATTTGTGTGGATATCTTGGGAATTTAGTTTCCACTACATTTCTCTTTAACCAAAAAGTTAACAATACATGATAAATTCGGTCATAAACCACCTAGTGCAAGCATTCCAACACTTATAATATCTTATAACAAATATAAAAGGATTCGCTCATTACATTATGAACGTACATCTTGTAGTCCATATCCAGACTATAACACAAAAATAATAATCACATAGGATAAATAAGTCATCATATCTTGTTTGTTGTCTTTCTCCTAACATTTAGATACATAAAATAATTTATCCTTCCACTCTTTGTGACATAAAATATTTGGCACAACTATTAGACATAAAAAAATGGATCCTTTTTATACATGAAAGTTTGTTTATGATAATAAAAAATTTGATACTAAAATGCTCACGTACATCATAAGAAATAATTGTGTTATCCATTACTAGTCTCCAAGGGTTGGGTACTAGTCGTAAATGACATAAACTTTAGTAGTTTTTGTCTCAAATTAAACGTTAAATCATGCTTCAACATATATGTAAAAAATATAACATCTTTATTTTTTACATAAAATGGAGTCTTACCATATTGTGGGAAGCGGATAGTCACATCAGAGAGAATTTGAAGGCTTTACATATTTTTACTTGTTTACTATCACATACCTGATTTCAGCTTCAACAAGTTTGTTCCAAACTATTAAAGAGTCAACGGATATTAAATATAGTGCAGTTTCTTTGGATACCAAGGTATGATCAGGTTACAAGACAACTTTGAATAACTTTTCTTACAATAACACTGTAAATTTCTTGCTCCAGTGACGTATAACAAGGGTTCTTTATCAAGTTATTCCAATTCATTACATACAACAATAGCTGGAGTAACATGACCTTTCTTTAAACGCATCGCTTTATTTGGATAATGTGAAGAAAATCAAGTTTTTTTTAAAAGTTTGAATGCAAGTAAGCAAAATTGTGAGCTTTAAATAAAAATAAAAATAAAGATAAAAAATATCATAGATATAAGTTTGAGCAAAATTAATGGAGAATTTTGTAAACATCTTCAATGAAAGATAAAATCCCTTAATAGATGGAAGGTAAACCTTATCTCAACAGTTCATTTTTATTAATCAATCGTTTTGTATTTGTTGCAGGTTGAACGGTTCAGATGACTTCCGATATATGGTAAAGATAAAATAATGCGGAAAGCTTTCCTGCGTCGATTAATCACAAGATTCCACCAACTTACGCAAAGATAAAATAACGCGTAAGGCTTTGCTGCGTTGATTAATCACAAGATTCCACCAACTTACGCACGTATGTTTGTATGTTGTGATTTAATATTACACGAATCCCTAAAATTTTAATAACTTCAAACCAACTTCCCTTATTTATAAACAACCACTGATCAAAAGGTGTCAATATTCATATCTTTTGGATTTTTCACTTATGACCATCATGATTGTTTTACCTTTATATATATTCCTTCCAACATGCTTCGCTTTGAGAGGATTAGAGGACCAATGTACTAAATTAATTCAAACTTATCTTCAGGCTATCTTAAACCATTTTAAGCACCAAATGAATGTTCTCTAATTCAGTACTATGTTCAAATAATTATAGTAGTCTGATACTTGTTATTATACTCTTTTCCATTTGGCATAATATATATTTTTATTCTCAGTGGAGGTTTTGTTCGATCAATTGTCTTTAACACGTACAATTTTAAGGTCAGCAAAAATTAATCTGGAGACGTTTTTAAAGTTAGTTCGGACAGAATAGAAAACCCATCAACCAATGTATTTTAAGACATATAGAATTCTAGAAACAATTGTTTGCAATACAATTTGGTTACTTTGGGAAATGACATTCAAATTTAAGCAATGAACAAGTAGTCAAGCGTACAAGTAAAAATAACAAGATTCCAAATAATAAATATAATTAGATCATATTTTCTCAATTCTTCCGAAAGGACTATAGAGAAACTGATAAGGGTATAAATTGTCTTAACCATAAGATCTGGTCCATCATAAATTTACGCGACATAATAAGAAGATCAATAATATCCGACCGAATTAAAAAAGAGAAATATCACATTAAATATAATATTATATAAATATATTAGTAAATTTCATTAGTCAATTAATATTATTATGCTAATAAGAATAATATATAATTAGCAATAGAAATTATCTACGTAATTAAGGAAAAAATATAGTCTTCCTAATTAATGGAATATTTAATACCTTTATAAAGAAGAGTTAAAATAAATAAATAAATGGAAGCTATTTTTTACCTCTATTTAAAATAAATAAATAAAGAATAAGTGTATCATCTCTTGTGATTTTTTGAATCTATTTGGTCAATCTACGTACCATATCATTATTTGTATGACTGTTAAATTTAAAATTCGGATTAATAGGTCAATTTTACGTAAAATTGTGACAGTAAAATCTCGCATCGACTTCAAATACTGATCAATTTATTATTTAGTCGATTTAAAATATTCTTCTAACTATTTTATTAATGGTTAAAAACTCAATTTAGTAAAAAAAATTCAATTAAAAATTAAACCTCATCAAAACAAAACATTAATGGAGATAAATTCTATTTTTATATAATATAAAGGGTTTATGTATCACAATGAACATTGAGATTCTAAATTTAATAATCAGAATTGAGGTCTCATGGTTCTTTTTTTTCACTACACTATCATATACAACTCTGTTTGTAAACATATATCAATTATAAATTTATTTATTTTCAGTCTCAAATAAATTGATGTATTCTTTCTTCTTTTTTTTGAGTTATTAGGTTGAGATTGTATATTGGAATCATTCTTTTGAGGCTTTCCAACAAAATCTAAAAAATTTATATATCATCATAAAATACTAACAAAAGGCCAAACATTTCTTTGTACCAAATAAAATCACAAAAATACATTTACATTTATTTCTCTATTTTATATCTCTATTTTATAGACACTTTTAGTCAAGACAACCTTAAAAAATTTATATTCTAATATTTTATATTGTGACATAACATATTTAGTACAAGTCAAGATCCAACATTAATTGGGGTTAATTATATTATTCACTAAATTATAATAATTATCATTTGTACATATTCGTTTGCTCTCAATTATCTAACCAAATAACCGAATATATTTTTCTTACCAAACATCTGAACTACAAGATGAACCACCATTCCAACAGATGATGACGAATACATATAACATACAACAAATTTACATTCATCCACTCTAGAGGATTACACATAAATAAATAAATAAATAAATAAAAATCATAATATAAAAAAACTAAACATGTTGTGTTTAACATGGCTCAAGCATGACAAGAATCAAATATATCACTAACAATTATATCTTCTTATATATCTAACAATTTATCGATCCCATAATATCCATATAGAAATCTCACTTGATGAAATATGCGGATGTAATTAGGAATACCAGTCTTAGAATATTATGTATCATCTACAACCAAGATCTACCAAAAGGCCTTCAAATATAATTGAGCTAAATTATCAATACAATAAAATTCAGATCTGACTTGTACTTAGATAACTTGTTCTTACATATAAAGCGCACACTTGTTACCAAATACATTACCTAAGAAAACCCACTAAGTACAAAAAAAATAGAAGATCATATTCATGATTTTTGAATATTTCTCAAGATATACAAGAGAAATGACAATATCATATACCACACATTCTCATTTTTGAAGATATCTTCCTCACTTGATTCAATAATATTCCTAAAACATATAAAGTTTGTGATAGTTTAATATAACTGTTTGAACCTAAATGGATTCGTTTTTTTATTGATATTGAAAATATAATTTCAAAACCCTAACGAGATGACATAATGTACTTTTTTGTTTTCCTTAAACATTGAATTATCTATGTTGATCTCCACTCTTTATTTATTATTCGACTGTTTGTTGGAGGTCCAAAATATGATGATAGATGGTTATGGATACATTTAGCTTATTTTATTTAAGCTCATTGTGAAATTCATTTTTTATTAGGCTATTACTAATAGAAATATATTTCTTATAACATAATAGATCACATCTGAATTATTAGCACATCATCCTTTGAAGATTTATAATTTCAGATTATTTTTGCGAAATTTGATTGTTTTTATCTTTGTTCTGCTTGCACCTGCACCCGTTGAATGTATATTACTATTGTAGATTAATTGTTGTTTTCTGTTATATAATTTTGATGTGATGATTGTATAACATACGATATATGTATTTGGTTAATATAATTGTAAAGATAATCTCATCAAATGCGTTCAATTATTTATTTATAAATATCTTAAAATGATATATAATCTATTATTTTTCATATGATGTTTTTAGTAATCATATTTTGGAAATGATGAATTTCTCTTGTAAAAAATCTTAGTTTAATTAAATTTAAATATGGTTTAAATAATGATATACTACATTTATTAGAGCGGTCGAAAATTATTTGTTGCCAACCATGGTTGTGTAGAACATTTATTCTAAAATTAGTATATTCATATGATTATTGATGTTTTGTGAGATTGTTGATTTGCATGAAAATAATTATGAAACTTTTTGGTACTTTTTTAAATGGTTTCTGACATGTGCATTTGTTGTCTTTTCACGCAGTTATTTTATCTTTGATGGCAGATGGTCATTTAAATGTAAAGATCCATTTTACTAATAGATTTATGTATCGATCATATCTCATAGTAGGATTCATTTGTTCTTAAGTATTTCATCTTATTATTATGAATATAAAATATAGTGGTATTTTTTATAAGAATAATTGTTTGGTGGATTTCTCTTTTTAGGAGAGTTGTAATGCTTATAAAAGACTATTGTTTTATACGAGTGCACACAGATCGTCATATGGTTAGTTAGTACCTTTGATAATAGACCATTCTATTTAATTATGTTTGATAGTCTGAGATAATAATCAACCTCATCAGTCATCAAAACTAGAAAATGGTTGTCATTTACACTTTCCTGGAGAGTTCAATTATTAAGAGTTGTCTTAGAAAAAAGTAATACACGAGTTTTAGTTAGAGAAAGATAGAATTTTTAGAGAGATAAAGTCAAAGCACAATTGAGTTAGATCAAAAAGTGTTCAACCTCTTTATTAGTTCAGCCCTGGCCTTTATATAGAGGCATTGAGACTTAGCTCTAAATTGAAAACGGTTACATAGAGGGATATATTACCCTTACTCCTTAATAGAAATACATAATAATAATTGTTCCATTAAACTTCCATTATTTGCAATTTTAGTCCCTAAATTTTTACTTCCTTATTAGTAGCCCCCCTAGTTCTCATGTCAGTAAATGAATGAGAACTAAATGTCTTCGAATCCTGCTAGAAGCCATATCAGAAACCCGAAGTCAAAAAATAAATAATATCTTTTCTTTCTCCTCGAATTTTTTCATACGCAAATTTAGAATGTAATCATCGGATTTTGCCATACGTGCCCACACATCAGAACTAAATTCTCAAATTCTAAAATATAATCATCGAATTTTGCCAAATGTGCCCACACATCAGAATTCTCAAAGAAATAACTAATCTTTGAAATCATTTCGAAGTAAATCTCTATAACATTTAACAGTTCAGATTCATCATGAATACCTAGCTACTAGACTTACAGCTAGCTAGCTATTCTGACAGATGTCGGGCTCGTAACACTATCACCGTTTCTTAATCGACCCAATCATCACAATGTCTTTTCCACTGCTACACATCTTCTCATCCTCCTATAGATTCGTTAGTAACTTCATTCTATAATTCGCAATCCAAATTTCTTGATAGAGAAACAACACACCATTGGCTACCTTCAACGTTTTCTCCAAAGTTCCCAGCTATCTTCGCCGGAAAACCCATACTTTCCGTTCAATCTTCATCTAGTTTATGAGAAAAAATCCAAAATCTAGAATATCTAAGTCTAGGATACCCAAAAAACCCAAATCTTCGAAGCCTAACGATAATATAATCTTCGGATCATACAATTATTTTTGAATTACTAAAAGAGCATAAG
Organism: Limnanthes douglasii subsp. nivea; assembly: GCA_036936605.1. NCBI lineage: Eukaryota > Viridiplantae > Streptophyta > Magnoliopsida > Brassicales > Limnanthaceae > Limnanthes > Limnanthes douglasii. The sequence goes on from JAUPFV010000002.1 coordinate 160,521,721, forward strand.
AGTACAAAGCTTCCGGATTAATCAACAACACTCCCGTTGGAACAACAACCAAAACCACTTACTACGATAATTTTGATCCTTAGAAGTCTCTATTTTTTCGCCTTATTCTGCTACAGAAGACCGTCATTCCTCTAGAATTAAAACACCCAGAATGCCTCGAACCTATTCTTCTCAAGTAAGACCATCACCTCTGATCAGTGAAGAATCAAGAAAACCGTCTTCGAAATAATTTGAAATTACTCCTTCTTCAACTGGTCCTCCACAAATCTGTAGAAGAAAAACTTTCATAGCCACGAGAGATGATTCTGATGCTGCTCCAACTTCCTTCTCATCGAATGCACCTACTCAGTCTCCTCGTCGGAGAGAAATAGTCGAGGAAGCTTTGTTACCTCAACCAAATCCCTCGAAAGATCCTCCCCAACCAAGGGATGAAACAACAGAAGCCGCCGAAGCTGATTCTGAAGCTACTCGGTCTGATAATGAAGTTGAGTTCGATGAAGAAGCCTCAGAAAATGACAGAGAAAAGAAAGTTTGTAAGCCTCCAAAAAAAAAGGCATTGGGTACTGTTTCCGATGAGGAAAGAGCAGCCATTGGCAGAAACCTGAGAGATCTTCTGACTACATTAATGAGCTGAAGAAAGTTCCATATATCTAATATCAAGAGAGTTAAGCATCAGGTTCAAATAAGAAATAGTGAATGGGAGATAAAATCACCGTTCGATTACCTAAGAAAGGGAAAACTCCTTTAGATTGTAAAGATGAAGAACTGGTGGTCTACCCTGAAATCATTTATTGGGGTCTTTTGTTCCCACTGGATCCTATGATCGTGGAGTACTTCTAACTTCTCAACTTATGCCCAACTCAAGTGACACGGAATCAGTGGTTCACTCTCATGTCCGTGATCATGGCCTCTCGGTTGTCAAAGATTCCGATCAGCATCAAGGATTTCATATCCTTGACAAAATTATCAAAAGGACCGAAGCTTCCCATTTTACTACCTCACTCTAGTAGATGATTTAAAAATCATAGATGATCTCCTAGAAGATGAAAAAATTTGGAAACAAAAGTTTATCTTCATCTCAGAAGCACGGAAGAACAACAAAAAAATATCTGATGCCAACCTATCGAAATTAAATCTCATCTGGAGAAGCAACTGTAAGTACTTCGATCATTGTACATTTTAAGATAAATTAGCATTTAATTGTTGTCTTTCTTATTTATTATTTATTTGTATGATCATTTCAGAAATTTTGAGATGGTATGATATTCGTCGGACAACGGCTAAAGACATTTTCAAAAAACATTTCCGCTTGGTCCGAAACAGAGTGGAGCAACGCTTTCTACACCACCTTCCAGCCGATCAACTTCCTCAATAGTCATAACTTTCCCATCACACCTAGAGCCTTGCCTCCTCCAAATCTAATGGATTATCCCAACCCTCATCACGCTTGCAAAAAACTTGTTCAACTTGATTGTAAGGTATTCCTCTCCATCCATAATAGGTCGGAGAGTCACTTATCTCAAAAGAAAAAAGAAAAGGCAAAAAGGGAAAGAAAAAAAAGCATTTTGCATATCTGGTGCTATCCCTTCAACACAATTGAATCCCAAATATCACAAAAGAAAAGAAACAGAAAAGACTCTTTCAACCATCGAAGAAGAAGAAGAGCAAGAACATTCTTCGAAGAAAAGAAAACTTCCATCAGTCATCATGGGAAGAAAAACAAGAAATCAAAGGTCATCGAATACACACTGTTTGATGAGAATGAAGTCATAACTGTTGGAATCAGCAAAATCCTCCTCTCGAAATGAAAACAACCAATCATGATGCTCCAATCATCATCAAGGACAATGCAGACGATGATAATCAAAATGACGACCACTTCGATCATGATAGTTTTATTAATTTCAACGAGTCTCAAGAACTTGCTGGAGAGGAAGATCCCATCATCCAAGATATTCAGACTCACATGTACAATTTTGGGAGAAAGTCGATTGTCGAAGTGTCTCCATAAATCATGTATCCTTCTGTTCCAGCTATATCTTTGGACATGATTCTTCGTCCTAGCCCAACAGTTTTCCTCCTCCTCCACCAACCCTGATGTCTTTGCTGCATTCCAACCATTTGTCAATCTCGATGCTGCAGCAAAGTCGCTTTCTTCACAAGTCGAGGTTTCCCACAGTCACTTGAAGCGATTGGCCAAATATATGGTTTGCTATAAGGGAATAGTCGATGTTGAGAAACAACTGAGGGAACATTTTCGGAATCAATTAATCGAGCAATTCTACATCTTTGTAGCGGCAAGATCTGAGCTTATTCGAGGAATGCTCTTCGTTAAAAGCCATTTGTGATCGCAACATTATGTTGATAAAGAAACATTTACCGTCTTGCATCAAGAGGAGATGAACAAGCTCAAAGCTAAACATGTTGAAGGGTTGGCTGCTGAAAAGCTTAAATACGAAGGTCTCCAAACTTCTCTTGCTACCAGTAAAGCAAAAATAAAGAATTGACTGATGAGATAGCCACGTTGAAAGCTGATTTTGAGAAGGAAAAAGAAGTGGTTGTCACTTTCGTAGAAGTTGAGTGCTCTAAGGACATGTTAGTTGTTATTAATAATGGTAAATATGAGACAACCATCATTTTTATTTGAGAGATTCATGCGACTTATCCAAAGCTCATCATCATCATAAGAAGAATCATCCGTGGAAGAGTCGTCTGAATAATTTTGTTGTTCTTTGATTTTATGTTATCCTTTTTGTATTTGTCAAATTAGTATCATGCCTATTGTAATTCATCGAATTAATCTAATTGAAAAATGTATGTTTATGTCTCATTTTTATCATCAATATGAAATATTCAAAGTTAACAATCTTGAAATGTTTTAAACATAACTCCTTAGATATGATAATGTACTTTGAAATTCACAATATGCAATACTTCGAATGACTTAATGAAAATTCTGAACATACTACCTCAAATAACATAGTGCATTTATTGAACGTTGTACTTTGTAAAATCACAATGCATTTATTCAATGTTGCACTTCGTAAAATCAAAGTACATTTATTGAATGTTGCAATTAGTAAAACCACGATGCATTTATTGAACGTAGCACCTCGAATATGGTTGTTTCTTCGAAAAGTGTAATAAGCACTTCTGAACATTCTACTCTTAACCTACCTCACAGATGATCAGTCTTTTATAAGTTGTTAAGATAGTTTTCAATAGACACTTGTAAACAACCATTGGCCAAAAATGTGTTTTATTGATAATATTGAATATGTACATAGCGCCTCGTTAAAACCTTCCTGGGCCAACAGGGTAGGAAAGAGTGCGCTATTTAATAGAAAACAAAAATACAAAAAATCTATTCCCAATATGACTTCAAATGTTGTATATTCCACGGGTGTTGAAGCATCTTACCTTGAATATCACAAAAGTGATAAGACCCTGGTTTTATCCTCTCGACAACCATATAAGGACCTTCCCAATTCGGGGCCATTTTTCTGAGGCTCTTTTCCTTTGTATGCAAAAATACTTTTCTCAACACTTTGTCACCTTCTTTAAACTCTCTTGTTTTTACCTTCAAATCATATCGGTTCCTCATAAGAGTATGATAATGGATTACGTTCAAATGCACAAAATGAAGTCATTTCTTTATGATTAAATTGAGGGGAATTATATGTTGTAATTCTCCAATGGACTCTGAAGCGACAACAAATACTGGTCACAATAAATTTGATTACATCTTTTGCCTTTGTTCTAGATAGTGGTTCTACCTCAGCCCATTTTGTAAAGTAATCCACTCCTACAATTATTATTTGGCGTCTCCCAAATGCTATCGGCAAAGGCCTCACCAGATCAATCCCCCATCTATCTTATGGTATGGCCTTGGTTATAGACATAAGTGAAACTGTCGGCCTGTGTATAGCATTAGCAAATCTTTGATAAGTATCACAATTTCGAACCATAGTTTTAGCATCGTTCATGATTATAGGCCAATATAATCCTGCAAGAGAAGGTTGTCGAGATGAGGCGTTAAACCCACAATGAGCTGACCCTTCTCCATCATTCAACTCTGATAATACCTCCTCCGATTCTTGCCTATCTAAACATCGTAGTAATAGCCTGCTTAATGACTTATAATACAAAATTTCATCTAAAACTATGTATCTGAAGGCTTTACCTCTCAATTGTTTGGCCAACTTCATATGATCGGGCAATGTTCCTTGAGTCATATAATCAAGAATATCCGTTCTCCAATTTTCTCGGATTGCATCGGAGGTGACAAAGATCTCTTCTATACATTCAAACTGATTTGATTGAGTCAAAATCGAGGCATTTTCTTGTAGCAAACTCCAAGGATACTCCTTCTTATAAGCAATATTTGCTAAGGAATCAACCACCATGTTACTTCCTCGACTAATATATTCAACAACAACATGATCGAATAATAACATTAAATTATGAAGTTCCCGAAGATATAAAATTAAACGATCATTTCTCACCTCGGAAAATCCAGATACTTGATTTGCTAAAAATTGAGAATATATTTCCAAACGCACTGAAGTTGCTCCACATATTTTTTCCAATCTCAAACCTGCCAAGGAAGCTTCGTATTCAACTTCATTATTCGAAGCGTAAAAACTAAATTTGATGGATTGAATCATCATCTCTCCAATTGGAGCGATTAGTTGAACCCCAACACTGCATCCTGAAATACTAGACCCTCCATATGTTCGAACGATCCACCTTGAATTCGTTGGTGCAACATTTTTTCTTTCTTAAATATCTGATCTGTTCAAATTAAACTCAACAAAAAGTATGCCAACGCTTGAGCTTTAATTGCAGTTCAAGGTGTGAATAAAATATCATAATCTCTTAGCTCAATTGACCACTTGGTCATCCTCCCCGAAATATTAGGTCGTTGCAAGACATTCTTTAGAGGTAATGGAGTTCGGACTTCGATAGTGGGTGCTTGATTATAGGGGCGCATGTTTCTAGAATTGATGTGGTTTATTTTTGTTTGAGGGTAAGTTTGTAACTTTTGTCTAGAGTTTTGTGGAATTTTGTGAGTATTTAATGTTTGGATAGAATGTAGAGGGAGAATTGAGCTCCCTGGTTGTATTTAATTTTCATTACCCTCATTTAATGTAGGTGGTTGGGTATTTATACCCTTATCTTTGGGCCATATGGGCTTTCGGGTTGGGTTTAATGGATTCGGGTCGAGTTTAAGGACCTATCAGTTTTAAGTGAGTAGGTAGTCAACTTAGTCAAAAAGTGATTAAGTTTTAAGTACTTTAATTCTGTTCGGATAGTTCAATGAATGAAAGTTATCTGAACTGCCCCTGTCCGGTGAAATGGACATTGTTTGAATTAACCCTGTCCGGTTCCCATAAGGCGTGGTGACAGAATCCAGACTCATCAGTAGCCCCTTTTTTAGGTGGTGTTCAAAGGCCTTTGGCAAGACCTGAAAAATAGTCTGCAGCTGGTCACAGTCATATCCAGACAGGTCCTTCAAACTTTGTTACAGTTTTATCCGAACTGAAAAGTTCTTTGAAAACTAAACGGTTTCTTTTCAGAATTCATGGGACACGTGTCTCTCTCTGGTTCGCCACACCAGCCGTTTTTCACCTAGAATGATGCTCCCACCTTCTCCAAAAAGTAACCTCTTCATTTAATGAAGATGACATCAGCGTCGTCTTTAATCATTGCAATCCTTTCGAATTCTCCTAGGTATCAAAGCACTTTTTGCACATTTACTATAAATTAGTCATTCCTTCATTATTTTATCATCCTCTTCAATCTTACTTTGCTTAAACTTCAAAATTTTCTTTCAAAAACAAAAACCTTCTTTCGGTGTGAGTTTATGTTCACAGCTAGGAACGCTTTAATCAAAGGTGGGTGGCTTAATTTATCAGAGTTAGAAAAGGCCCAAAAGGTTGAACGAGAAAGGCGCATTGCTGCCGGCCTCCCTGTCTCTCCTGCTGACAAACCAGTAACACCAAGCACAGAGCCTGATCAGGGCTCTTCTTCAACTAGAAGCGTTAAACCCAGGAAGTTGTTCCAAACCAGACTCTCACCACTTGTTTCAGGGTCGTCAGTTCAGGAATCCGAACCCACTGCTGAACCAGGGCAAGTTGTCACTAGTTTTAAGAAGCCTTCTCCTTTCATAGCCATGGGATCAGATGCTGATGCCTCTCCAGAGAAATTAGTCGATCGAAGAAGAGGTCGCCTGGTAAAAGGTAAGCTTCAAAAGGTACACCTTCTAAATCAGGGGCCAAAGACAGTAACACAGGGTCAGAGGCATCCATAAAAGTTCCTAAGGACAAGCTGTCCGGACCGGAGGCATCTAGCTCAAGCCTCCTAAAATAAACCACCGCATCTGAGCCCCAGCCGGAGGTCGGAGTTCAAGAAAATATCAAAGCCCAACAGTCCGGAGGTCATCCTGAGCCAACTTCTAACTCCCCTCACCCATAAATAACTGAGAACCCCTCCCTGGTTATGGAAGAAGTGATGGAGGATTCTGTTGAAGAGACTCCCTTTGAGTCCGAAGTCTCCGGGCAGGACAAGTGGGGCTATTGCTGCCAAGAAGGACAAAGGCAAAGAGAAACTATGCTTAAGGCATCTAGACTTACTGGAGGTCCTTGTGGGAAAAGTGGGACCTTCTTTCCACAAGGTAAGTGTTAAGTATTTGATAGCTTTGCAAAAACTTAACTACACTTTCAGACACACAACCGAGCTGGGTCAGATGCGAACAAAGTGGGGAATCCCAGAGAACGTCAAAATAAGGATTCCAATAGACCCAGAAACTCTGATGGACTGCAAGCTCAGTAAAATAGATTTCTTCACTGAGCTCTTCAACTGTGGACTGAGGTTTCCCTTACCCCCGGAGATAGTCAAGTATTTTCATCTCATCAAACTCTGCCCAAGTCAACTGAGTCCTGACGCATGGTACACCTTCATGGCCTGTATCATGGCCTCTAGGCTCTCCGGAATTCCTCTTCCAATGGAGGAGTTTGCAGCTGGGGCTAGCCTCTGCAGAAACCACCACATTCCCTTTTATCACTTCAACATGGTTGATCATTACAAAGCAGTGGATGACCTGCTTGAGTCGGAGAGAAATTGGAAGACTCACTTTTTATTCGTGAGTGATGCCTGGGAGAATGGGAGGAAGATCAAAGCCGGTGTCAACTCGAGCCTCCTCACCAGCAAATGGCGAAGCGATCGTAAGAATCCCACCTCACATTCCCATTTTTATTTTTATCAAACTTGTTTAACTAACTTGTCTTGTTTTGTTGTTTGTTGTTTTTTTATAGAGTTGCCCAAAGACTTTAATGACCACTTGAAGGCCGGGCATGCCACTTGTACCAAGCTAATAGCTTGGGCCGCTGACAAGTTGGGTAATCGTTTTCACAATGCCTTGTAAGAGAGATAGGAAACGGGGAGCAGAAAGCAAGGGCAGGGAGGCCAAGAAGAAAAAGATCTCCATGGGTGATGAGATTTCTCTCCGGCCCTCGGAGGCCCTTCCTCCCTTTGACCTAACTGATCCTACAAGAGCAGAAGAGATCCTTGGCGACTTTCGAACTGAAGAGGTTGGAGGAGGAGATATTAGTATTGACAGTGTCGATATTACTGGGCTTGAGGGGCTTAGTGAATACTTTGAAAATCTCCCCAAAGATGATTTTGTTGGGCCCTACCTCCCTCCGAGCACTTCGAACATCGTTACCTTCAATGGTAAGTCTTTCACCGTTTCAAGTGAAAGAGATGTTATAGCTCACTCTATTTTGAGTAATATTCAGCCAGTGCTTAATCTGGAAAGACAAGTGCGAGGTCATTCAGCTATCATTACTGCCCTTAATTCTGACAATGAGAGATTTTCCGGTGACCTCCTCATTACCAACCAAAAGGCTGATGTTCTGAAGAGCGAAAATGAGGAGTTAAAGAAGAACCAGGAGGGTTGGGTCACAAAGGGAGCCACCTTAGAAGATACTAGCAGAGAACTCCGGGGAAAACAGTCCGAGTTGGAGAAAGCTCTCTCTTCCTCGAAAGAGGAGGTGAATGCCAGGAACAGGGTCATTGATACTTTGACCAATGACAAGATCTCTCTCGAGGACTCGGTGTCCAAGGCTGCACAAGAAAAAACTGATCTGCTGAGGGAGCAAGAGGAAAAAATCCAAGCCAAGATTGATGCTTATGCCAACAATGTGATAGACACTCAGGAGGAAATATATGCCAAAGTGAAGTCGGACATGGTTTTACTCTTTCATGAGAAGTTTCCAAAGAGGAATCTGGGAAGGCACACAATGGCTGATGGAGACAAGCATGATTATTCTAGTGCTGACTTATCCAATGAAGAGGAGAACACCGGGGAGAGTCCAGATGAGGGAAATTATGACCTCAAGAAGAAGAAAACGAGCGAGGCTGAGCCATCTTCAAAGGCTCAATCTTAGAGTATCAATTATGTTTTTAGTTTTGTTTTGATTGAACCAAAGTCCTTGGATGGCCAAGGAATTTTTGTAACTGTGTCCGGTCCTCGACCGCATAGATCTGTTTATTTTGACAATTTAAAGTCCTTGGATGGCCAAGGCACTTCGGTTGTTTTAATGGATTTCTTCATTTTGCACAACTCTTTCATTTTTTCATAGTTTTTTCAATTTTGGTGGCTAATGTTTAAACAGCCCTTTGTTATTTCATAAACATTCTAAAGTGAGAGTGTTTAGATTCTCCGATGACAAATGTTTAAGTAGTCATCACTCCTTTAATTTAATCCAGCCTGTGTTTAAATAAAAATTTGACAAGAAACCATTAAGTAACAACACTCTGAATTTTCAAAAAGGCATCAAATTTTATAAAAGAGCCCGGACACCTAATCAAAACCTCCCCGCGCCACCAGGGTAGGAAAGAGTATGCCCCCAAATATTTACATAAACTTTTAAACAAGTAAATATTTACATAGTTTCTACTCCAAGTACATCTGGAGGTGCTCAATATTCCAAGGGTGATTCAAAACCCTTCTATCTTTGTCTTGGAGCCGGTATGTCCCAGGCTTAAGCATTTCAATGACCACATAGGGTCCTTCCCAAGTTGGAGCCAACTCACCGAACTGTTTTTCTTTAGTATGTAGGAAGACTTTTCTAAACACCTTGCTCCCCTGTTTGAAATCCGTCCTCTTAACTTTGGAACTGAAGCTGCTTCTCATCAAACCTTGATAGTGTGCAACTCTAAGGTGAGCTTTAACTCTTTTTTCCTCTAATAACTCAAGCTGGTTTCTGATAGCCACCTCGTTAGTGTGTTCAGAGAAATTATGAACTCGAAATGAAGGGAGAGTTGCTTCTATGGGAGCTATGGCATCCATCCCATAAACCAAAGCAAAAGGTGACTCTTGTGTTACAGCCCCAGGTGTAGTCTGGTAAGCCCACAAAACTTCTTGCAAATAACTAGGCCATTTTCCAGCGGCCCCTTCTAAATTTTTCTTCAAACCGGACAATATAATCCTATTAGCCACCTCAACCTGACCATTTGCTTGTGGATGGAAGGGTGAAGAGAAAAAATGTTGTATACCTCTAGAGGCACAAAAACTCTCCATCTCCTTGTTGTCGAACTGTGGCCCATTATCTGTTGTTATCTTCTGTGGAATTCCAAATCTGCAACAGATATTGGATAAAATGAATTTTATGACAGTTTTTGATGTTGTACCTACCAATCGAGCTGCTTCGATCCACTTCGAAAAATAATCAATAGCAACAATTATTGTCTTGTGTCCTCCGGATGCCATAGGTAGAGGTCCCACCAAGTCGAGCCCCCATCGAGCAAAGGGTATAGGCTCAGAAATTGACTCTAACGGGGTGGCTGGAATATGAATTTTATTGCTATATCTCTGGCATGGGTCACACCTTCTCACCAGCTCCTTAACATCTTGCATTATAGAGGGCCAAGAATACCCAGCCAACAAAACTCTTCTTGTCAGAGCCCTGAACCCACAGTGAGCTGATCCCTCACGATCATGTAATTCGGAGAGAACTACCTGAGATTCATCAACCCCCAAACATCGTAAGAGGGGTTTACTGTAAGACTTTTTATAAAGAACATCTCTTAGGATGACAAAACCATTGCCCTTGTATTTCACTTTCCTTGCTATTGATTTGTCCGGAGGCAAGATACCATCTGAGAGGTATTGAAGGAGAGGAAACCTCCAATCTTGAGGCTGTTTAATCTGTATATCAAAGCTTTCTTCGTCTTTACCCATACTGAATTGAATGGATGGGCACTCCAGCACATGAATCCAAGGGTAGGATTCAGTATAGGCTATGGTTGCCAAGGAGTCTTCCAGTTCATTTTCTGCTCGGGGTATGTGCTCATAAACAATGCTCTTGAATTTAAGTGCCACATCTTTGAGAAGAAGTAAGTATTTTACTAGCTGCTCCTTTTTTGCTTCGGATTGACCTTGCGCATGATGGATAAGAAGCTGAGAATCACTCATTAACTTGACCCTCTTGGTACCACAAATAAGAGCCAACTTTAAACCAGCTATAGCAGCTTCATATTCGGACTCGTTATTAGAGGCCCTAAAAGCAAAACATATAGCTTGGTACATTTTATCACCATACGGAGAGGTCAAGCATACCCCTGCTCCACATCCCATAGTACTTGATCCACCATCAGTCCGGACGACCCAGACTTTTTTATCTTTTACATCAGTTGTTTGCTCTGTATCCCTATCTGAATGGAATTCAACTAAGAAATCAGCCACAACTTGGGCTTTGATTGTTGTCCGAGGAGAAAAATCAATATCGAAGTCCCCCAGTTCCACTGACCACTTAGTAATTCTACTCGAAATGTCTGCCTTTTGAAGAACGTTTTTTAAGGGAAAAGACGTTCGGACAATAATAGGATGAGCCTGGAAATAGGGCCTCATTTTCCTTGCAGCAATCACCAGGGCTAATCCTAATTTTTCAAGCTTCAGATAGCGTTTTTCTGCTTCTAACAAGCCCTTGCTGATGTAATACACCGGACGGGGATACTTATCTACCTCCCTCACCAATACGGAACTTATGGCACAACTAGAAACCGCCAAGTATATGAAGAGTGTCTCTCCATCAACAGGTTTAAATAAAGTCTTGGGGGAGGACAGATGTTTTTTAATTTCATTAAAGGCCTCATCACACTGCGAAGTCCAGTCGAATCCCTTTGTACCTTTTAGAGTTTGAAAGAACGGGCCGCACTTGTCCGAAGACCTTGAAATAAATCGATTTAACGCACCCAACCTCCCAGTCAACCTTTATAATTCTTTAATATTCTGAGGAGGCTCCATTTGGAATAAAGCATTAAGCTGGTCCGGATCAGGCTTTATCCCTTGCTCACTTATTATATACCCCAGGAATTTTCCGGACTGTACTCCGAACACACACTTCTCTGGATTTAGTTTCAAATTTACTTTTACTAGGTTAGCAAAAGTTCTTGGAGATCTGTCCAGTGTAGCTCTTCGTCCATACTTTTTACCATCATGTCATCGATGTATACTTCCATATTTCTTTCAATTTGATCAGCAAAGGCTTTGTTCACTAAACTCTGATAAGTAGCCCCAACATTTTTTAACCCAAATTGCATCACCTTGTAACAATGAAGGCCTCTATCAGTAACAAAAGTAGTGTGCTCCTGATCCTTCGGATCTACTTGAATCTGATTGTACCCGGAGAAGGCATCCATGAAAGACAGTAGCTTGTTCCCCGATGTGGAATCCACCAATTGATCAATCCGGGGAACTGGGTATAAATCCTTTGGGCAGGCCCTGTTGAGATCGGTAAAATCAATACACATACGCCACTTTCCATTTTTCTTTTTCATCAAGACCGGATTGGCTGTCCATAAAGGATATTGAGACTCCTTTATGTGCCCCATTTTGGTAAGTCTGTCAACTTCTTGAACTATGGCATCGGCCTTTTCCTTGGAAAAAGCTCTTCTCTTTTGTAGCACAGGTGCTATGTCTCTTCAGATGGACAGTTGGTGCGATATAATAGTTGATGGTACTCCGGTAACATCAGCATTGCACCAAGCAAAAACATGTTGATGGTCTTTTAAGAACTTCAACATTTTACCCTTTAGTTCGGACGTCATTTTGTACCCTATCTTAACATTTTTTCCTTCTTCCAAAGAATGTGTTTCGACTTATTCGACTGGTATTAAAACTCTAGGGGTCTCTCTGGGGTCATCAAATGCACCCTTACCCCCAGAAAGCCCCTCAAACTGCTATTCTTCATTAATACGAACTGCCCCCAACGTCCGAAGAGCCAGTGTTGTTACATAACACTCTCTTGCTATCTTTTGGCTGCTCCGAACAACTCCCACTTGTCCTTGCACAACGTATTTCAAACTTTGGTGGACAGTTGAGGCCACTGCATGCATCTTAGAGAGCCAAGACCTCCCTAGAATAGCATTATAACAAGTGGGACAATCCACTACAACAAACAGTATTCTAACCATCTTTTTAAAAGGGCCCTTGCCCAACAAAACTTCCTCTTCGAACTCCCCGATCACATCTGTTGAGCTTCTAGTGAAACCCACAATTGGCCTGTTCGAACGCTGAATTACCGCTGGATTCTTCATCTTTTTGTAGGAAGTTAAAAATAGGATATTGGCTGAACTCCCAGTATCCACCAAAATTTGTCTTATGTCATTGCCCCCGATGGATGCTCCTATGACAACAGCATCTTCATGAGGACCTGCTATATCCCTCAAGTCATCCGCATCGAAAACAATGAAGGGAAATGGAATCTGCGATTGATAGGAAGTCATGTCTCCCTCTAGATCGGTAGTTAAAGTATGAACATGCCTCTTCCTTGAAGAAGCAGTGGGTGCTGTCATAGTGTCCCCTCCGAAAATCGTGAGTGATTCAAAAAAGGTAATAAGTCCGGACACTGTTTTGCAACGTTCCTCAATGGTACCCACTCTGTTTCGAGTTGGATCGGGGTCCAAGTACTCCGACTCTACATCGAATCTTTCAAAAATCACCATAGCTCCCTCCGGAGCGGATGTGCCTACATTATTTGGACCAGCCCGATCAGCATTATCAGGCTATTTCCTCCTCTTCTTTTAACATATGCTCCCAAATTTCCTCTTTCAATTAAATTCTGGACTTCTTGCTTTACAGCAATACAATCCTCGGTGGTATGGCCAGTATCATTATGATACTGACAGAAACAATTGTTATGATGCTCCTTAGGAGATTGTAGCGCAACCGACCTTCTATAGTGTACTTCTTCCTTCGTTTTGTCATAAATGGCGGCTACACTTTATTTTAACTCAGCAAACCACTCTGGTTGAACCCAAGGCCCTCTCTTATTTCTAGATTGTTGACTCTGGGCAGGCGCAGCTGGCTGAGACTGAGCTTTGGCTCTGTTATGACCCTGCCCGGCCTCCCTTGCCTTGTTCTCGGACTGATTTTGGTTGGGGTTTGGTGCAGCCGGGGCAGTCCTCACCTGCCTGTGCACCCTAGTTTTCTTTGTTTCATCCACGTTAATTTGCTTTCCAACCTGATTCAGTAGACCTCCCCATGTCATGGCCTTTTTTCTGGTCACTGAATCAGCCAAATTTCCAAGGTTTAAGCCCTGCCTTAGAGAAGCTATTGCTACTTGCTCGAAGCAATCAGCCAGCCTATTTTTAGTGTTTACAAAGAGACATATATATTATTTCAGAGATTCATTCGGTTCTTGGGCACAATGGATAATTGTATCTCCATTTCCCTTCACCTCCTTACTTCCAACAAACTGCCTCCAGAAGGCCACCCAAAAGGTATCGAAATTTTTGATGCACCCCTGTGGTAGGCTGTTATACCACTTCAGAGCGCTCCCCGTAAAGGATTGAGAGAATGCTCTACAAAACAACTTGTCATCATCATCGAAATTCATCATAATTTTTTTGAATTGCTCCAAGTGATTGTTCGGGTCTTTACTGCCATCGTATTTTTCCATTTTCGTACTATCAAATCTCTTAGGGAAGTTCCCAGACAGGATCTTAGAAGACAAATGAGATTGTCTCCACTTTCGGCCTCGACTGAAAACGGTATCCTCGTTAGGAGTTGCAAAGATACATGGCTCATCATGGAAGGCAAGAATCCACCAACATCTGGTCTATGTGTCTCCGGCTATGAGACGATCCTTTGTCTATATGCTTCTTTAACTTTCCATGCCTATCCCTTTTTCTTGAATATTATTTGATCAAATTTTGTTTCTTTTTAGATCGGCCCTCATCACTGGTAGATGACAAGGATTCTTCAACTCCATCTTCGCCCGAGGAGCTACTGGAGGATTCTGAGTCTGAATCATAGCTCTCCACCGACTTGGACCGGTGAGACTTTTTAGAGCTTGCATGAGTCTTCTTTGTACTCTCATGGGTTTTCAAAGGCTCATGCTCTCTAGGGTTGTCTGTGTGATGAACAATTGATACATTTGACTGCTCTTTTACGCCCATTTTTTCCCTTTCTGCTCTCAGAGCTTCTATCTCGCCTTTTAACCTATCACGCTCCTCGATGGTCTATTCATCATTTTCCCCCACCACTTCAAGCAAAGCTGGTGGTACTTCCGGTGCGTCCGGATTTATTCAGACTGGTTTTTCTGATGGTTTTGAATGTTAGATTCAGGCACCGTCGATCTCCCACTATGGTCGTCAATTTGATGTGGTTTATTTTTGTTTGAGGGTAAGTTTGTAACTTTTTTCTAGAGTTTTGTGGATTATTTTGAGTATTTAATGTTTGGGTAGAATGTAGAGGGAGAATTGAGCTGCCTGGTTGTTTTTAATTTTCATTACCCTCATTTAATGTAGGTGGTCGGGTATTTATACCCTTATCTTTGGGCCATATGGGCTTTCAGGTTGTGTTTAATGGATTCGGGTCGAGTTTAAGGACCCATCAGTTTTAAGTAAGTAGGTAGTCAACTTAGTCAAAAAGTGATTAAGTTTTAAGTACTTTAATTATGTTCGGATAGTTCAGTAAATGAAAGTTGTCTGAACTGCCCCTGTCCGGTGAAATGGACATTGTCCGAATTAACCCTGTCTGATTCCCATAAGGTGTGGTGACATAATCCGGACTCATCAAGTATCAATCACCAATGGTAGTGCTAATTTTTCCGGCTTTAAATACCTCTTTTCTGCTGCCACTAGATTTTTGCTGATATAGTACACTAACTTCAGAATACCTGAATCTTCACTTATCAACACTGCACTTAGTGCAAAATCTGATACCGAAATGTACAAAAAGATCTTTTCTCCACTTTTAGGTTTTGACAAAATCTCTGGTGATGATAACAAGTTTTTTATGTTTGTAAAGGTTTCCTCACACTCCGATGTCCATTAAAATCTGTTTAGTCCTCGTAAAACTTGAAAGAAAGGAAAGCATTTGTCAGAAAATCTGGAAATAAATCGGTTAAGTGCTGCTAACCTTCCTGTTAAATTTTGTATTTATTTAACAGATTGAGGCGAATTCATTGCGATTAGAGCTTTCAATTGATATGGGTTAGCTTCTATTCCTCTTTCACTGATAACATAACCTAAGAACTTCCATGATCGAACTCCGAAGTGCACTTTTCAAGATATAGCTTTAGCCTGATTTCCCATAAATTTAAAAATGTTTCCTCTAAATCCTCAAGATGCACATCATCCTTCAAAGTTTTTACCACCATATAATCTATATACACCTTCATATTTCTTCCCCTCTGAGTGTCAAAATATTTATTCATCAATCTTTGATAAGTGGCTCCAGCGTTTTTCAATCCAAAGGGCATAACCTTATAACAATGCAACCCTCTATCAGTTATGAAGCTCGTACACTCTTGGTCATCTTGATCCATCTTAATCTGATTTTATCCTACAAAAGCATCCATGAATGTTAGTATTTTATTTCCCGAGGTGGAATCAATCAGTTGATCTATTCGAGGAACATGAAATGGATCTTTAGAACAGGCTCGATTCAAGTCTGTAAAATCCACACTCATTCTCCACTTTCCATTCTTCGTTTTTACTACTAGTGGATTTGTCGTCCACAAAGGATATTGTGACTCCCTTATGTGTCCAACCTTGTATAGCCGATCCACGACAGAAATAATTGTTTCCGCCTTCTCCGAAGAGAATGCCTTTTTTGTACGAATCATTGGTTTTACCTTTGGATCAATAGCCAAACTGTGATGATTCACCTCGATCATTACTCCTGTCACATCCTCCGTTTTATAAGAGACAAAAATTCTAGCAGTTGTTGACGTAAAAGTGGGGTTAGTAAGGTTCTGATTTGAAGCACTCTTCCTTCTGAAAACGTATACTCCTCTATTTATTCACTTACTGTTAAAGACCATGGGGTTTCCCTCGGATTGTCAACCCTTTCTTAAAAATCTGAGGTCAACTCCTCTGACAACTATTCATGCATCAAATCTCAACTACTAGATCCCCGGAGCTGAAGCGCAGTGGCATAACACTCTCTATTTACTTTCTGGTCGTTTTGAACGACCCCGATTCGATGCTCTACCACATACTTGAAACATTGGTGTACCGTTGACACAACCCCATATATTCTAGAAAGCCAAGACCTTCCAAAAATAGCGTTGTAGCTCGTGGGGCAGTCCACCACCACAAAAACACATGGACCTTCTTCTTGAAAGTCCTTTTCCCAAACTCACTTCCCCCTCGAATTCCCCAATCACACGAGTTGTCACGCTTGTAAACCCTATGATTGTACATTCCGATTAAGAAATTCGAGGCAAATTTCACATTTGGTCACAAGTCGTTTTAAAGAGTACATTTGCAGAACTGCAGTGTCTATAAGCACACGCTGAATTTCAATACGAACCACTTCTGCACCAATAACTACCGCGTCTTGATACGACCCCGTCGTTCCCCGCAGATCACCTCATCGAATAAGATGAAATGAATGAACTTTTTTCCATACAAGTGAGTAAACATTTTCTCTTCAATTTTCGTTCTCAAATTGATAGCATGCCTCTTCCTCAAACTATTAGTATTGCCAACCATTGAATCACCTCCAAAAATGGCTAATAATTCAAAACATTTACACAAATCTCTCACACGCCCCTTCTTTATTGACTCTTCAACAACCATCAAGATTAACCTGTTCTGATCCTTATCTAAATATTCCGAAGAAGCATCGAATTCTTCAACCTTCGAATCTAAAATCATTAAATTCTCAGCTCGCGCAGTTAGGTTAGCCTTCGAAGTTGATGTTATGTTTTTCGACCCGCTCTCTTATGACTTCACATAAGTCAAGAGAATCTCATTTATAATCAAAATTTGAAATTCTTTCTTCAATGTGATGCAATCATTAATATCATGTCCGATGTCCTCATGATACTTGCAATATTTGCTATTCCACTCCTCTCATGGCCTATTTATTGGAGCTGTCTTCCTAAAGTTTACGAAGCTTTTGTTCTATTCAAAAATTGTAGCCACGCTTTCTGTCAAATCAGCATAATATTCTAGCCTAACCCACTGATTTGGCCTCGGTCTGTTATAATTATAGGATGGAGCATGATTTGAATATCCACCAGTTCGAGGTGGAAAGTTATTATTCTCCAGACGTGACTGCTGATTACCCTTCGAGAGACGTGACTGCTGATTACCCTTCGATTTCTTTGGAGTACTAAGTAGTCCTTCTCAGACCATGGTTGAATCTTCAACCTTGATTTGATCCTCTACTTAAGCCATCAATGCTCCAAACGTTAGAGCTCTCCTTTTCATCATTTCATTAGCCAGATCCCCTGGCAGTAGACCCTCGCAAAAAGCTGTCGTTGCCACATTTTCTTCGCAATTATCCAAACTTATTTTAGTCAGAACAAACCTCTTTGTTTAATCCTTTAATTTATCTCCAATCGCCTGTTGGCACTGAATAATCGTATCTTCATTCTCTCTCATCTCCTTACTCTCAACAAACTGCCTTAGAAAAGTAGTGTAGAAATACCTAAAATTAGAGATGGATCCCCTCAGAATTCAGTTGTACCATTTTAATATTGTTCTTTTGAAAGTTTGCGAAAATGCACGACACACCAGTCGGTCATCATCTTCAAAATTCATCATGTAGCTCTTGAACTGTTTGATGTGGTCATCTGGATCTTGCATCCCGTCGAACTTCTCCACCTTAGCAATATCAAAATGCTTCAGAAGCGTTATAGATCGAATCTTACTTGTCAACGGAGATTTCCTCCAATTGACACCTTGCACAAACTGATCCTCAGTCCCCATGACTGTATACAAATTTTGATCAGTCTTAGCATATTGATTCGAGGTGTTCCCCTAACACCAAGTAGGTTCCTTCAAACAATGAGGAATGTTGTCCTTTTAGGTTTATGTTCCTTCTTATGCTTCCTTGGTTGTTCTCCTTCTGGTTCTTCTTTCGAAGAAATCCTATACCTCTTAGAGCCTGAAGCCGAGCTTTCAACCTCTTCGTCACTAGAGGCTACATACTTTTGTTTGTCTTTTTTCCCTTTGCAAGAAGAATAGCGCTCTTTTGGAGCTTCGCAACGCGATTTCTTCTGCTCACTTCTAACATGCCGATCAGTACAAGATCGATCGAACTGATCTCCCATCTCAACTTTCTTGTTTACTTGCCTCACCTTGGATTTGAGCTTCGCTGAGTGAATTTCTTGTTCTCTTTGTTTATACTTTTCGTTCAGCGTATTTATTTTATGCAAGAGTTGATTCATGCACATCTCAATATCTGATTGAGTTTGGACCAGAACAGATCCATCCGGTCTGTATTCATTTCTTTGTAATTCATATTTTAACGTTTCCATCGCTGATCGAAGTGACGAATTATTTTCAGAATTCATTTTACGAATTCAAACGAGAAAATAACAAGATTGTATTAAAATTCGAACAGGTAAGACACTGATTCTTAGTCGTCCCCAGTGGAGTCTCCAATTTGGTGAGTTCAATTAATAAGAATTGTCTTAGGAAAAGGTAATACACTGATTCAGCCATGGCCTTTATATGGAGGCGCTGGGACTTAGCTCTAAACTGAAAACGGTTACATAAAAGGTTAAATTACCCTTAGTCCTCAATATAAATACATAATCATAAGTGTTCCAATAAACTTCCATTATTTACACTTTTAGTCTCTAAATTTCTACTTCCTTATCATTCCCCAAACGAGGTCAGTAGTTTTTTTATTATAGCAAAGTCTGCTTACACTTTGAACATAAAACATCATATTATGTCCTAAGCTTATACATATCCAATTTTACCATTATATTTTCACTCTTTCGTTTCAGATTTTCTTTTCTCACCATGTTTTCTTTTAGTGTAGCATTGTATGTATCTTTTTATCTATAAATGAACTTATTTTTTTCAAATATATATATGGCACAAGCTTAAGTATTAGGCATCAATCATCATGGTTATGAGTTTTATAACAGTTTCAAAGGCTAATGGGTCTGAAGTTACACCCAACTATTTGGAATATCAGTTTTGAGAATGAGCACTAGTAGACAACCTCATTTTACCAAGATTTTATTAGTATTAATGATTACAAACATTCCTTCGTCGATTTTATGCCCAATGATTTCTTAACAAGATTCATGGAACCCTCATAAGAGCTATTTAATTATGTCCTAGTAGTATATAGTGAAGGTTGAGCCATAAGCATTTTATTGTGAGCCTTAACATAAAGTATAACATTTTATAATTTACCACCAACCACATCTCAAACTTTTACTAAATAGGTATTTTATAAATTGGTAATGCTTTGCTACGTTTAATCTTCATCGTCTACCATGTTGCATCCTCCCAGTATGATCATTTTTTCAAAGTTTTTATTTCACAACTATTATGAATGTGGATCTCAATAAATGACTGAGAGATTCGTGATTGGAGAAGAGTTTGGTCAATTCACCTGTAAAGGTCAACTGCCACATATGAATGACGAAAATAGAAGCACCGAGATCCCAAAAAGAAAAAATAATAATTCCACCAAGTAAGGTTTGCTCAAAAGTCCAAAAAATTAGAGAACAATAGGGATCCAAAAGAGAAGTTGTAAACTTAGATGCTCAACACAACCAAGAAAAATATCAAAGAGGTCGATCAAACAAAAGCCACCATTCTTTGAAAAGGGAACGAAATACCAAATATAACTACAGTTCGTTAGAGCCTAGTGAATATTTTATGTCTGACTTCGAGGAGCTTTCGTCTTCCCAGAATAGGGATCACATGCATAAATGTAAAAAAATCATGATTGTAAGAACTACTCGAAGAGACATACATGTCGACATCAAAATTAGGAAGAAGAGCAAAGGTCAAACAAACAACATACCTCGTCTGATAAGAAAGAACCTCATGAGGGAAAATAAATAATAAAAATTAAATTAATGATCGAATGACAACAACCGATCCAGGAAAGTCTAGCTTTGATATAAGGAGGTTCATAGAACCAAATTTTTTATTATCAAGAAAATAATCAATTTTCAATTCAGTCCGAGCATGGTATTTATGTAACAACTAATGAAGGTCACCAATATAATCGAGAACATGATTAAATGTAGTATTTCCTATGTGCAATAATTATCTCTGATATCTACTAAAGCGATTTGATATATCCAAGATGGAAACTACCGATGAGAGTAAAGATCTGGATAACCATCTAGAGATGTTCAAGAACTTTATGATAAATTACGACGATGATGATAAATTGTTGTGCCATGCTTTCTCCAAAACTTAAAAAAAAATAGAGTTTTAAACTGGTAAAATCGGCTTCTACAGGATTCTATTAAGAATTTTAATATATTATGAACTACAATCCGAAGATAGTTTGTAGGAAGAAATGAGATAAGAAGGAATGGAGATACGATAATTCAATACCGCGACTTCACTGTGGAGATTTTGAACGATTACACCAAAAACGCTTCATACTTACTAAGTATAGCTTGGATGAGTGTTATGAGCAAGTGGCTATAGCTTCTTTCAGGAAATAACTTCTCCCTAGATGATTCGTTGTGAGCACGAAAAAAACCTTAATATTTAGAGTTTTGCTAGCTAGGTTCAGAAGCACATCAAAGTTGAGGATTAAAAAAGATTAAAATTGATTCTTTTGCAAAGACATGCTCTATAGTCTTCTACTTCACGCTATCAACAATAATAAATGAAAAATGCTTAGCCCAAAACAACTATTAATTTTTTACTGAAGCGCACAAATGAGACCCCGCCTAGAACTATTGTAAATCGACACTCACCATATCTGTAATATTGATCCATAGCAAATCAATGCGTCCGACCTGATAATTATAGTGAATTATCAAAGAGCTACAAGGGATTACATTGCTTTGCATCAAAAAATCGGATCCTTCGTTGAGAATGGAAAGTTTCCCACTTTTATCGGAACACAATTTAGGGAGGCGACGGCAGACACCCGTTAACAATCAAGTCATGGTCCAAAGGGAGGCAATAAAAGTTGCCTCCAAATAGGAAAATGCATTGGTTATAACCACACGTTCAAATAACTTCGAAGTAGATTCTGAGTATCTCGAACCCGATCCTGATGATTAAAACATTGACTATTTAAGGTGGGGATACAGTATCAAAGCCTTCTAGTTGTTCATGAAAGAGGCATATTGTAAGTTTGGCGACTCAATTAGAAGAAAAAATGTATACCCATCTTTACGAAGATATAATGTCATTTATTATGTTTGATGGTGATGATTTGAAAGATGTTCATAGGCCATATGAGGATGTTGTAGTTTTCGAAGCCGCAATTGAGGGGACTGAAATCTAAATAAACTTAATTGATACAGGTAGTTCGCTAAATGTCTTTTTTCATTTCCACTTGCAAGAAAATTAAAAACCCTCCCTTCATACTCTGATCAAATTGAACAATAGTTGGATTCACATGGATGACTACAGAAGTAATTGGATAATTTGAATGAAATTCACATCTAGGATGAGGACCCTTCAAGAAAATGGTGAGAGTGTTTTTTATAGTGAGGCATGACCCGACTTGATATAATGCTAGTTTTGACAGATCATGGTTGTCAAGAATGCCCACATGGATGACCCGACTTCATATAATACTAGTTTGGAAATATGCTATTGGGGGTCATGTAGAGTTGTTTGTAGCAGCCAAAACGTTGCCAGATAATTTTACCTTATTTCTTTGGCTCCTAAAACGATCTATAGTGCATAAACCAAAAAGAATATTAATTACATGAATCACTTCGGAGTCAGACGATATTGATGATATGAGAGAGACTTCTAGTTTGATAATACTTGATGAGGATATTGAGGTGTATACTTTTCTAAATGGAAAAAGTGTGAAGATTAAAGTTCGATTATCACCAGTCATAATGGAACAACTATTATCCTTTTTATCAAAGAATTTTCATATTTTTTCTTGTGTACCAAAGATGTAATATATGTTCAGGCAAGTGTTATTTTCTATAAATAGTAGTACGCCCCAATGTTTGCCCTATTATCTAGATATGAAAATATTTTTATACTTAAACATTTAAAGCAATTATGGAAGAAGTAGATCGATTAACAAACGTGGGGGATTCTCAATACCCGTTGTGGACAACAAACTAGTACTCGTAAAAAAAATAGAAACGGTGCATGTGTATTGACCTTACAGATTTGAATAGGGCTTGTCAAAAAGACCATTTTTCTATCGTTATAATTGACAAGTTGATAGACTCGACTTCTGATAATAAAATTTTATGTTCATGGAATCTTTTATTGGTTATAATCAGATACAAATGAATCTGCGAGACCAAGATAACACCACATCCATAACAGGTAGTGGGATCGACTGCTACAAAGTAATTCCATTTGGATTAAAACATGTGTGGGCTACTTATCATCGTTTGGTAAATAAGACCTTCGATATTCTAGCCAGATCGAAGAAATGTTAAAGTTTATATTTATTAAGTGTAAATCTTGTTATTGAAAGTAGAAGAGAGATATTGATTTTAGAGATATAAAGTAAGAATAAAAAGTAGCTAACACTTTAGAAATATGTCGATTCTTGTATTAACAACCTCAACCTCCATTTATAGACGTTAAGACTTATAGTAACAAAATTAGTTACATAAATAGGTTTATTGTACGTTAGCCCCCCATCTTTACAAACAATCTAAAATATGTCATATATCTTTACAATTTATCATATAAGAGTTTTTATTCATTACACTTAGGCCATCAAAAATCTATATCCTTATCATTAGCCTCCCTAGTTTTTATGAAAGACAATATATAAGAACTAGTTTTCAATTCAGAAGTCATAACTAACAGGAAAAGCTCATTATTAAGTTCAATCCGCTTCGAATGTAAATCACTTCAAAATTACTTAACTTCATACTTCTCCTCTTAGGATACATTTATGTGTGTACTCACTTCGAAATTATCCTAAGTAATTCTCGTCAGACGCATATGTATAGGCATTTTACTTCAAATTTAGTTCAACTCAATCACCTCGAACAAATTTGTATGTAGAAGTATAAGTTGGCTTCTTCATAACGGTTATAAATATTTGGTATAACGTGGTACGTGGGCAATGAATGATTATTCTCTATTCACTAGACCTGCACCTAGGTCTGACACTATTTTCTCTCTCCCAACTTCTTCAATAAATAACCTTTAATTCTTTACCTCTCACAAACTTTCTAGAGAGAAAAAATCACCTTCATTTGAGAGAAACCCTTGGTACCCTTCCATAAGTAATCAATTCCTTAGTTACATTCGCCGGAAACTCATAATTTCCAGTTAATCTTCAAGTTAGTATATGAAAAAACGCTTAAAAACCAAATAACCCAGAAAACTAATTTTCCTATGATCCTAAGAAATTAATTTTTGGTGTTTACGATTACTTTTGCATTAGTGAAAGAGCTGAGGAATACAGGGCTGCAATATTGATAAGTAACGCTCCTCGATTTTCTTCTGTAACCATACGTTACGATAATTTTGATCCAAATAAGAGCTCTCATGTGTTTCCAAGTTCATTCACCCCAGAATCTCAATAACCTTCATCAACAAATCCTTCACAATTAACACATCAAACTTCCTCTCCAACTCCTACGGGTTCCACAACTGCATCTCCTTGAAAAAATCGTAAAGTAACTCGAAACTTATCTACTTTAAGAAGACCAGAAGAAAATCAATTTCTTATCAGCTCTAATCCACATCGAAATCTACGCAAAGAAATTCCTCAAGTCCATCCAAAATCTTACCTTCCTCAAAATCTTCATGTTAAGAAGATAAAATTCAAAGCCATGAGAGATATCAATGTTATTAATACTTCACCAATTACTTCCCAAAATCTTACAGATAACGTTACACCACCATCTCCTCCCTCGACGGAGATTGTTAAGACTATTACTGAGTCACAACAAACTCCCTCGAATAAACAAAAGGAAAATACAATCTCAACCTCTAACTGACCTCAACCTATAGACGAAGCTTCTGATAAAGAAGAAGATTCAGAGGCTACTCATCATGTTAGTGTTGCTAAAGAAAGTGGAGCTGCATCGGATACAGAAGAAGATGCCTCGAAACAAGATGTAATTAAAAATAAAAATAAAGGAAAAGTTCCATTTTTTGTTTTCGATGACTCTCCTCCCCGAATATATCATAGCGCTAAAAAACATGCCTACATCTACTATAATGATGCTCAAGCTAGTCTTCTAAAAAATAGTGAGGAATGGCAGATAACATTACACTTCGACTTCCAAAAAAGGAGAGACTCCACTTGAATGTGGAAAAGATGAATTGATGGTCTACCTTGAGATCATCAACTGGGGTCTTCGGTTCCCATTAAATCTGATGATAGTGTAGTAATTCGAACTCCTGGACCTTTTCCATACAGAAGCAACACCCAATCAATGGTTCTCACCTCTATTAGTGATCATAGCTTCTAAAATAAGTCAAATTCCCCTCTCCATCAAAGATTTCATCGCCTTAACCAGACTTTAGAAATGGACCGGTATTTCCCTTTTACTAACTAACGCTTGATGATGATCTTAAAATCATCGATGATAGTGTGGACTAAATTCGATCTTAGAGAGAAACGTAAAGAAGTATAATTTAGAGAGAGAAACTGAAGAGAACCGTTTGCCACTAGGCCTATCATGTGGCAGGTGTAAATCTCTCATTTACGCAACCGTTTGGAATTATTCCCAATTATCTTCTCCACCTCTTCCACTTCCCTTTCCTTTGGTCCTTTCTATAAATACTTCTTTGTGCCTCATTTTGCTTCATAACATATTTTTATAGAGAGAGAGAGAGAGAGAAATACTTTGCTTGTTCTTGAGATTTCTTGGCTACCTTCATCTGGATCTTCAATATCTTAGTTACCTTTACCGCAAAACACATATCCACCACCCATCCTTTAATTTTGTTTATGAGAAAGCATCCAAAACTCAAAAAGCCAAGGGCCAAGAAAACCCAAAAATTCATCATCCCAGATAAACAAAAACCATATTTCGGAGCATACGATTATTTCTACATAAGTAAATGGGCACATGAATATAGAGCAGCTGGAATAATAAGCAACACTCCTCGATTTTCCACTGATACAATACATTACGGTAACTTTGATCTGAACCAAAATCCTCCTACATTTTCAAATTCATCTATTCTAGAAGAAAGTCAATCATCAAAAACTCAAACACCAAAAACGCCTCAAATTTCAGCATCGCTAACTAGATCATCACCTTGAATCCCTTGTGCAAGTTCCACTCCTCGAATCAATTGTAAAGTAACCCAAACCATATCTATTTCAAGGAGATCAGAGGAAACACTTTCTCCACTTAGCTCTGAAACCCCTCGACAACTGTTCAAGGAAACCCTTCCACTTTACTCAAAAAGTCACATCCCTCATACCTTTAAAATATAATCCTTTATAGCTATGGAAGATGATGTCGACCCTACTTCAAATCTAACATCCTCTTCTCCTCCCCTGAGATAAGTTATTGAGACAACAATAGAGTCTCAACAAAATCCCTCAATCAACAACGACAGAGATCCAACCTCGAATGCCAATGCACCTCGACTTATAGATGATGCTTCGAAAGAAACTGATAGTGAAACGGTTAAGGGTGTTTCGAAGATAAAAGCACCGAGGAGAAGGAAAAATAAAGCTCATGTTGAACTTTCAGAAGATCTAGGTGCTTCAATAGGAGATAACTCGAGACCACTATACATTGGCACTAAAAGATATGCCATATATCTACTATCTGGAGTCCCAAGCTTTCTCCTTAAAAAGAAATGGGGAATACCAGATAAAATTATGCTTCGGCTTCCGAACTCCACTTGACTGTTGAAAGGATTAACTGGTTGTATAACCTGAAACTATTAGCCGGGGTCTTTGGTTTCCGTTTGATCCAATGATAGTGAAGTACTTCGAACTTGTAGACCTTTTCCTACATAATCCACTCCCAACCAAATGTTCACCTTTCTATCGATAATCATGGTCTCCAGACTTGCCCAAATTCCCCTCTTCATTCGAGATTTCATTTCCCTGACTAAACATTCGAATGAACCAATTTTTCCCGTCTACTACGTTACTTTGGATGATGAAATCAAAAATTTGTCTTCGTTTCTGGGGCATGAGAGAATGGGAAAGAGATATCTGAGGAGAATCCATCAAGACTTAACCTCGTCCGGAGGAGTAATGTAAGCTCATTTGCTTCTTTTATTTTTTATTATTTCTTTAATCATCTTGCTTTTATTTTTTGCTTACTTTTTTTTTTAAAGAATCCAGAATTTCTGAGGTGGTATAATATTCGTCAAAAAGATGCTATGGACATTTTTGGCAAGTTGAAAACTTGGGCAGAAAAAAGTGGGGTAACAGGTTCCATTCAGCTTCTTTGTCTATCAACTTCATAAACAACCACTTGTGGCAAATCACACTGGATGCTGACTTTCCTCAGAATCCGATGGAGCCCTTAAATCCAAAACTAGCTGTGAAGATATTAGTAGAACCTGATGGTAAGGTGCTTCTTCCAATTCGAAATAAGTCAGATAGTCATCTTCCCTCAAAAAAGAAAGCGAAAAAGAATAAAAAGCAACTATCACATTTGGTGTAAGCCCTTCAGAGATTCCGACGATGAAACCAAAAGCAAAGAGGGAGGCAAGATAAAAAAGCATCCTTCCCACTATTAAAGAAGGAGATGAGGTTGAGCCTTCCCCAAAAACAAAGAAAACTGTTGCTTCGAAGAAAAAGAAGAGTACGTCTAAGACATCACCACAGAAAAGGGAAAAAAATAAAACTGTACATACCCTTCAAGAAGTGTTGCCTTCTGATGCTGATGAAGTCATAGTGGTAGAAGATCCACAAAGAGAAGTTGAAACAAATTAATGATCGGGGAGACGATTACTTTGATCCTGATAACTTTATAAACATTGATTAAGTCTCAAGAGCTCGACAGATATGGATCCATACATCCAAGAAATTCAAGACCAACTACAACACTTTGGTGAAAGGTTTGCTCCTATTCTTCTCGAAGTAACTGAGTCAGAGATCTCTTTGTCACCGTCTACTTCCGCTCTTGTGCCCTACACCAATCCAGTATTCCTACATATTGAAGAGCCTTCGAAAGACGTTGCATTTGCTCTCTAACCATTTACCAACCTTGGCGCTGTAACACAAAATTTGTGCCAAAAAGTAGAATTTGGCCGAAGTTATTTAGAGTTTATGGCAAAGAAGATGGTTTTCCAAAGGAAAATTATTGTTGTTGAGAAGAGAATGAGGGAAATCTTTGGTGGTTTTGTGGAGGACCAATTTCACAGATTCTAAGCTGCCAGATCAGAATTACTCAGAGGAATCATTCACCTCAAAAATCATCTCAGATATATACATAAGAAAGAGATAAATGAGCTAAAAATGATATAGAAGAACACAAATCCAAAAAAAAAAATTTACTCCACTTTAAACTTTCACTAAACAAGAGTGAGGATAAAAATAAAATACTGACAGAAAACATGGATGCTCTTAAGACTCAGTTTGAGGAAGAGAAAAAACTTGGTTGTGGAGGCTGCTGAAAATGAATGTGCGAAGGACATGCTTGCAGCCATTAAGAATGCCATAGTGAATATTTTGATCATGTACCTAGCTCTTTGGTAGAAGCTGATCTTTCAAACTTTTGGGAGCTGGTTCCCATTGAAAATTTCCATAGTGACTATTTTGATCATGTACCTAGCTCTGGAGTAGCAAAAAACTGTTAACCTTCATTGGTAGAAGCTGATCTTTCAAACTTTTGGGAGCTGGTTCCCATTGAAAATTGCCATAGTGAATATTTTGATCATGTACCTAGCTCTTCATCCGAAGAAAAAGAATCAGAATAAACTTCTTCTAAACAAGGGGAATCCTCCGAAGAAAACTCCAAGGACAAATAACTTCGCTCTCTTCTCTCTCTTTTTTCCTTTTTTTGTACTTGTCATCCAACTGTTATAGGGTGACTCGATTCTGGTGAGTGTTATTTTACTTAACATTTAAAAACTTGTTTTTGTGTACCATCAGATTATCATTAATGCAACAGTATTTTGTTTCTCTCATTTTTCACTATTTTTGCGTTTATAATTTTTTTAAACAAAGCATGTTTACCTCGAAATATTAAGTTCATTAAACTTTAAACTTCATGGGTATATTCATAGAATGTTAACACCTTTAACAAAAATACTTCGTTTAGAGAACGTAGCACTTCGAATAATATAGTGCGTTTAAAAGACGTAGCACTTCCAATATTATGGTGCGTTTAGAGAACGTAGCACTTCGAATAATATAGTTCTTTTAAAGAACGCATCACTTCGAAAATTATAGTGATTTTAAAGAACGTAACACTCTGAATATGGTTGTTTCTTCGAAAAGTGTTAACAATAAACATACAACACTTCAGAATAGTACTCTTAGTCAACTTAAAAGATGATCAGTCTTTGACTAGTTACCAAAATAATTTAAATAGTTATACTTAAACAACCATTGGCCAAAAAAGAGTTCTATTTATAACATTGAATATTTACATAGCACCTCATTAAAACCTCCCTGAGCCAAGTGGTTAGGAAAGAGTGTGCCATTATTCAAAGAGATTTAAAAAAAAATTACTCCTAATACAATTTTAGATGTTGTGTATTCCAAGAACGTTGAAGCATCCTTCTCTGCTGATCACAAAGGAGATAAGAGGCCGACTTTATTCTCTTTACACCTATAGAGGGACCCTCCAAACTTGGGGCCATCTTTCCGAGGTGGTTTTCCTTAGTATGGAGGAATACCTTTCTTAGGACTTTATCACAAACTTTGAAATCCCTCATGTTTTTCTTCGAATTATATCTGCTTCTCATAAGAGTTTGATAATGAATCATGTTCAGTTGAGCTCTAATTCTTTTTGCTTCAACAAGGTCCAAATATGCTTTTTTTGCTTCGTCATATTGGTCCTCGGAATACTAAAGTACTATATAAGAAGGTAATATAGATTATGCAAGACTAATAGCATCCATTCCATACACTAAGGCAAAAGGAGTTTCTTTAGTAGTATCTCTATGAGTTGTTCGATAAGCCGATAACACCTCTTACAAATAGTTAGGCCATTTTCCTACAGCCCATGTCAAATTCTTCGTAAGACCTTCTAAAATAGATCTATTTGTCACCTCAACCTGAGAATTTTCTTGGGGATGAAAATGTGTAGGAAAACACTGTGTAATTCCCCTTGAAGCACCAAAATAAGCTATTTCTCTATTGTTAAATTGAGGACCCTCATCTGTGGTTAGTTTTAGAGGTACCCCAAAGAGACGACAAATATTGTTCATAATGAACTTAATAACATCATTCGATTTTCTTCCAGACAATGGTTAAGCCTCGGCCCACTTTGAAAAATAGTCTACCGCCACAATAATCATTTGATATCCTCCAGACGTCATGGACAATGTACCTACTCATTCTATTCCTCATTTTTAAAATAGGATGGCTTCGGGAATAGACATGAGTGAAACTGCAGGTTTGTGAATAGAATTAGAAAATTATTGACCAGTATTGTTCATAATAGACATGAGTCGAACTAAACTCTTAGCATCGTTCATAATCAAAGGCCAATAATATCCTGCCAAAAAAACCCGACATGTCAATGCCTTGAACCCATAATGTGCTGAACCCTCACCATCATGTAACTCTGATAAAATTTCCTAAGACTCTTGTTTATTCAAAAAACACAATAATGTCCTACTCAAAGACTTTTTGTATAACACTACATTTAATACAACATACTCGTGAGCTTTATACTTTAACTTCTTAGCCAATTACAAATATTAAGGTAGAGTTTCTCTTAACAAGAAGTTCAGGATATCAGTCCTCCAGTCACTTTAAAATACATCTGGTGTGACAAAAACTTCTATTGTATATTTACATTGCTCTGACAGGTTAAAATCGAAGAACTCTCATGTAGTAAAATCCAAGGATATTCTTCAGTGTAAGCCACGGTTACCAAATAATCAGCAATTGTATTGTCTTATCGGCTAATATATTCTCCAATAACGTTCTCAAATAGAAGATTCAAGTTTCGAAGCTTTCAAAGATATAAAATTAAGTTATCATTTTTAGCTTCGGAAACACCGACCACCTGATTCGCTATTAATTAGGAATTGTTTTCCAAACAAACTGAAATTTCCCCACAAATGCTTGCAAGAATTAGTCCAACCAATACACCTTCATATTGAGCTTCATTATTCGATGTATGAAAACCAAATTTAATGGCTTGAAACATTTCCTCCCCAGATGGATCAATCAGTCGAGCTCTCGCACTACATCCTAGAATGCTAGAACCTCCATCTGTTTGAACCACCCATATCGAACTCCTTGGCAAGAACTCCTTGCATATCTCTTCATTTGATCTACTTGAATGAAACTCAACAATAACATCAGCTAAGGCTTGGGTCTTGATAGTCATTTGAGGAGCAAAAGTGATATCAAAATCTCCCAGCTCTATTGACCATTTTATCATCCTTCCAGAATCTCGGGGCACTGTAAAACCTTTTTCAATATGAACGAAGTTCGAACCACAACAGTGTGAGCCTGAAAATAAGGGCGCATCTTCTTGGCAGCCACTACTAGAGCCATGGATAATTTTTGAGCTTCAAATACCTTTTCTCTACAGCGACCAAACTCTTACTCACATAATACATTGGCTTTGAAATTCCTCAATCTTCACTTACCGACACAACACTTACTGTGAAATCCGGTACTATAATGTACAAAACGATTTTCTCTCTAATTCGAGGCTTGGATAGTATCTCTGGTGATGACAATAATTCATTAATGCTTGAAAAAATCACGTTTCGAGGTCCAGTTAAATTAATTTAATCTTCGTAGTACTTGGAAAAAATGAAACATTTGTCAGAAAACCTGGAAATGAATCTATTAAGAGCTGGTTAATCTTCCTGTAAAGACCTGTACTTCTTTGATAGTTCGAGGCGGTGTCATTGATACCAAAGTCTTTAGCTACTATGGATCAGCTTATAAGCCCTTTTCACTAATAACATACCCCAAGAATTGTTTTGATCGAACTCCAAAATTACACTTATCCGGATTTAGCTTTAATCTGATAACTCTTAAATTTAAAAAAGTATTCTCTAAATCTTCCAAGTGTGTTGCATCTACTAGACGTTGGACCAATATTTCATCAATATACACCTCCATGTTTCTTCCAATCTAATCAGCGAAGGCTTTATCCATTAACCTCTAATATGTTGCTTCAGCGTTCGTTAACCCATTCTTATTTTTAACCACCACTGGTTTTTGTTGTCCATAAAGGTTTTGTGACTCTCTTATATATCCAGTCCTTGACAAACGATGCACTTCAGTAACAATAGCCTCTGATTTCTCAAAAGCTAAAGCACGCATTTTTTGTATAACAGGTTTAACCTTCGGATTAATTGATAGGCTATGACATATCACCTCGATTGGAAATCCTACCACATCTTTTATTTTCCAAGCAAAAACATCCAAATTGTGAAACAAAAATTGTCACAACGATTGACGTAAAGTTGGGGTCTAGTAAATTTCCTATTCGAAGTCCCTTCCCATTAGGAAAAGCATACTCTTCTATACTTTCACTTACTGTTAAAGAACCTAGGGTTTTCCTCAGCTCATCAACCCCTTCTTCAGCATCTAAGGTCAACTCTCTTGATTATTATTCAGACATTTTATTACCACTGCTTGACCCTTAGATTGGAATAACTGTGGCATAACATTCTCTAGCAACCTTTTGATCACTTCTAGCGACCCCTACGCGATATCTGATGACATACTTCAAGCACTGGTGGTGATTAAGCAGAAACAAAAACAATTATTTCCGAGGTGGATTGTTTATCAAATGTCAGACATATAAGGGAGTCATAATATCCTTTATGGATATAAAACCTAGTGGTGGTTAAGAAAAAGAATGGGAAATGGAGAATGTGCGTCGACTTCACATATCTGAATCGAGCTTGTCCTAAAGTTTCATTCCCCGTTCCTCAAATAGACCAACTGATTGATTCCATTTTGGGAAATAAAGTTTTAACCTTTATCGATACATTTACAGGGTATAATCAAATTTATATGGATCCAGAGGATCCAAAAAATACTACCTTCATCACGGATCGAGGCTTGCATTGTTATAAGGTTGATGAATAAAGCTTATGCTTCACATATTAGAAGAAATGTTTAGGTGTATATTGATGACATGGTAGTTAAGAGCTTAATAGATGATGCACACTTGGAAGACTTAGAGGAGACAAGGGAAATTGGCTAAAATTAATCCTCAAAAGTGTCCCTTTGGAGTTCGATCATGAACTTTTTTGGGTTATGTTATTAGTGAAAAGGCAATAGAAACTGATTCAGAACAACTAAATTTTTTGGTATCAATAACATCTCCTCGAACTATCAAAGAAGTGCAAACTTTAACAAGAAGGTTACTTGCTTTTAACAGGTTCATTTTTAGATTTTCTGATAAATGTTTAACTTTCTTTTAAGTATTATGAAGACCAACAGAATTTGAATGAACCTCGGAATATGAAGCAATATTTTCAAGCATCAAAGATTTATTGTCATCACTAGAAATATTGTCCAAGTCTAGAAGTGGAAAATAACTCTTTTTGTATACTACAGTATCGAATTTTATGGTAAGTGTTGTGTTGATAAGTGAAGATTCAGGAATTTCGAACGGGTGTATTACTTCAGCAAGAGTCTGGTAGGAGCAGAACAAAGGTACTTAAAGCTTAAAAAATTTACTTTGGCTTTAGTAGTGGCTGCTAGAAAAATGCACCCCTATTTTCAAACTCACATTATTGAGTTTCAAACTTCATTCCACCAAAAAAAATATTTTACAGCGCCCAGATATTTCTAGGAGGATGACCAAGTGTTCAGTTGAGTTGGGAGATTTTGGCACTAAATCCTCCAACTGCTCTGGATCAGCCTCTGTCCCCTTTTCATTAATTATATACCCCAAGAACTTCCCTGATCGAACTCCAAAGGTATATTTTTCAGGATTTAGTTTTAATCGAATAACCCTTAAATTTAAAATTGTTTCCTCTAAAGACTTCAAGTGCCTCTTATCAGTTGAACTATTAACTAACATATCATTGATATATACCTCCATATTTCTCCCAATCTGAGAAGAAAAAGCTTTATTCATCAACCTTTGATATGTTTCTCTAGCATTCTTCAACCTAAAATACATAACCCTATAGTAATGTATGCCTCGATTTGTGATAAATGTAGTGCTTTCTTTGTATTTTGGATTCATCTAAATCTGGTTATACCCTACCAAAGCATCCATAAAAGATAAAATTTTATTTCATAAAGTAGAATCAACCAGCTAATATTAGAGGAACAGGGAATGGATCTTTAGAATATGCTCGATTCAAATCCGTGAAGTCAACATACATTCTCCACTTTCCATTCTTCTTTTTATCAACACAGGGTTTATTGTCCATAAAAGATAATGTGCCTCTTTAATATGTTCAACCCTTGATAAACGATCCACTTTTACAACTATACATCTGCCATTTCAATAGAAAAACTCGTCTATTTTTAATAACTAGCTTGATCCTTGGATTTATAGCAAATATAAGACATATCACATCAGATGGAAGCCCCACTACATCCTCTGTTTTCCAAGCGAAAACATCCAGATTATCAAACAAAAATTGTAACAATTGTTGACACAAAGGTGGTGACAGTAATGTCCTTATTCAAAGAATCCTCCCATCGGGAAAAGAATACTCTTCTATGCCTTCACTTACTGTTAAAGAAGCCAGGGTTTCCCTCGGATCATCAACTTCTTCTTTTTCCGAGGTCAATCCCCCTAATTGTTATTCAGTCATTAGATTTTCACTGTTTGGACCTATGATATGAAGAGTTGTTGCATAACATTCTATAGCTACCTTTTTACCACATTGGACAACCTCAACACAGTCTTCGATGACATACTTCAAACATTGATGAACTATGGATACAACGACATACATCCTCGAAAGCCAAGTTCTCCCAAAAATAGCATTATAGCTAGTCGGGCAATCCACCACCATGAATAAAACTTGAACCTTCTTTCTTAAAGGCCCCTTTTCTAAACACACTTCTCCCTCAAATTCTCCAATCACCTGGGTTGTCACACCTGTAACCCTATTATATTTCGGTCGGTTTGACAAATTCGAGGATGATTGTGCATCCTATCATATGTTGACTTGAACAGAACATTCTCAGAGCTTCCTGTATCTACAAAAATGTGACTGATTTCAATACCATCTACTTATGCTCCAATAACCACTACATTTTCATGAGGACCACATGCATTTTCCTGGAGCTATTAGTGCTACCGGTCATAGTATCTCCTCCAAAAATTGCCAAGGATTCAAAATATTCACATAAGCTTCGAACTCGTCCTAGCTCCACCGGTTTATCTACGGCCATCAAAATTAACTGATCCGAATTTGCGCCCAAATATTATGAAGCTGCATCGAAATCATCAAACTTAAGATCCATAATCATTAGATTTTCTTCCTTTGAATTTGTATTTACTCCTTGCGAAGTTGATGCACTTTGAGCCTTTGACAAACTACTCTGCCCTTTAACAAACGTAACTAATTTACCATTTTCAATTAAAATCTGCACATCTTTTTTTCAAAGTTATACAATCTGCAGTATCATGTCCTATGTCATTATGATATTTACAAATCCTATTGTTGCACTCTTCTATTGGTCTATTTATTGGAGCATGCTTTTTAAAACTTATATATCTTTTTGTTTTTTTCATAAATTGCAGTAACGTTCTCAGTTAAATTAACATAATATTCTGGCTTTACCCACTGATTTTATCCCGGTCTTTCAAATTGATACCATGTAGCCTGAGTTGTGTACTCCAGTTCGAGGAGAAAAACTGTTGTTATTCCTTGGACGAGATGATTGGGTCAAATTCAAAGAGTTCCCTTGATTATTTGACACATGCCCTGAATTATTTTGACTGGGTTCAACCACTCCTCAAACTCTAGTTGATTCCTCCACTTTAATTTGATCCTCGACTTGAGCCATTAGCACTCGAAAAGTCAGAGCTCTTCTCTTTTTTGTTTCATTTTCTAAATCACCTGGTTATAAATCTTGTCGCGATATAGTCATAGCTACCAACTCTTCACAATTATCTAAACCAGCTTTTGTTAACACAAAACGCTTTTGTATAGTCTTTCAGATTCTCTCCTACAGCCTGCTTATATTCTACTATTGTGTCACCATTTTCTCACACCTCTTTACTTCCCACAAATTATCTTCGGAAAGTTGTATAAAAATATCTGATATTGGAAATAGATCCCCTCGGAATCCTATTGTATTATTTCAAAGTTATGCCCTTAAATGTTTGAGAAAAGGCTGTGCATACCAGCCTATCTCATCAAATTTTTCGACCTTAGAGATATTGAACCGCTTTGGAAGAGTAATAGACTTTATCTCAGTTGTTAAAGGAGAATTTATCCAGTCAACTCTTTGAACGTACTGGTTATTTTTACCTATTCCCATGACAGCATACAAATTCTGATCATTTACTTATGTGTATTGATTTGACGTATTTCCTTCACACCAATCTATTTACCTCAAACAACGAGGCATATTGTCTCTTCTTGACTTATATTCTTTTTGTGGCTTTCGAGGCCAGTCTTTTTCTTCTTTTCAAGATCCCTGATATATCTTCTATTCAGATGCCGGATTATCTAATTCATCATCACTGGATGTAACATACCTATGCTTGTCTTTTTTTATCTTTTCGTTAAATACAATTCTCTTTATTATATTCGAAATGTGTTTTCCTCTACTCATTTTGAATACGGTGAGTTCTACAAGATCGATCAGATTGGATGTTCACATTATTCTTCTCCTCCATTTGTCGTACCTTAGATTTTAACCAACATGATTGAATATCTTGCTCTCTGTGATCATACTTCTCATTTAGAGCTGTGATTTTATCCAGTAACTGATTCATTTCAGTTTCAATATCCAAATGAGTCTGTTGAACTGGAATATGATCACCTTCCTTATTTTTCTCTCTTTGCAAATCAGATCTCAACGCTTTGAATGTATTTCGAACCAAATAATCATTTTCATTCCCTAGCTCCATTATCAATCAAATACAACTGTAGTAGATCAAGAAATTTCATTTTCTTTGGTTTTACATTTTGAAATCAAGGTATTGATCGATTGAAATCTCCCATTGTGGTCGCCAATTTCTTAAGTGTAAATCTTGTTCTTGAAAGTAGAAGAGAGATATTGATTTTAGAGATCGAAATTCAGAATAAAAAGTAGCTAACACTTTAGAAAAATATTGATCCTTGTATTAATAGCCTCATCCTTTATTTATAGGCTTTCAACTTAGAGTAACAAGAATTAGTTACATAAATAGGTTAATTGTAATTTAGCCTCCCATCTTTACAAACAGTCTATAATTTGTCATATATCTTTACAGTTGACCATATCAGACTTTTTATTCATTCTATTTTAGCCCTCAACATTCTATATCCTTATCAATATTAATGATATTTTGGTAAAAAAACATTTGAGACTAGGATCATTTCTCTGATCTAAAGAACACGTTTTCTAATCTAAAAGTCATTAACTTAAAATTGAACCTATAAAATTATACATTTGGTGTTTAGTCATGAATTTTTTTTGGGTATATCATAAGTGAAAATGGAATCCAAGCCGACTGATTAAACTTAAACGCTTTAATCGCCATGGATCCCCCAAGGCCCATCAAAGTTGTAAAAAAATTAACTGAAAGGTAAGCAACTTTAAATAGATTTATATGAATGTCTTCAGATAAGTGTGCACCATTATTCCAAGTACTAAGAAAACATAATAGGTTCAATTGGCCTCCGGAGTGTGACGAAGCAGTTAAAAAAATAAAAGAAGACCAATCATCTCAAAATATTTTGACCATACTAGTTGTGGAAGAAAAGCTATGTATCTATATAGCGGTGTCAGATTATGCCGCAAGTGCAGTTTTGGTCAGAGAAGTTGAGGGTTATCTGCGCCTAGTTTATTACATAAGTTAAATATTATTATATACTAAAACTTATACTTAGAGCCGGAAATACTTAAACCTAGAAAAGTTAGTTTTTGCTCTAGTAGTTAATGTATGAAAATGAGGTCATATTTGCAAACCTATTCCATTCATGTTTGAACTTTCTTTCCACGTAAGAATGCGTTGTAAAAATAATATATATATATATATATATATATATATGGTGATATGACTAAATGTTCAGTGCAGTTAGGATATTATGACATCGAATTTTCTCCTAGAACATCAATTAAGGCACAAAATTTTGCAAACTTTCTAGTTGAGTTTCATTCCCAGCGGCCAAAGCCTAGGCCAGATATTGATAAGCCTCTAAATGAGTGGACAATTTAAAATGATGGGGGCTCAAACGTTTTAAGGTGTAGAGCAGGAGTTCAATTTGTATCCTCATTCAGAGATTAAATGCACCAAGCAATACACTTTGGTTTTAAAGCATCAAATAACTTTCAGAGTACGAGGCGGTCTTGAAAGGGTTAAATCTTGCGTAAATCTGTTGATCTAAAAACATTCGTTATATAAGTGATTTGCATCTTCTTATTCATCGTGCCTCGGGTCATCTCGAAGCAATAAAAGATTATTTGGTAAAAATACCTAAATAAATTGAAATATACATCAGATTTATTTGAACATATCGAGTATGAACATGTTTAATAAGCCGAAATTGTTTTGGTTGATTCCTTAGCTACTATTTCATATAACAAACTATATCTATAGATACTCGTACACGAGAAATTTTTGATAATGAATATTTCAGAGAAAAAGTTAAACAGCGAAGATACATTCTAAATTTCGACCATCTTAGAGAATGATTGAGGTTTGAATTAATGAATTTATAAGTATACGGACTTTGTCAATTAATAAATCACTGGTTTAAAGGCTAAGGTTCAAAACATATGATCTCACGGTCCTCGGGGATATACTTTATAAGAGTTTTTTAAGTCGGTAGTTATTGCGGTGCCTCGAAACTAATAAATCATAAATGATGTTATCTAATTGTACGACATTGAGGGATCTCCCCATTGTGGCTATAAAACATTAACAAGAGAGGTTTTGTTGCTTTGGTATTATTGGTCTTCTGTTATGGTAGATTCCGAAGAACTAGTTTGACTATGTGATCTCTGACGATGTGGTCTTCTATTAGGGTATTAAAAAAAGTGTGATTTTTTATATTTTATGATAATAACCGAATACACACTATTTCATACCCTGCTAGCGCGGGTGAATTTTAATGAGGTGTCTGAATAACTTAACTTTTATTAATTACTTTCCTTTTATATTCTTATCTTGATGTTTGTTGATTCAGATATATTTTTACTCAAAAAATTTAAGACAATTAAAAGGTTTCAAGATTAGTTGATCAAGTGTAAATGTTCCAACATTAGTTTTTCAAATGTAAGGTTCAAACATTAGTTGGTCACAATTAAAAGGTTCTAACATTAGTAATTCAATTCTAAAGGTTCATCCTTAGTTGGTCTCAATCTAAAGGTTCCAACATTAGTTGGCCAAATATAAATGATCCAACATTAGTTGATCAGATTCGAAGGACTGATGGTTTGGTCGGATGTTTATTGCGGATTTATTACTAAGAATTGTAAAATTTCCGACTACAATATTAATGAATATTAAATTTCTTTAAATATAACACATAAAAAAGAAAAATCGGGTCATATTGATAAATTTGAAAAAAGCTTACGAAACGCCCATGTGATACCATGAACTTTGAAAAAATCGATAATACAAAAACGATGTGAAAATAATTCAAGAGACTTTGGATATATTTCCATTAATACCTTTTTTCTTGGGACTTTTCTACTGCCCATCTTATTTGAAGCACCCACATTCAGAGTCATTGTCTTCATTTTTAAAGGCACTATCTTCATCCGTATGTGGCTTCTAGCTTATCTGCGAATGAAAGGCCAGCATGACGATCTCCTTCAGACACCGAGTCTAAAAAATATCCAAGATCAAGTTCCGTGAATGTTCTATATAAGATAAGAACCATGTCGAATTTTATATCAACGTCTCGTTTGTCTAAGGATCTTAAGCATTTCTCAGCTTACCCATCGATAGCATCATCTTGCTCCTTGGTGGCCTGTTTTTTAAAAGCTAATAAATCTTCCTCGACTTTCTTAACAACCGGTTTTTTTTCAACCACATCATTTTGCAAGATATCTAATAGATTATTGTGCTTAAGATCCTTTTTTTTACTATTGTCGACTTGTTTTTACGACTACAACATCCTACACCAACACAATCCGTAGAATACGAGCAAATAATAGTAGACTTAACTAAATACTCCAAAGGTGTTAGTGTTGTTATTTTGGAGCAAATCGGAAGAACTATTTATATTTTTTACTTTTTATTTTGTAAAAGTTTTAAATTGTCGACTCTTGAACAATTAATATTGTATTTTTAATTAATTATATATTGATTTTCTTCGAATTAATATTTTATCTTTGTGGATTTATTTTACATAGTCGTTGTATCTATGGCGTAATATGCCAACCCGTGCCAAAGGTTGATGTTAGGATAGGCTTCCACGCCAACTGTTGGCGTGGGTAACATAGCTTCCATCACTGCATGGCGCAAGGCGCTCTCGTCTTACGCTAACGCATGGCAGAATGCATGTATGTTCTAAATTTTATAGTAGTTTAAAATAATTTGTCAAATTGTCGCCACTATATGATGGAAAGTAGTCGATGTTTGGCGGCAAACCGTGTTTTATTTTTATTTATTTATTTAATTATTATTATCATGATTATTATTATTATCATCCGATCTAAATTTTAACCTCCAAAACATTATCCCGCCAACATTTTAACCCGCCAAAACAAATCTTTTTTATTTTCTTTTTTTTATATAGCTACTCAGACATGTCATATTAATTCGTCAACCAAATATTTTGAAGTATAAAAAACTATAAGTAAGTACGAAGTAGACCGTTAATGAAGACAACTACTTGCTTCAAGTTGTCAAGTATGTTAACAGAACAATGTCCGATGAAATCACGGATGCTTTTTTTGATGAAGTGTTGTATGATGTACTTTAACTACGAACATCTAGGATTTAAAAATCCAACTACTCATCGTCGTGCGGAATTCTCTGTTTGGTATAATCTTCTAAAACCTGAACCAATGCTTCGGGTGTTCGACTTGTCGTACGTTTTAGGACAAAATGTATTACACGTGTGGGAGTTGGAAATTACTTATTTCACTACAATAGATATGATATTTTATCTAAATGAAAGCATTGTTGAAAAATATCACGCTATAGTTAATTACTCACATGTTGAGGATAAACTCATATATGATTTTGACTCATACGTTTTATCGTATTATTGTATTTTTATTGTCAGTCTAATCTTCTTTTAATATGTTTTTTTAATTTAGTCTGCACGCAAGTTTGAAGTTAAAAATTTGAGTTGGTTTATGTTTATTATAATGCTTCTATTTTTTATTTTTGTTTTACGTACCTTTCAAGATTTTAATTAAATGAGTCTTAATATTTCCCTTCTAGTCATTAAAGTAATTGTAGGTAAAAAAAATCACAACAAAAAATTGTCAAACCATAATGATATCCAACAAAGTCTCTAAATGACAGCGGTGTTACAAAATATCTGAATAAAAAATGAGACTATATTATCAAACAAAACAAATATACCCATAATGGCGAACCCTGCCTTCTCTCGGTAAACAAAACAT
This sequence comes from Limnanthes douglasii subsp. nivea, assembly GCA_036936605.1. Classification (NCBI taxonomy): domain Eukaryota; kingdom Viridiplantae; phylum Streptophyta; class Magnoliopsida; order Brassicales; family Limnanthaceae; genus Limnanthes; species Limnanthes douglasii. The sequence goes on from JAUPFV010000002.1 coordinate 160,562,981, forward strand.
CATCGTACGCCTCAGCGAGATGATTAAAATCCTCCTCAAACTCATGAAACAATGATATCCTACGCATGCCAACACATAATATTGTATAACAGCTCATGACGATCCTCGTGGACTTAATCGTCTAACTGGTATATCTCTGTGTTAACGAGAAGATACCAGCTAACCAACTGATGAGACTCAACTAAACTCAAAAGTGGAAAATGTCTTCATGTCATCTTTAATAATGGGTCCTCTGAATATAGGTTTCAACAGAAAATTATGCCAACCCTCCTAACATTCCTGATCAAATATGTAAGCCCTCGTCTTTGTTTTCGTTTTCCCTGGCTCTGCATACTGAATAATTGAAATAGATGAAGCCATTGGATATGTCCAAAATGCCTCAATGCCTACTCGTGATAGTATGGCTGTGAATACTCTATACTGGCAATAATACCATGAAACCAAGCTATTTCCTCGAATGAGAAATGATCACGTAAGGGACGGTACCGCTCAAACAAGACCTATAAAATAAAATATTATGAACAATAACAAATATGATTTTCTAATTGTTATCATCTACACTACACAACCAACAACCAACAGTATCAATCAAAATTATTTTATTCAATTCTTATAAACCTATAAGTTTTGAACTAGTACTCGTTCTATACCAAAATATTTTAAACAATTAAATATTAGAAAGATATAAAACTTATATCGCTCTCGTACATTTTTTTATGGTGATCTTCCAGTTGAGTATGGTCCTGGAATAATAAATCGTTGCATATGTATCCCATTTAGCAATAGTGAGGAAGCGCTCTGTGTAAATAACATGCGTAACTAGGAGAAGCAAAATAAAATGGTCATGCATCCATGTGTCTAGAAGACCGATACACCCGCCCATAGTCTTCATCTCATTAAGGGAGACTTTTCCAAGATGGTGATACAAATAACACAACACGGTCCTGCCACAGGCATAACACCCAACCTCGGTCAAATCTCATAATAAGAACAAGTACTTAAAATTCACGTATGAGTTACTCTTATCAGTAAAGAGAATGCAACCGAAAAGATAGAGAATATATGCACATGCAACATGATGGACCATATCACCAGTGACAGAATCGTTAGCGTCGCAACGTTAAACCTATTCTGAAGTCATGCGAGACCTAAACCTATACCTTTTCATTTCTCGACCTCTCTCACAAAACTCGTTTCTTTAATTCTAAGTAGTTCAGCAGCGACATGCATTGCCAACGACTTGTCAGATATAACTAGTAGATCAGACACATCACCTCGTACCTCGAGCCCCAATATTGTATGCACAGCATCGAAAGTGATAGTCATCTCATCTCATTGAAATATAAATTATTAGTTTATGTATACCAATGCTCCAAGAATACCTCGGTGATGTTGCACTGCGTATGCATACGTTTTAATGACTTAATGAGCCTACTGAAATACGTCACATCTAATACAGTGCGGAGCCTACCCTGAACTCCCAGATTATAACTTCTGTGACTATGATATGGGCGCAAAGCCTTAACTCAGGCTCCTGCAAATAATCATTTTGAATGTTAATACATATTAAATTTCCACTAAACGATTAAAAAAATTAAGATATGACATCTTTTTGCCAAACGTAGTAGGGAGTATGGTCTGTGAACGTGTCGCCGAATAATGAAGGTAATATATGTGGGGGTGCAGCTTTAGGTGGATCTTTAGTAGGGGTAGTCGGTTGTTGCCTGGGGGCAACAACCTGATGTGGAACCAGACAGAGAGGATGGTGATAATTGATGTATCGACTCCATCGGAAGTGACAAAACTTCTACTTCTTCGCTTCTGATATTGGTCATTTTTTTCCTATTCTTGATTCTCTTTGGCCGCAAGCCATTAGTCGTTCTTGAATCATCGACTGGATCTATAACTTGATATAGAAAACATGCAATATGTGAACACCTACTTGAAAATACCAAATGGTAATTGAAAAATTGTTTTAAAAAACGTAAATATATATAATGCACACAGACGAAAAAGATAAAACTGATCCCACGATAATCTGGTGGCCAAAGCTTATCGCCGCTATGAGTACAGTGTGGGGACACTTGTTTTCACTTGTATTTAGTGAAAACCAGGTGTTCTTCGTCAATCGCTGGCGAAGAACACCAGAATACCAAAAGCGACAGACTCATGCCTAAACTATCAACATAAGAATAAATTCAACCAAAAACTACGAAATGAAGCCTTATAACACGAATTTGAATCTCTAAACTACATTTTTAAACACTTACAGTGAAATTTATTGGTGTCGAAATGCTCGATCCGGGACTGAAAGGGACGCTTTGGTGTCGAGATACTCGATTTGATGGTTGAGTTGTTGTATGTTTAATCTGGTGTTGCTTTGTATGTTCGATTCGAGTGGTAGTGAAGTGAATACTTGTTTTTAAAATGTTTTTAGCGTAAAAACCAAATTATTCGAAATAAGAACTTTGCTGAATAATTTTTTATTTTAGTGCGATTTCAAAAAATAGTTTTGGAAGTCGTTTCAATAATTCTCCAAAACTAATCTCTTTAATTTGAAATTTTTAGTGTAAAAATAAAATTATCTTAAATAATAATTTTATTTAAAAAAAATGTATTTTTTCTTAAAATTAATTTTGGATGTTGAATTCCCCGAAAATAATCCTCCTCACCAATGTTCTTGTGGGGATACGATTTAAAAACTGGAAGAGTTATTGGTAGAGATGGAGAATGACCTACTTTTAGATGGCCATGGAGTATAAAGTCGATTAATATGAAAGGAAAAAAATAAGTGGATAGTGAATGATGTGAGGTACATTATTTTCACATAAATATGCAACTCTATATAGTTAAATTGATCGTCCAGGTTACAATTGAAAGCAGCATTAAAAAAACTAGATGAAGTAGGTGGAAGGAAGCAAGAGAGGACAATTATAGTTATAGACAGCGAAGCGAAGGAAGGTCAATAAATACAAAGACTTTTTCAAACTCCAAGACCCAAGTAATACACTTTGACTTTACCTTTCAAATTTCAATCCAAACAAGCGCGTCTTGTTTGGGAGTCGGTTTCTGTTTTGTCCGTTTGTCAGTAATTGCACAGTCGTCACTCCTCCTCGTTATTTAATTAGCCCCACCCCAGTGCTTTCCAGCTGTACTTTTATCGTTACCCTATCACTTTTCAAATGTAGATAGATTTAGGGGTGGGAAACGGTCTGAACAGCGAACCGTCAGATCCGTTTAAATCAGAACCACGGGTTGCGGTTTTGGCGGGTTGCGGTCCTGCTAGTTTGTTTTTTATGTGGTCCTGGCGGGTTGCGATCCTGCTAGTTTGTTCTTTATGCGGTCCTGACGGGTTGCGGTCCTACCAGGGGCGGATCCAGGATTAAAATTTAGGGTGTGCCAAAAATATCATTGAACTAAAAAAAATCCGAGTAATATATAGTCAAAATACATTAATATACTATTACAACTAAAAATGAAAATGTATTTCTAGTCTAAACGTAATTGCATTCTTTTCTTACTCATGCCTTGAAAGCACTTGATAATATCTCGATCATCGATTGTAGCAAATACTTCTTTCTCTACAAAAGTCACTAAGCTATCATTAAGCCATGGATTGGACATTCGATTTCTCAACTCATTCTTCATATATTTCATATTAGAAAATATTCGTTCAACACTTGCGGTGGCCACCGGTAATGACAAAACCAGCTTTAAAAGTGTGTGCACAAATCCAAATGTTTTCTGTTTTTTTGTACGTACAAGATTCCTACATAGATCCGAGATACTCTTCAAATTGGAAAAATTAACGTCCATCTTCACACACTCAATATAAGTCTCAAGTTGGCTAGACAACTCTTTATCACTAACATCCACAAAGTCATTTGGGTATAATCTTGCCAACCTCACAAGTGAATTAGTGTCAAAACCTTGAAATGAAGAACAATGATTCAAACATGCCACACAATTCAACAACTCAATATTTTCGGATGTAAATAGATCATTCAACTTTTGCATTACACAATCTATGACATGTAAAAAACAACCACTCTTGAAATGATTGTGATTTGTCAAAAACGTAGCAAGTCTCTTGGATTTATTACCTTGCACATACCTTGACTCCATGTCGGGCACATCGACTTCAAGATTACCACAAGAACCCACAACTTTTTCATAAAATGGTTCTCATCCACTATCTATCATTTGTTGAAACCTTTTTTTACTTACTTCAACAAGTTGCATAGCGGTCACAATACCTTTAATTGTTTTTGCTTTAACATTCAGTGATTTGTTTTAAATTGATTTTCATGTGAAATTCTCTTTATAAATCAAAATATTTTTTGTGATTCGTGTTAAATCAATTAGATAAATCAATTAAAAATTTTAACAATTCTAAATCAATTAAACAATTCTAATCAATTTAACAAATTAATTATATTTAAATTCTTAATTTCTAAAATTTCAAACTAGCTTTAAGTTTTTTATTGTTTTACCATTCATTTGTTTCAAACTGATTTTCAAAACCTCTGAAATTCTCTTTATAAATCAAAAGATCTTTCATGATTTTTGTTAAGTCAATTAGAAATTCTAACAATTCTAAATCAGTTTAACGAATTAGTTGTATTGAATTCCTTAATTTCAAACTAGTTTTAAGTTTTTTATTACTTTATCACTCATTTGTTTTAAAATGATTTTCAAACTTGTGAAATTCTCTTTATAAATCAAAGGATTTTTCTTGAAAATATTACTTTTTTAATCAAAGAATTCTACTGATTTTCAAAACTTGAAATTCTCTATATAAATCAAAGGATTCCACTAATTCTCAAATTGATTTCTTAACATACTTTGTAGGAAATACTAAAAGCACATTAACATACTCGATTCTCAAATTGATTTCTTGACATAGTAGAAATACTAAAAGCTCAAATTGATTTCTTGACATAGTAGAAATACTAAAAGCACAGTGACATACCTAAAATTAAAGGATTCTGCTAATTAAAGGATTCTGATTCAGTGCTACAGGCTGCTCGACTGAGTTTAGGGAAAATAAAGGATTCTGATTCAGTGCTGCAGGCTGCTCGACTGAGTTTACTGCTAATTAAAGGATTCTGATTCAGTGCTACAGGCTGCTCGACTGAGTTTAGGGAAAATAAAGGATTCTGATTCAGTGCTGCAGGCTGCTCGACTGAGTTTAGGGAAAATAAGAAAGAAAAAAAGAATAACTTAGGGTGGTCCAAGGTTTGAACTCTTGAGCTCAGGGTTAAAAGTTGAAAACTCTTACCACCACGCTAAACTTATTTTTAGAATTTAGGGTGGTCCATGGCATACATGGCCACCCCTTAGATCCGCCCCTGGGTCCTACCAGTTTGCAGTTTTAATGGGCCAGTTTCGCAGTTAAACCGCCAGTTCAAACCACCGGACAAACCATTTAAGAACCGTTTATCAGTTCAAACCACCCGCCATATTTAAAATTATTGTAAGTGTTAATTGAATCTAATTTCAATAATTGAGATATGTACCATATACACGAGTTAATTATTCTATTTCATGTATTTTAATTTAAATATGTTATCATTTTAATCGAAATTTTATAATCAATCAATTATATTCTAAAAAAATAATTGTAATTTGATTTTGATACGTTTGATTATATATTTATATTTATGTATTTAAGATATTTTATTTAATATTATGTAGATATTAAATAAAATAAGTACATCTACTTGTATTTCGATTACATTTGAAGTATAAATTTAATATTTGAAGTATAAATTTAAAGTTTTAAAAATTGTATAAATTTGGATTATGTTCCAATTGCATAAACACATGTAATTTGGTTGTCAAATAAATTCAAAAATACGAACTGTGTTTCAATTAACTATGTGTAATTTGGTTCCTAAAAAGGAATTATATTTTGATGGCATAATTAAATATAATTAATTAAATATATTTATTTAGGAGATTAACATCATCAACCATATAAACTATCTATTATGTACCATTATGTGAAAATAACGGCGCTCCGGGCATCTCGACAGATGTCCAAATTAACTTGTTAACAATATAAAATTTCTTTCAATAAACTAGAAAAAAAGGAAGGGTTAATAATATAAAATTTCTTTCAATAATCTAGAGAATTTAATATATATTTTTTTCATAAAAGTACAAAAATTATTTAAAAACTAATAGTTCGAAAAATCTATTTATAGATTTTTTTTAAATAATAGTTCGAATTTCCTATTTATATAAAAAAAATTTAATTTTTTTTTAAAATATTAGTGCGCAATCCTATATATAGAGTTTTGATTTTTTTTAAATAATTTAAAGTGCATAACTTTAAAAAAAAAATTTATAAAAAAAAAATTAAAAAAAAATCAGTCACGGATGACGTCACCGTGCGGACCATCCGGTCAGACGTGCGGATGGTCCGCACGTTCAAACGCAACGACTAGTTTATGAAACTAGCCGTTGCGCTTTTCGTCCGGGGCATCCGGACATTTCGTCCGGTTGCCCCGACGGATGCCTTTTTTCGGAATTTTCAAAAAAAAAAAATTGGGTCTCCCCTATAAATAGAGGAGACCCCAACTCCAACCTCACACACTCTCTAAATCTACTATAACTCTCTAAATCTCTCAACTTGTTCTAGATTTTTTATTAAGCTTAACTTTTGTATTTTACATATCGTACTTCTGTAATATTTAAAACCTAATCACAATAATAAAATTTAAAATCTCATATTAAAAATAATAAATATAACTTGTAATATTTTTACATGATAAAATATGATTTTGGTTTAAAAAATAATAACAAACACTTGTAGTATTTAAAACCAAATCATAGTAATAAAATTCAAAATGTAATATTAAAATTATAACCATAGAATTTGTAATATTTTAACATGATAAGATATAGTTTTGGTTTGTAATATTAAAATCAACACTACTAATATTAGATCTAAAATCATAGTAATAATATTCAAAATGTGATAATAAGTAATAACATAAGTAATATTTAAAATTTTGGACTGTACAATAATTACAACACTTAAAATATTAATAACCAAAACAAATTAATATTAACCAAAATGTAATAATAATTCTATAATATAATATGCAATATCTCAATATTTTTTAAATATAACATTTTGGTTATAAAATAAATAAAACATTTATAATAATATTTACCAATAAACCGTGGTTTTTTACAAATAAACCGTGGTTTCGCAGTCCTGCCAGATTGCAGTCCTGGCGGGTTGCGGTCCTGGCAGGTTGCAGTCCTGCCAGTTTGCGGTCCTTCCAGTTTACTTCTTATGCGGTCGGGCGGTCCTAATGGTTTGTGGTCCTGCCAGTTTTCCAGTCCTAATGGGCCAGTTTCGCAGGTAAACCGTCAGTTCATAAGCAGATTGTCAGCTTTGAACCGTGGTTCCAGAACCATTTGCCACCCCTAGTTAGACCCCACGCCACTCTTATTCTTATTATTTTAATTAGTATATATCATAATTAAATATAAAATTTAATTTCAATTCTCAATTATTTAGGCTAGAAATAAAACACATTACTATAGTTTTTTTCCGGATTTAAGCTTGAAAATTTCAAAATATTTTTTTTACTTTAAATAATTACATTCATACCATTTATCCTTAAAAACAACCAAAAATTTGAAATTCATCCATTATTATTTAAAACCATAAAATTACGATCAATATTTACTACTATAAATCCTAAAAGTTACCATCTTATACCCAAATCAATAAAATCCACCGCAACAACCTAAAAATCGGAGTATCCATTGATAATGATGAAATGGGCGTCTCTTTGGAAGACTTGTTAGACGAGGAGGACGCTTACCGCATGGATTTAAGAAGTTGAACTCTATTTTACGTTTTTTATCTAGTCGCACGAACATCGTGTGATGAACTTCGTCTTCGTCGCAAAATCATGCGACAACCATACGATATGTATCGTATATCTTCATGCAGCGAAGTTTTAATCTTGTCGCGCGCGACAGCGTTAAAGAACGTGCGCATGCGACGATCTTGTAGAATGTTTTGCATGCAAAGCTTATAGATTGCAATCTTATAAATTGTAGGAGGAACCTGCCCAACCTCCATGTACGTATGTTGATTACACTAGAATATTTAAAACAGATAAGTTATTTACGAAAGAAGAATTAGATGCTTTTGTGGACATTGAATCGAAGAAGATTAAGTTCGCCACGATTACGAAGCTCTACGATAGCGGGAAATAGGGAAAAACTCCTAGATTAGATTACATTTGCGAGTGGTACGGTGTATTCGTATCAAAAGCGAAGCCGAAAACGTTAAGAAAGCGGAAGACTTCAACGAAGAAATGTAATTGTCTGTTTGCGTTAAAATGTCATCTGATTGACGTACTAGCCATGAAATGACATTTGCTGGTGATAAACGGTATGCATACTCACGAACGCTACGTTCGCTTAGACGGTCATTCCGATGATTGTAGGCTAAAACGGGATAAAGAGGAATTAGTTTGTAGTTTGTCTCACCTTGGTTCGCGTCCTAGGGAGATATATAGCGGTTTGAAGTACCAATATCCCGAGAACATTTCAAACATGCGTGCAATCTATAATTGCCGCAAAAAACATCGGGATGTTAAGCACGGGGGACAAATGCAAATGCATTATTTGTTGACGAAATTGAAGAATAATGGATACTCCATGTGGGAGCGTTTGAAAGACGATTCAAAGGTGATCACTGATTTTTTTTCGCACATCCTACGAGCATAGACTTATTATATACTTTCCATAATGTGTTATTCATGGATTGTATGCACAAGACGACTAGGTATAAGATGCTTTTATTAGATATTGTTGGTTTAACATCTACTTCCGTTACATTTACCGTTGCGTATGTGTTTAGGAGCGGAGAGAAGATAGTGAATTCTGTATGGGCTTTGGAAACTCTTCGTGGTTTGATGATGGATAGCGTGTGCGCATTTCCGACCGTTATTGTTACTCATCGAGAGTTAGCTCGCATGCGAGAAATCAACGATTTGTTTCGGGCACACACCACTTGCTATGCACGTGGCATGTTAGTAAGAACATTCTTGGGACGGTCCGAAAGATATTGCACGATGATGTGGTTGCGAAATAATTTGTTAAGTTTTATGGCTACGTTGTCGGAGCGAACACGGTTGAGAGCTACGACAAGAATTTAGCTACATTGAAAGAGATGTTCGCCTCTCAACCCAAGTGTTTTGTGTACGTTATGGACGCGTGGATAACGAAATATGGTGGAAAGTTTCTTCAATATCGAATGAACAAGATACAACATTATAGCCAAACAACTTCAAATAAGTATGTCCTATTATCCAATTTTTGTTTTGTCATTATATTTCTTTTAAAATAAGGTCTTAATTTTGTACTAGTATTATGTAGGGCGGATGGTGCTCACTCGTCCCTCAAAAAATACCTTGGGACGAATCAATGCAATTTTGAGCTTTTTTGGGAAAAAGTTCACAACTTACAAACAAAGCAGCATGCAGGGACCCTCGAATCGTTTGAGCGAAGTAAGTTTCAAACAATTCTAGTTTTGATGGTGTTTTGACCCAGAATCTTAAAGGTCACGTGTCTAATGCGGGCCTACAAATATTGATGCTTGCTATTGTATGTGCTAGAAATATAGGATTAGATCGGGTAGCATGTGGAGGATGTTTCCTTAGGAAAACACATGGGTTACCTTGTGCATGTGAAATTGAGTTTATAGCTAGAGATGGTAGGTGCAACCCTTTAAAAGATGCGGATATATTTTGGAAAAGATTAGATATTGTTCATAGAGATCCTAGTTCTCGTGAGAATGAATTGAAAAAAAAAACTTTCCATAATTGACTACTTTATTCGTAGTTTTTTCCCTGACCAACAAGACCACATTATCAATCGAGTGATGCAAATCTTGAGGCCCGAGACTAGTCATATTCAAGATCCTAAAGAAGCGGTTAGAGCTAAGGGTAGGCCAAAGGGAGGCGTTGATAAATCGACTAAACGGAACCCTAGTTCGTGGGACTATCTCATTGAACAAACCGATTGTGCTAGTACTCCAGCTAACTCGATAGGTAGTACACCTGTTAACACATTAGGGAGCACGGCCGCATTGAACGTGGTACCCATCGTACCACCCAAACCTCAAGTTGCAAAAAATAAAGTTGGTAGGCCAAAGAAAATTGTTAAGGATGGGAAGTTAACATTATATCCGGATTGCATCCCGGCATTTCTACACTCTTATATTATTAAGTTAGTTGACATTCTTCCTGACGGACAATGCGGATATCATTTTGTAGCTCATTCGATATGCAATAATGAAGATATATGGGAAGATGGTAGATGCGAGTTGTTGAAAGAGTTGCGAGAAAACTGTGCATTTTGGTTGGATGTATATGGTTCGCCGAAGGTGTTTGACTATTCGGTACATAGGTTGGATTACTTCAAGCCCAACCATAGTAGCGATTATTGGATGACATTTCTGGATATATGACTAGTCATTGCGATAAGGTATCAATGCATGGTGCACCATGTATTGCAAGAAAAGTCATTAACGTATCTACCAATCCGTGGACGCCCACCCATCAACAATTCAACGATCATAGAAGTTGGGATTGCTTTCGTACATGGATGTCACTATGTTAATGTAAGTATCTCATCATTTTTACAAATTTTTAAATATCTAATACAAAATGCATTGATATCGTATTTTTCTTACAGATTACTACTCCACTCGCTGGACCATTGTCGCCATTATACCCCTGCTGGGATGCTTATGCCACCGAAGAAGCGAGTCAATATGCGCATCTGTACTACCGACGGTTCAACAAATTTACACAACTAATGTCAATTAGAAAAATAAACTTAAACGAAAAGCCACATGTAACGGATTTGACAAGAGACGACATTTGATGTAATTTTATACGATGTTAAATTTTTTGTATTCCATTAATCTTACCCCTACAAAAATCTCATTTTAGTTATAGTTTTATTTAAGCTGTATTAATGTCGCCGATAAGTGAGTAGTTTTATTTTAGTTGTTGGCTATTAATTATTATACAAAGTTGAATTAATGAGCATTTGGAGGCGTTTATTCAAATTACAACCGTCGCACGCAAAAATTTTGTATACATGTCGCACGCGACAATGTGTAAAAACCATCGCATGCAACGATATGCATGAATTTTGGCTATAGTTTTCAACCAAATACGTTGTCGTCGCGATGGCTGTTTACTAATAGGTTTTGAACACTTCGCATGTGACGGCAGGCAAGATTTTTTGCTCTGGTTTTCAACCAGAGACGTTGCCGTTGCGACGTCTGTCTGCTACTGGATTTTGAACCTGTCGTGTGCGACGGCATGCAAGATTTTTTGCTTTGGTTTTTAACTAGATCGCGATGCCTATTTACAAAGGTGTTTTGAACCCGTCGTATGCGACGATATTAATTACATTTTGCCCTCATTTTCAAGCGTAAAGATGAAATTTAAAGTTTCCCAACATATAAGTGCGTACAAAGCGAGACATTTGAACTTAAAAAACATAGGACTCTAAATCGAACAACACCTTAGTGAAACATAAAAAATGATCCAAACATAAAAACAAGAAAAAGACAATTGCAAAAATAAGATTCTTCATTCGTCAAAGTCGTATCCCATGTTGTATTCTGAATCATCCCTTTCCTCTCTTTCCGCAATCCTATCCTCTAGATACGCCACCATATCCCTAGTGATGTAGTCTACGACAATCATGTTCCAGACGGTAGCCGCTTCTTGCTTAATCTTAAACGGCAAGAAGAGTAAACGTTGTAGCGGTTGGACAAAAAGGGACCTGCTTTTGATTTGGTCACGACTGCGCACAACAATTGCTCTTGTTCCAGCACGACCATAACTAAAGTACATCATGCATAAGACCAACTCAAAAAATACATCGATGGTATCTTCTCCCATCTCACGGCGGACAACTTTCACCGCCTGAAGCAATTGGTAGTCTTCATCAACGTTGAACTCCATATGAAAATGTCTTTGTGTTTTTTTATGGTTTGTGAATGTTTGTTTTTTTGTCTTGTAAGATTTCTCATTAGCTCATTTTTATAGAGAAAAACATGTAGGGTACCATATTAGGCGGGAATATTTTTTTGGCAGGAAGTCACAATGGCAGGAATTTTTTTGGAGCGAGTTACTTTTGGAGGGACTTATTTTTTGAGGGAGTTAATTTTTCTGGGAGTTATTCTTGACCCTAGGAAATTAATTATTTTTTAACTATGCTTTTCATAAAAAAAAACTGTTTTCAAATAAAAATTCAAATGCAATATAAAAACATAGAGATAAAAATCTAAAAATATTATGATAAAGAACTAATTTTACAAAACAATTGTTAAAATAACAAAGTCTAAAATACGAAATAACATTGATAAGGTTTTGATTTGCTTAGGTAAATTGCTAGAGAGAAATTGCTAGAGAGAGAAATCGCTTTAGAGTTTTTAGAGAGAGAAAACACAAGTACAAAATGAGTACCAAATAATTAAGAATATCCGATCGCCAATCGTGTCGGCTTTCATCAGTGGAAAAAAATTCCTCTATAATTTCACATTGGCCAGGTTGAGCAACAATTGAAGGATTCTCCTGTAGTAAAATCCAAAGATATTCTTCCTTGTAAGCAACGTTTGTTAAAGAATCAGCCACCATGTTACTTCCTCGCCCGATATATTCCACAACCACATTGTCAAATAGAAGCATTGAATTCCAAAGCTCCCGAAGATATAAAATCAAACGATCCTTCCTTGCTTAAGAAAATCTAGATACCTGATTTTCCAATAGCTGAGAATCCGTTTCCAGACGTACTAAAGTTGCCCCACAAATCTTTGCCAATCTTAAACCTGCTAATGCAACTTCATACTCAGCTTCATTGTTTGAAGCATGAAACTCGAATTTAATTGATTGGACCATTGTTTCCCCCGTTGGAGCTATCAATTGAACTCCAGCACTGCACCCTGAAATACTGGACCCTCCATCTGTTTGAACAACCCACCTCGAATCAGTAGGCAAAACTTTTACGCTTTTTTCCTCATCCGATCTACTTGAGTGGAACTCAACAAAAAAGTCAGCCAATTCCTGTGCCTTGATTGCTGTTTGAGGTGTAAATAAAATATCATAATATCCCAACTCCACTGACCATTTAGTCATCCTCCCTGAAATATCTGGTTGTTTCAATACATTATTTAAAGGGAATGAAGTTCGGACTTCTATAGTATGAGCTTGAATTTATGGACGCATCTTCCTAACAACAATCACCAATGCAAAAGCCAGCTTCTCCAACTTCATATACCTCTTTTCTGCTGCCACCAGACTTTTACTGACGTAATACACCGGCTTTGGAATACCTGAATCTTCGCTAATTAGCACTGCACTGAGTGCGAAATCCGATACGACAATGTACAAGAATAATTTATCCCCATTTCGAGGCTTTGCTAATATTTTTGGTGATGACAACAAATTTCTAATGCTTTTGAACCAAGAAATGAGTTTGGAACGACCAGGTGACACTTAATGGCAATCATATTTCAATACTTTTCTATGGTTGAGAAGTATGTGGTCTTCAATAATTAAAGTGATTGAGCATGTATATGAATATGGTTGTAATCCAGATAATAGAGGCATATCAAAAATATTATTTATGATGATGAAGAGTTATGACTTCATCTTTATGTTTCATTTGATTATTGAGTTTCTTGGGTCAATAAATAATTTATCACGATGTTTACAACAGAGGGACCAAAATATGTGCAAGCTATTTATTTGATTGATACAACAAAAAGACATTGAAAATTATAAAAAGAATGGTTGGGATACGTTTTTGGACCAAGTCAAGAGGTTTTGTGTGTCTAATTCCATTGATATTGTTAATCTGGAAGATACAATCAAGACTCATGTGCTTATAAAGCGAGATGGACATGTAACTAATTATCGTCATTATAAGGTGGAGATTTATTGCTAGGTAAATTTACTACATATTTTATTGTAATTTAGGGTTATAATATGTCTATACATATAATTTTAAATTCTTATTTTCTCAAATTGCACGGGTTCCAGATTTACTTATTCAACACATGGAACATCGTTTCCATAATAAAATCCCGAGTTTCTTACGTACATGTATTGTCTTAGTCCAAAAAATCATTTACTAATTTCAACGTTGACAAGTTGGTACATCTAGCAAAAATTTATCCAAATTACTTCTCTTATTCTGAATGTACGATGCTTACATTCCAACTTAAAAAATACATCGGTGATATAATTTACAATGAAACATTCTCCAATATTGAATATTTGAGAGATTTAAATATGATATTAATTGCTACTAAAAGACATTAAAGGTTCACATTGGTGTATCACTTGATTGACTTGACATAAATCCTTATGGTTCCTACAACATCATTAGAAAGAGTGTTTTTGCAATTAAGATTATGAAGATGGACTTGCGGAATATGATGGGAGATATTTGAATGAATGAAATTTTAGTTGAATGAAACCCTTTTACGGCGATTCTAAAATGTAAAGAATCATCATAGTCAACTGTAATCTATATGTTACAAAAAAATTGAATGAATTTTTATAAAATTTTATTTAGCCCCTCTTTATTTCGATTCATGGTTCCGCCATTATATATATAATTATTTCCAAATAGATTTAGAAAATAACTATTACAACGTATACTTATAGTGTTAGAATATATTTGAATCCGAAATAAATATTAGTAAGTGTAGATTAAAGATAGTCGAGACAAAACAATCTAACTTTTCCGATTGAAAGTAGGTAAGACAATACTTAATTTTTGTATATATCAGATCGTTAATGGAAATATCACCAACAAATATTTAGGTGCAAAGACGTCTATTCAACCTAAGTGATAAATTTGTTGAAGAAAACTGTTATGTTACTAGTGAAGCTGAAAGTGTAGGGTCATAACGTGTTGGACCAAAGGTACATAAACATGTAGCTGAAGGCTTTTGAAAATACATATCTACTTTTATGAGAAAATGTTGCACTATTATATTGAAGAATATGAATTTGAGGAGTTAATCAAAACCATTGATCTGTCATACTAGTATAAGCTAGGATATTCAGCTAGCTCATCAAAAGTTGTAGATATAGTAGACTAAAGATGTGAAATAGGTGTGACATAAATTAAATAGATATATATATATATATATATATATATATATATATATATATATATATATATATATATATATATATAGAGAGAGAGAGAGAGAGAGAGAGAGAGAGAAAAGTCTTAGATTATCTGGTCTTAGGTAGATAAGCAAGGTAAAAGATAAATAGTGAGAGAATAATTGATATCTAGATACCTTTTGTAAGTCGGATGTGCTTTATAATAGAAAAATAGTTATTATGTTAGTTGTGTTTGAGAGAGTTTTCTTGTAACCTTACTCTATATAAAGTTTGTGCGTTTTTTTATATAGAATTTCTTCACAATCTGAACCACGTTAAATATATCTTGTGTGATCAGTTTGCTTTTCTATCTTTTTATTGAACTTTTATGTTGGAAGGTTCGCAGAGCGGAAGCTCTACATCCTTCTTACCATACTTTCAATGAGTGAATCACCTAGGGTCTAAATCTACAACTTACTACCGAGTCATATATCTTAAATCTGAAAGTTAGCGTATACTTCTGTATCCATATTATGATTACATTGAGTCTCATATATAAGTTTTCTTGTTTGGCCAAATTTTCCTAACAAGTAGGATGATGAGCGTGGGTAATCTGTAATAATATTATTTTATAGGTGATACACACAAAATAAAGATGAATTTCATTTCGATCTTGAGGTTATAGTTTGGGTCTGAATATAAAATCAAGTACAGTCACCAAGATAATTTCTATGAAGTTTTATCATGAAAAAATCAATAAAAATAATGATTTTAACATTTTGAGGATTAAGATACGGGAAGTTCTAGTACAGAAAAGATTGTATGCTAAATTTTACGAGAATATAAAATAAGTTATTGATACCAAGATGTTATCCAAGGCCCATAGTGCTATGATATTAAGCTTGCGGATGAGGTTCTTCGGGAGGTGTCTGAAGAGTCGACAACGTCGGGAATATGGAATCAACTTGAAGCATTTACATAAAAATCCTTAGATAATAGAATGTATATCAAGAAACATGTGTATACGCTGATAATGGATAGTAGTAAGGAGATCCGAAGGCATTTGAATGGATTTAATATAATCATTCTTGATTTGAATGCAGTTGGAGTCGAGGTAGAAGATTACAATTAAGAAATCATCTTTTTGAGTTATTTCGATTGTGTATGAGCATTTTGTTGGCACCATAATTTATGGAAAATATTTTCTTACAATGACCGAAGTAAATAGTGCTTTAAACTCAAAATATCTTTAAATTAATATAATTATGAAGAGTGACTTTGAAAATGTTGGACTAAATTTGAAGGAAGAACTAGAAGTATAGTTTTAATAAAGAAGGTATAAAAAATTTTGTATAAATTTAGTAGAATTGCGAGTGATTTTAAAGTGAGATATTGGTTGTGTAAGAAGAAAGGTCATATCAGTAAGAACTATTTGGATATTGGTTGTATAAATTAAGTAGAAGCCTCATTTCTATTTGCATATTAGATGCGAAAGTATTTACATATAAGGGTGGAGATAGAGTACTTAAGGTTATGTAAGGCTCACTACTTTTCATGGAAGCCTATAGACTTATGTTGTGGTAGTTCTTAATGGATTTGTAGTGGCTGAAGGTGTGTCTAGTGCAGAGAGAGATACAAACAAGGTGTGGCATATGAGGGTAAAGCATGTGAGTGAGAAATGTCTTATTGAGATTAGCTAACAGTGTAGTAACACAGTTCATAACTCGAGCTTTTGTGAAAACTGTGAGTTAGGTAAAAGCAAAAGGTTTAAGTTCGTGCGTAGCAACCATACAACCAGTGATCAATGGTAAATCATCCTATGCTTGTAAAAACTAGAAGGTGTGTATCACATGGACATTTGTGAAAGTCTTCTTTCAAAAAATAAGCCTTAATATGACTATACCAAGCTTGTGGAGCTTGTTTTTAGTTATAGAGATCTTTCATTAATCTATACAATTTATGCTTATTTCTAATTTTAATATGACCAAGAGGTTTCTCTACAAATATATGTTTTTTCTAAGTTTCCATGTAAAAGAGCCTATTTAACATCTAGCTAAAAACAGGCCAAACGTTTTGCAATGCTAATGCGAACACTAATATAATTATATCATGTCTTGCAACGGGAGAAAAACTCATGTATAGTCAATCGCATATTCTTGCTTCTATCCCTTAGCTACCAGATGCACCTTAGACTTGTCAACTTCACCATTTTGCTTGAGTTTTGTTTTGAAGACCTATTTTACACCAATGATTTTGTGCCTTTTCGAAAGATTAGTCAACTCCCAAGTATCATTTCTTTCAATAACATTAGTTTCATCATCAACCATCTTCCTTAATTTTTCTTCTTTGAAAACACTTTCAAAGGTTGTAGGATAAAAATTTGAAAATAAATCAAAATGAGTGACTGGATATTTAACTCCAGTTACCTCATAGTTTTCCATTCATGCGGCCCTTTTTCAAATACAAGGAAGAGATCGAACTACTACATCATTAGCTTCTCTTGATGTTGGAAAAATTGCATCAACTTGTGGAGTTGCATCTAATGATATTTTCAGGGATAAATGAGTTGGTTCGCTTTTAAAATCGTTGTTAAATAAAATATCTTGAGTAGTTTCCTTCCCATTCTAATCCTAAGTATTTTCCTCATCAAAGATAACGTCTCAGCTTGTCACAATTTTCTAAGTTAATGGATTAAACAATCCATAAGTTTTGGATGTTTCACTAACATCAAGATAAACATATTTTCTATTTATTATCAAGTTTCTTCATTTTCTCATCGGGAATATGTGCATAAGTAATGCAACAAATTTGTTTTAAATAATCTACGACTGGTCTCCTTCCAGTCAAAACCTCTTATGGTGTCATTTTTTAAACAACAAATGTAGGGCTTTTATTCAAGATTTGAATACTGCAATTTATCTGCCTCGGGCAAAAGAATTTTGGAACTCTCCCTCTTGCCAATAATATTCTCACCATATTGAGGATTATTATGTTTTTCCTTCCTAATACACCATTTTATTATAAGGTATAAACATATGTTAACTCTCTTTGAATTCCACGAATGTTACCAAAAAACATCAAATTTGGTTGAGCAATATTCTCAGCCAATATTTGTTTGAAGGGTCTTAACGATATTTTCTTTGTTATAAAATGGTGTTATCGGGCCAAAAATATCAGAATGAATTGGCTCCAAAACTCCTTTTTTCTCGCCGTGACTTCCCTTAGGTAAATTAAGAACGATATTTTTTTTTTTCTGAAAACACATTATTCACAAACTTAGGAAGGGTCTCTTAATCTACCAAAACTCAAGAGACCATAACAAAAATGCCACAACCAATAAGGATCTTTTACTTCAGTTCCATACAGGTGGTTACTGCATCCCGAATCCACATACCAAATAATCAACTCAGACTGCTGATTAGCTTAAACAGGCTTCAACATAGTTTTTACTTCCTTATTTTTGACAAAATTTAATTGCTCTTCATTTTTTTTGTCATTAGGCAGCTTAGTATAGCATTCAGAACTTTAATGACTAAATTTATGACTTCGAAAGCACTCTACCTTGGGTTTCTCAAAATGTTGATCTCTTCATTTACATCTACCTGCAAATTGATCATCATTGGCTTTGGAATACCTGCTACCAGATCTATTACTTTGAGCTCTCATTCCTCTACATCTACCCCTTCCTCTGGGGTTTGAGAAATGAGTATAGGTAGAATCCTCCCAAGCTTGCTCCTCTTAAGTTGAACTTCGGTTCATCTTCTGTTCATGAACCATTAAAGAGCTCTATAATTCATCAAGAGAGAATGCATCTATGTCTTTCGATTCTTCAATTGAAAACACGATACAATCAAATTTTGGTATCAGGGAACAAAGTATTTTCTCCAAAATCGTGACATATTCCATCTTCTCACCATGAAATCGTATTTTATTGGTGATCTCCATAGTCCTCGCACAGTAGCTGGCAGTGATGGAACCATGAATGAAAACAAACAAATGCTGGAGCAGCAAAGCGAATTTACAGGTCATATCCAAACGTCTCGCCAGAGGCATGCCGCGAGACACCTTATAGCGCGTTTAAGACGACGTTTTTCATATGCACTTTCATTTTTTTACTTCACTTAAAAAACTATAAAAATGATTACTATTAATTAGATAAATATATGATGCTAAAACTTTACTCTTATTTTATTTGTTTTGTATATTAGTTATTTTTATCATTTTTAGAGTGATATATCTAGTTTATTTATTTTTATTTTTAAATCATCCAATATTACTAATCCAATAATAATTGTAAAATAAATAATCAAAATAAAACTTTTTGTGAGTAAAAGAGAATGAACAACTACACCAAAATATATCTAATGAAATGAAGTTTGACATAGATTTGGAGACCCTTAAACTAATAAACTTATAAGATAAGTTGCAAACGTGTATTTACAAATATTCTCAATTAAAACAAGAAAAAAACAATACACAATATTCATTAGATAAAAGAAGTACATAAAAAGTTAAAAACCCTTCTCTCTGTTGCTAAGACTAGAGAACACTTTGCATTTTGTTGATTTTCTTTACAGATTTTTTGAATCCAACTTAAACTAAAAATAATGTTATATTTCAACAGAGTAATTCAAAACTCGAAGTAAATTAAGCTTTCAAAACTCTCAAAAACATAATTGTCAAGATTAACCTAGAAACCACCCACCACTATATAGATCTACCATAGAGGGGCTTGCCCCATGGTAGATCCATCGTTTGTAGTTGGTAACAAATTCCCCATCCTTCATTTATAGAGTCTTAAAGCTTGAAAGTGTGCATGATTCACTTTAACACAACCTTGATATTTGTTTCTTTATGAAATCTCAAATATCTTTGGACGTTTCTTTGTTAAGAATTGTTCCCACGATGGGACGATTAATTTCCTAAAAATGTAATTTGTTGCCTTCAAATCCATTAGCTTTCTCCCACCCAACTTTGTTTTCTAGGCATCTGTCAACACATCTCCTTTTGTTGGCTCTGTTACTCGATAAACATCAATCGTCCAATATTCTTTGAACCTCAATAAGTTTTAAATGAGTATGCTCCAATCATCATAGTAACCATCAAATGATAGAATCATTTTTTTTTCAATACCATTGTTAGATCGTTAAGAGAGAAAACGTTATACGATATGGATTGATAAAAGAAAAAATCCATATAAAGTCAAATAAAAAAATTTCAAAAAAATTGTGTGACACACTAAAAACATTTTCAATAAAAGTTCATAAATATAAATACTTGTTCTAATCTACTAAAAAGTTTTCAATGAAAATAAAAATATAAAGCGTTCAAACATCAAGCTAGAACCTAGAGTTGGAACTAAACTCGAGTTTAATCATCTAACTTTAAAATATTTTTAATAAAAAAAATGAATTTGAATAAAAAAATATTAAAAATAAATATATAATATTTTCAATAAACATGTATATATATATATATTCAAAGTAAGTATAATTACTAATTGAGTCTGGACTAATATTTTTGTTGTTTCATACATATTTTTATTTTTATTTTTTTTTGTTAAAAGAGTTCGTATTAGAATTTTGATCTTGAGAGGAGCTTCAATTTTTTGCTCCAACCTCCGGGTATTCTCTCAGCACACATCAAGCACTGAAACATGTTATTATGGTTGTATTATTAGATTCCAAGGTCTTGGCATCCTGATCTTCCTTCAATTTTTGTGTGGCTGTTTTTGCTTAAGCTTTTTTTAGATAGAAAGGAGGGAGGAAAATGCAGGTAGTAGTTTTTGGTTTTCTAAATAAAGATTTCAGATTTTGTGAGTTAAGGATTTAGGCCTAAGGTATTTTGATTTGGATTTCAATTTGTCGTTGGATCATGTAAAATAAACAAGTTGAATTTGGTTAAACATTTTGGACTTAAACGAGTTTGGTTATTTGTATTTTATTTATTAATCCACTCTAATTTGGGTTTTAACAGTTTAATGATTAAAAATTGAATAAATGATAACCTGTAAATAATAATAGTATCAAGGAAAAGATGACTAGACAATTAAACGATATTATTTGAAAGATTTTTGAATATTGAATATTGAATATTGAATATTGAGATGGAATATTATTGTTATAATATTAATTTAAAACAAAACCAAAAACGAAAACCTCTTGAACCTGAAACTTAACAAAATGACACGAAACATTAATGTAATAGTAACTTAAAACAAAAGCAAAACACGACTAAATTGAATTAGAGGACTTGCATCTAAATTGTATCGAAAACTGAAAGAAAATATTAGGTAGCAGGCACTATTAGGTGGCCTCATATAAACACGACACCTGGACAATTTGTCTGATACAATGTACATATATTTGGGAGCTTTTGGGTACGGTGCAAAGTACCCATCTCGTATTTGAGATCTGAAACTAACAGTTGTAAGTGACGATGCCTTATTAAAATATTAACTAAAAAGATTAAGATTCCAATCTTAAATATTGTCAACCATCAACCTAATCATTTGATCAAAACACAAGGCTCTAATGGATCAACACTTCAACTGCTCTAGTGGATAGAAAATGTCGACTAATATCATTTATGCATCAATAATAAAATATCAGAGAAGATAAAGAAATAAACACGAAACGATAAGTTTGGAAATTATAAAATAGGATATTCGAAACATAACTATGCTTTAGCATTTATAACTAAATCTATTTACAACAAACTATATTCTTAGACATGGTTTTAGTAAATACTAACAAAATGTATATCTGTTTTTTTCTATAAAAGGAGAGAGTTTTTTTGTAACAAATTTGTCTTATATTATATTATGGCGATATAATAAGGGTAAATTTGATACGAGGTTAAAAAAAATTCAGTTGAATACATGATTAATGATTTTTTAATTATCTGTTTATAATCGGTTGATACAATAAAAAATTTAATTGATTTCTTTAATAATACAGTTTGTAAAAAATATAATTATCTATTATTATATTATTTTTTAAAATTTTGTAAACAATTATTTATTTTGGAGAATTATGATTCTTCGTATCATCGGGGAAACAAGTGTGAACGTTTTATCAATGGTGAAAAATGATGTCTTTTAAAATTTTAAAATTTATCATTGGTACAATAAAAGACGTAGTCTTAAAATAATCTAGATTATGAAGATTCGAAAGTAAACAATCAACTCATATTAGGATGGTTGTACAACACTATAAGCACTGAAATAATTATTGCTTTACTGTGGCGAGCCTTGTTCATGACCGGAATGAAGACGGATGTGTAGTTGTTAAGAAAATCATATTTTTTTTAAACTATACCTTGTTGGAGCGACTTACCTTTTTATATGGTTTTCTTAAAACCTATAAATATATACCTATACCGAGTGACATGAACAAAGAATAAAAAACTCTTTAACTTTATTAAAACATCTCCTTATTAGTAAATAGTTTATCGAATCAAACTTGTGTTTACTACTTGCTTGTTTATGAAGTTTCAAGGCTTCTATGACCCAAAACATATTTCCTATAGTATATAAGAAATAAAAGGATGTAAAATATTATTTGAAGAAATCATATTATACGTGTTTCATTTCTTATGTCATTTTAAAAGTTTGATGTTTAAGTTTTGGGTGACTAAAAGATTTTCAGTGATAAAATTTATATAACATAGATATTTGTTATTGTCGAATTTTTACCATTCTAAAACAATTATTATCTATAGTGTCAAAGGATAACTAAATTATGAACATAAAAATGATAAACCAACATCATGTTTGATTAGATCGTTTTGATGGTAACTTCACCCGATGGCAAGACAAGTTGACTTTATTTTACACTTTTCTCAAAGTCTATTATATCTCCGATATGAAGTTAGAAAAACTTATAAAGATCTCAGTCTGAAATCATATAAATTAAAAAGACACAAAAGAAGCAGGAAAAGGACAATCTTATATACCGAGAACATATCATGAACACCTTATCTAACTGATTGTTTAACCTATAAACAAGCTAGACATCAACACTTAAAATATGAAATGCATATAAAGAAAAGTATAAAACATTAAAAAACATAGAATTGTTTAGTATTTCTTAATATTTTGGTTTGAAAATAATACATGGACCCATACTCTTCCAAATACATTAGTTTAAAGTGATAGTTAATAAATATCTCCGTCAAACTAACACTTGTAAAGGTGTTGTAAGTGAGAACCATCATTAATGGACTACTTTTCTTAGAAACGTTACTAGATAATGATTTTCTATAAATGAGTATAATATGCACCAAACCCAAAATAACTTAAGGGTAGAGAAACAATCACGTGTATGAGAATGAAATTAAGTCGTATGAAAATAGAAGTTTATACTTGAAATACATTATGCAATAAATGATAATACTTTAAAAAAACTTAGAGAATACCTTTGTTGTTATGATAAGATGTGTAATTGATGTAGCGAAGACTGCGTACAGACTGGTTTCTCGTTTGGGTATCAGAACTAGGCAAAATTGGTACTCAAATGGAATGTCTCGACGAGCTCAACAACTATGAAAAACGTGAATGTGTCACGAAATCCGGACTTCCAATTCTACTGTTTAGGGTCCAAAAATCCTATTTTAATGTTTTTGATTTTTTTATTTTATTTTATTATAAAATCAATATTTTAATTAGTGAATCAAATCTGATTGCACTCAGATTATATTTGACTTTTCTTTTTAATATCTTTAGTGTATTTTTTAGAATATATTATTAGGGTTTTGGATTATATATAAAGCATCTTATACCCTATTTTACCGTCAGACTTTGATGAATAAAAATTGAGATTTTTCTATGAGTTTCTGAGTATTTTTTCACTCTAACCTAGGGTTAGAGATTATCTATTCTTTATTTTCGTCTTCTTCTCTTTGTGTTTGTCGTCGTTCGTTCAACCTCATATTTCGGCGCCACCAGTCATTATACATCAGATTGTGACATTAAGAAAAAAAATCGAAAACATTAATTTCTTAAAGGAAGATATTGTGTGTAAGTATATGTTGATCATAATAAAATTTTGTTCAAATGAGTTGAAGAAAGTAGAGAAGCAAAAAAGTGCAAATAGAAAACACAAATAAATCCAAAGCCAAAAGATAAAAAGAAATATTGAATTGATATTTACTATCAGTAAAATATTACTCATATAAATGTTATGTATGTGATGGTGGCTAAGTTGGTATTTAGTCCATGTACGAATCCATAAATTTAGTTTTATCCAGAAGTGGTATGATACTTTTACGATTGGATGGTTAAGTAATACCAATTTATGTATTATTTATAAAACTAATAATTACATTTATATTTGTTTGCATGATAATTATATTGCCCAGATATAGTAGATTCGCACACATACGGCTTATTAAAATTACTATTAAAACTAGACTTATAAATTGTTATATAGGTATATGTGAGAAATATGAATTATGTGTAGAAACAAAAATAATTTAAGAATCTTTATAATATTATAGAAAGATATAAAAATTATATGACTTGATACATACAAATATATATGAGTTAAATGATGTCTTGATGCGTAGAGGATAAAAATATACTTTATAACTTTAGTAAATGACTACTTTAGATATATTTATGTATATTTGCTTACATATGAGGCTGAAAATTTTAATATATTGTATTCAAAATTAATGTTGAAAATCAATTAAACATTAAGATTCAAATACTTCGTAATGATTGAGGAGGATATTATTTTTCAAGTGAATTTTCTAGATTTTGTAAAGAACACAAGATAATTCATTAATGTTTGTAGTCTTACCTCTCATAACAAAGTGGATTTGTTAAACCCAAAAAATAAAACTTCAATTGAGATAAAAAATGACATACTAGTAAATTTTATGTTGCATATAAATTTATCGGGTGAAATTATCTTATTGGCATATTATACTATAAATAGTATTTTTTTTCAAAAAAGAAAAATCTCTCTATATGAATCACGGAAGGGAGGAAAACCAAATTTTAAATATTTGAAAATATGGGAGTGTTTAGAATTTAAAAATTATAGATCTAAAAAAATAATATTAAGTCCAAAAGCTATAAGATGCGTATTTGTTGGAACTAAAAAAAACTTATAGATTGCTAGACTTGAAGTCTAACATTATGATAGAATCTAGAGAAATAAAAAATATAGTCCATATTATATTATGATAATAAGACTCAAACCATTATAGAAAATGAGGAAATGACATTTTCATAACCATATTTGGTTGAAGAGAAACCTCGTAAACCTCCTATGAGTCATATGAGAAAAAGTTAAAACTCTACAATCTGATGAGATAACATTCAAATAATTTATTTTTACTTTATGGAATGAAGTTATAACAAAATCACTCAAAAAATGTTTCATGGTGCTTTTTTAGAAGACGCTATCAAATATTATAACGAGACAATTTTCTCTAAGAGTGTATTTTGGTAAGAAATTATAAATAATGAAATAGATTCAGCATTGTCAAATTAGACTTAGGAATCGACCTATTTATCTTTGGGTACAATATATATTGGTTGTGAATGGTTATTTAGAAAGAAATACCACAAAATTGGTTTCATTCAAACATTCAAAGCAAAATTGGTAGCAATAGTTTTGGAAAAAATATATATAAACGATTTTAACACATATGCTCTGGTTGCCGAAACTAATATGAATATTTATTATATAAATATCGAAACGATATGCCTAAATGAAGATCTCGCTGATGAGTTTTACATGTAACAGTCTAACATTTTGAGTTATCGAGAAATGATTAAAGATTTGTAGGCTAGTGAAGTCATTTTATGGACTAATACAAGTTTCTAAAAAATGGTATGAAAATTTTGATCATATCATAGAATCCTAAATTTATGCACAACACAACTCACAAGTATTTTACTCTAGAATCTGCCATGACATGGTGGTCATTGTTTGTCTATACGTAGATGATATATTATATTGAGTAATGACGTGTAAAAGATTATTAAAATAAAGAGGTTAGTGTATACTTTTAAGATTATTTTTTAAGGACTATACATTTTTTTAGGACTAAACGTATTAAATAAATAGTTGAGGTTTTACCTTAAGTCAGTCTTACTATATTAAAAAATGATAAATTTATACATTTAAAATTCAAAGAGACACATACATAATTGGATTCTAGGTTACAACTTGGAAAATGATATAACGAATAGTTCATTAATTAGAACATACTAATATCATTAGAAGCCTCAAATACACAGTTTTGTGCATTAAGACATATATTTCATTTATGGTTAGTAAATTAAGTAATGTTTTTAGTAACTTGAATATGAAACATTGAATTTCATTGTAAGGGTTCTTCGCTGCTCGAAAAAGACGAAACACATATGCTTTAAAATGCCAATTTTCTCGAAGTGGTTATGAGATACAGAAACTCCAATTGGATAACTAGCCTAACCGATAATAAATCAACTTTGGCGTGTGTGTCTAATTTTACAGGTGGAGTTATTTCTTAAGGATCTAAAAAACATGTATATCTCCCTTAACTAAAATATATAAGTTAATAATGTTAGTCTTACATGGGAAATAAGCTGAATAGTTTATAATCATATTGTTAGTGTTGTGAATGAGTCGAAGAGTGCCTTGACAGTGTACCGTGTTCGGCGGTACAGTTTTGTGTCTCTCATAGTGTCATTATGCCTTGACTGTGTACCGTGTTCGGCGGTACAGTTTTGTGTTATTGATAATGAAGCTAAAATAGGTAATGTCAAAGATCTCATGTATACGAGCCCATTAGGACTATTATCTAGTAAGTCTATTTATTCCATATAAATAGATTACTAGGGCTACACAAAAGACAATCTGAAATCTGTAACATTTTCTATCATAGTGAAACCCTTTTCTCTGGCGGCGCCCGTGGACGTAGACAATTGTCGAACCACGTTAAATCTTGTGTTCATTCAAGTTTTTCCTTCACATATATTCTGTGCTTGAGTCATTTTGTGATAGTTGCATAGAAATTTAATAACAGTTAGAAGTACTATTCATTTTGAAAGAGAAAATGACAATCTAATTTATTGTGACAATCAAGAAATACTTGTTATAACCTACAATGACATATATAATGAAAATTATAGACATATAAATATAAGACACAAGTCTGTTAGAAAGTTAACTCAAGATGGAATCATATGAGTCTCGTACGTATATTTTATTGAGAGCCTGGAAAATTCGTGTATAAAACAATTGACTAGAGAATTTGGTAAACTTAACATTTAGAGAGATGAGAATAAAACTTTTAAATTTATATCTTTTAAATGATGGCAACCCAATTCAATATATACTAGATATTGAATTTTGTTATTGTTAACAACAAGTTATTTTTTAAGGTTTGACATATAAAGTTGAGTTCCATAAATGATGATTAGTATATGATAGTCATCATCGTGAAGTGTTGTGTGATATATATATGTATAAATATCATAAAAACAATGTAAAAATTATAGTAATAATAATCTAGAAATTATGCACCTCTCAAGAGAGAATGAGTATCTTTCAAGTTAAATTATTGAAATCAGATAAGCACACGATCATAATAGTGCTAATAAAATTTTATCATATGGGACAATTGAAGTTTTCGACCAATTTTTGTTTATACTAAAGTAAAATTCAAATCGAAATATATATTACTCAATAGTCTCAATAATATTATGAGAGCTGTTATTTAATAAAATAGAGGATTGTTAAAAATATTGATAAATTAAGGAATCATAATTGATCTGAATATGAGTTTGGATGGTCAGACAAAACCTAGGATCAGATTAGCAAACTATGTAGAAAATTTGGTAGTTATCAAAGGAAGGAGCCCTATAAGGTATTAGGTCAACGTGAAAAAATATAGGGCTTACCTCGGTGATCTGGTAAGAAATACATAAACTGAAATTACAAGTTCGTCGTTGCGGTGAACTAGAAATTACATATAATCGTGTGAAGGCGAGATGGCTCACCGTGACATTTAGGACAAGGTTATCTAATAAAATTTCATAAGCTAATTTTTTGCGGTGATGATATTTTTATGCCATAACAAGAAAGCTTTTCATCGCAACAATTTGACCAATTACGACATAATTAACAATTATAAAATGTGATTATAACTAAAACTACAAAAATATGATATAACTACGTTATAAAAAGGTATATTTAATGAATCAAGAATTTACATTTCTTGAAGAAAGTCTTATGTGGCTAATGTTGGGTGATTTGGACTTCGTCCAATTCAATAGTCAGAACCGTTTCTTATTTGTGGTTTAAAATTTAATTTCGACAACGTTAATCTACCTTAAAACTTACATAAAAATGATTAAATTTGATTTAAAATTATAATTATATTCTAAAATTCAATCAATATTTTTATGTGTAAAAAAGAGAAATATTAAAAATGTGGTGCACACAATATCTCAAAACTAATTGTTGGAAGTCGATTTGTCAAAATAAATATATTTTGAAATATGAGTAGTATTTAATTTTATAGAGAATGAAGTGAATTCAAGTTTTTTCTGTTAATTGTTAACATTTTATTTATATAGTAATGTTATGTGCAATAATATTTTTGTCCAAAATAAAAATTATGTGTATTAATTTTGATTCTTTTAATATCATCATGTCTAATAATATAATTTAAAATATAGAGGAAAATAGGTTTTAGAGAGAGAAAATCAAAGTACCAAGTCTTCTAACTCAGAAATCCAACCCCTTTATTAGTTTAGTTTTGGCCTTTAAGAGGCGCATAGACTCAGCTTAAAAGCAGTTTCATGAAAAGGGTGAATTATACTCTTAGTCTTTGACTAAAATACATGATTATAAAGTCCTCTTCTAACTTTATCATCTGTTCTATAATGTTTTATTATTCACATTTTAGTCTCTGAATTTCTATTTTTCTTATCAGTAGCCTCCTTAGTTCTCATGTCAGTAAATGAATGAGAACTAACTAACTTCGAATTTATGCAAAAGCAACGATGACTTCCTCTTCCATAATCCGAAGTAAACCGATCATTCTGTTACACCACTATTTGTTCCAGATGCATCAAAATATGCCCACAGATAATCATCCTCTCATGTTTAAGTTCGAAGAAAAACTAATAAACATTAGTATCAAATCTATTTCAAAACAAATCATGACCATCCAGCTACTAATTCTACATCTAATCCCATAGTATAGCACGTGTGGAACCCTTAACCACACAACCGTTTCAAATTCCACACAATCAACATAAACGTTTTCCACTTCTAAACATGTCTTTTCTCCTCCTATAAATTCATTTGCATCTCATTCTTTCATCCACAAACAAAATTTCTTGAGAGAGAAAGCGGAGAAAATCTATGAACTCCTTTGCTACCTTCACCGGCTTCTTCAAATTTACTAGCTACCTTCACCAGAAAATTAATATTTTCCGATCAATCTTCAACAAGTTTATGAGAAAGCACCCAAGATCCAGAAGATCCAAGGCTAGAATTCCCAAAAAACCCAAATCTCCACAATCAGATAACAACGTCTTCGAGCTTACGGTTACTTCTACATCAGTGAAAGAGCATAAGAATATAGAGTTGTTGGGTTGATAAGAAACGCTCCGCTTGGAAAATCAACCAAGGTCATTCATTCCAGTAATTTTGGTCATTTTAAAAATCTTGTCTTTTCGCCTTCTCCTATCATAGAAGAAAGTCAGTGTTCAAAAACTCGGACGCCAAAAACACCTCGAATTTTAACTTCTTTTACCAAATCATCGCCTCGAATTAGCTGTTAAGTAAGCAATTATTCTTCAAAACAATCCGCAGCAAACCCTTCCTCAACTTATCCTCCGCGAGATCTTAGGAATTTTTTTTTATAACTATAGGAGACGATGTCGATGCTACGTCAAATCCATTTACCAAATCTCCTCCCCCGAGGGAAATTGTTGAGACAACCATATCGTCTCAACAAAGTCCCTTCATAACTGAGAGGCAAAGCATCAGAAGTAAAGGTCGATTCTAATGCTACTTAGTCAAACAATGAAGTCGATACCGATGAGGAAACCTCGAAGGACTCAGAGAATACCACACAGAAAAAGATCCATAAACCAAGAAAAAAGAAAGCTATGATTACTATATCCACAGAGGACATAACATCAATTGGTGAGAATTTAAGATCTCTTGACGCAGATTATATCGTTGCCTTGAAAAGTGTTTCATACATATACTATGAAGAGGGCCAAACATCGGATTTGATGAAGAAATAGGGAATGGGAGATAACATTACACTTCGTCTTCCCAAAAAAGGAAAAACGCCCCTATACTGCAAAAAAACGAGATGGTAGTCTAATCGGAAATCATCAACTAGGGTCTTCGGTTCTCACTAGATCCCATGATAGTTGACTACTTCAAAATCTTGGATCTGTGCCTAACCCAAGTGACACCAAATCAATGGTTCACTTCTCTCTGTAATCATGGCCTCTCGCTTGTCCAAGATTCCGATCAAGATCAAAGATTTCGTATCTTTGACCAAATTATCCAAGGGACCAAAGCTTCCATTTTACTATCTTACATTAGACGATGACCTAAAAATCATCAAAAACCTTCTGGAAGCGGACAAGTTTTGGAAGAAAAAATTCATCTTCATCTCAGGAGCTTGGGAAAACAGTAAAGAAATATCTGAAGCCAATCTATCGAGATTGAACCTTATCTGGAGGAGTAGCTGTAAGTATTGTTATACTACTTTTCTAAATTAAAATTTTAACTGTTATTACCCTTATTCACTGTCAACTTATATGTTCATATCAAAAAATCCGAGGCGTTACGCCATTTTTCGAGCAAGAGCCACATAAATATTCATTAAACTTGTTGTTTGGGTTGAGGCAGAATGGAACAATGCTTTCCACACAGCCTTCCAACCCATTAATTTCCTCAACAGTCACTTATTTCCGATCACACCTGGAGCCTTTCCTCCCGAAAATTTGATGGAACAACCCAACCCTGTACAAGCTCTTGAAAGATTGATCAATCCCGACTGCAAAGTATTCTTACCTTCCGAAACAGATCAGACAACCACCTTCCTCAAAAGAAAAAGGAAAAAAAGAACAAAAAGGAAGCTAGTACATCTGGTGCTAGCCCTTCAAAAAATTCGAAGCCTAAAAAAGTTAAAAAAGAAAAGCAAAGGAAAATACGCTTTCAACCATCGAAGAAAGAACAAAGGGAGAACCTTCTCCAAAAAAACGAAAACTGTTACGCCTTCGAAAAATAAAAGTTCCACTAGGACCAATCCCCAAAACAAAGAGGAGAAAAAGATAGTTGCAACCATTAAAGACATAGTATCCGATGATGGTGGAATTATAGCTGTAGAGAATCAACAAAGTTCTCAAAAGTGAAATCAAACAACTGCTGAAGATGCTGCCAACCAACAAAAGGAAAAAGTTGCTTTTGAGGATAATCAAAGTGATGATCACTTCGATCCCGACAGTTTCATTAACTTCGACGAATCGCAAGAGCTTGCTGGAGAAGACGACCATATTATCCAAGAGGTTCAAACATATTTGCACAATCTGGGTAGGAGACCTGCACCTCCTACATCTGAAATTGTATTTCATGAGGTTATTGTTCCTACGATCTCTTTAGATCTTATCCCCCGACCTAGTCCAGTGGTCTTTCCTCTAATTCCACCAAATCCAGATGTTATTTTTGCACTTCAACCGTTTTCCGATTTTAATACTGTAGCAAAAACACTTACTCAAGAAATCGAGGCTTCTTAAAATCATCTGAAACGAATGGCTAAAGATATGGTTCGCTATAAAAGAGTTGCAGAAGATGAGAAAAAGCTGAAATATAAATTTGGTAACCATATAAGAGATCAATTTTATTGATTTCAGATGGAAAGATTTGAATTTCTTAGAGGACTTCTGTTTGTCAAAGAACATCTGCGAGTACAGCATCGAGTCGAGAAAGAAAATCTGAACACTTCGCACCACGAAGAAGTAAATCGACTCAAAGATGCACATCTTGAAGAGTTAGATTCCGAGAGGAAGAAATTGGATGACATGCAGACTTTCCTTAATAATAGCGAATCAGAAAAGAAAAACTTAACCGATAAAATAACCACCTTGAAGACTGATTTTGAGAAAAAAAAAATAACTTGCTGTCACTACTGCTGAAGATGAAATGTACCAAGGATATGTTGGAAGTTATCAACAACGGAAAAGAAGAGAAGGACATCACATTTGTTCGAGAAATTCACACCGCATATCCTAAGATAAATCTTTCCAGCATCTGGAATGACATTCATGTTGGACGACGGCCCAATGAAGCCTTTGATCCTATCCCAAATTCATCGTCCGAAGATGAATCTTCCGAAGAGGAGTCATCTGAATAATTTTACTATCTTTTGGATTTATATTATTTTTTTGTATTTGCCATATCAGAACTATAACTCTTGCTCATCGAATTATTCTAAATGACAAAGGTTTTTGCTTATACTTCATATTTTTCATTAAGTTATGTTTACGTTTAACCTTTATTTATATTAACTATTCAAAGTTAAAACATAATAAAATACTTTAAATAATCATTACAAAGTGTAACACCTCAAATGTTATAGTGCATTGAATGAACGTGGCACATTGAAAATCACAATGCATTTATTGAACGTATCACTTCAAACATTATAGTGCATTTATTGAACGTAGTACTTCGAACATAATAGTGTATTTATTAAACGTAGCACTTTGAACATAATAGTGCATATATTGAACGTAACACTTTGAACATTATAGTGAATTTATTGAACGTAGCACTTCAAACATGGTTGTTTTTTCGAAAAGTGTATTCAACACTCTAGAATATTCTACAATTGGTCAACCTTAAAGATGATCAGCCTTTGATCAGTTACCAAAATAGTTCAAATGAGTACTTGTAAACAACCATTGGCAAAAAATGAATTTTATTGATAATTTTGAATATGTACATAGCGCTTCGTTAAAACCTCCCTGGGCCAACTGGGTAGGAAAAAGTCAATCAAAAGAAACAGATTCAAAATATAACCAAAACTATACCCAGTATAACTTCAAATGCTGTATATTCCACATATATTGAAGCATCCTCCCCTGACTATCACAAAGGCGATAAGACCCCGACTTTATCCTTTCAACAACCACATAAGGTCCTTCCGAATTCGGGGCCATTTTTCTGAGGCTCTTCTCCTTAGTATGTAAAAATACCAACACTTTATCACCTACTTTAAACTCCCTCATTTTTACCCTCGAATTGTATCTATTCCTCATAAGAATTTGATACTGGATTACATTTAAGTGAACTCGAACTCTTTTCTCATCAATCAGATCTAAACTTGTTCTTTTAGCTTCGTCATTGGATTTTTCAGAGTATTAGGTAATTCTAAAAGATGACATCGTAGAATCCAAAAGGCTAACAACATCCATTCCATATGCTAAAAAAAAGAAGTTTCGTTAGTAGCTTCCCTAGGAATTGCTCGATAAACTCAAAGTACCTTTTGCAAATAATTTGGCCATTTTCTTGTCACCCCTATTAAATTATTCTTCAAACCTTTTAAAATAGATCTATTTGTCATCTCCACTTGTCCATTTTCTTGGGGATGAAAAGACGTTAAAAAACATTGTTTAATTCCCTTCGAGGCGCAGAATGAAGTCATTTCTTTATTATTCTATTAAGAGCCATTATCCCTAGTAATTCTTTGATGTACTCCAAAACAACAGCAAATACTGTTTACTATAAATTTAATCACATCTTTTGCTTTTGTACCAGATAACGGTTCCGCTTCTGGCCACTTTGTAAAATAGTCTACCGCAACAATTATCATTTGTCTCCCTCCAGATGCCATCAGCAAAGGCCCCACTAAATTTATTCCCTACTTATCAAAAGGTACAGCTTCGATAATAGACATAAGTGGAACTGTCGGCCTATGAGTAGAATTAGCAAACCTTTGAGGAGTATCACAGGTTCGAACCAAATTCTTCGCATCGTTCATGATCGAAGGCCAATATACCGTGCAAGAAAAACTCGAGGAGATAATGCTCTAAACCCACAATGTACTGATCCTTCTCCATCATGTAACTCTGATAACACTTCTTGTGATTTTTGTCTACTCAAACATCATAGTATTGACCTACTTAACGCTTTCTTATATAGATATCCATCCAAAACTATGTATTCCAAAGCTTTGCCTCGCAATTTTTTGCCCAATTGTGCATCGTTAGGCAATGCTCCTTAAATAAAAAAAATCAAATATCAGTTCATCAATCATCTAGAATTGCATCTGTAGTGACAAAAAATTCCTCAATATAATCACATTGGTCTGACTAAGTTAAAATCAAAGGACTCTCTTGAAGCAAAATCCAAGGATAGTCCTCATTGTAAGAAACGATTGCTAACGAATCAGCCACTGTGTTACTTCCTCGTCTTATATGTTCCACAACAGCATGATCAAATAATAACATCAAATTCTGAAGCGCTCGAAGATACACAATTAAGCGATTCTGTTTTACCTCAGAGTTTCCAGATACTTGATTTGCTACTAATTAAGAATCCATCTCTTATCGTACTGAAGTTGCTCCACATATCTTCGCAAGTTTCAAAACAGCCAAAGCAGCTACATACTCAACTTCATTATTCGAAGCGTGAAAATCAAATTTGATAGATTAAAGCATTGCCTCTCCAAATGGAGCAACTAATTATACTCCAGCGCTGCATACCAAAATACTAGATCCACTATCAGCTGTATCCGACCTACTTGAATGATATTCAACAAGAAAATCTGCCAAAGCTTGAGCTTTAATTGCAGTTCAAGGTGTGAATAAATTATCATAATCTCTCAACTCCGCTGACCATTTGGTCATTCTCCCCAAAATATCAGGTCGTTGAAAAACATTTTTCAAGGGAAATGAAGTTCGAACTTCAATAGTATGTTCTTGAAAGTAATAGCACATCTTTCTAGCAGCCACCGCCAATGCTAATGGTAACTTCTCGAGTTTCAAATATCTCTTTTCTACTGCCACCAAACGTTTTCTCGCATAGTACATCGGATTCAGAATTCCTGAATCTTCGCTAACCTTCCTGTCAAGACTTGCACTTATTTGATACTTCGAGGTGAATTCACTGCCACTACAGCTTTCAACCGGTCTGGGTCAGCTTCTATTCCTCTTTCACTAATAATATCACCCAAGAACTTCCCTGATCGAACTCTAAAAGTACATTTCTTAGGATTAAGCTTTAGTCTAATTGCCCTTAGATTAAAAAATGTCTACTCCAAGTCTTCTAATTGTGCATCGTCCACTAAGCTTTTTACCACCATGTTATCAATGTACACCTTGATTTTTCTTCCAATCAAAGTGGAAAATGCCACTTCCCGTTCTTTTTTTACCAATTCGCCGTCCATAAAGGATATTGTGACTCCCTTATATGTCCAACCCTAGATAATTAATCCACTTCAGAAACAATTGCTTCTATTTTTTTTGACGAAACTGCCGTCCTTTTTTGGATTACAGGCTTTACCATCAGATTAACACCTAAACTATGACAGATTATTTCGATCGTTACACCTACCACGTCCTCTGTTTTCCAAGCGAAGATCTTTTGGATGCGCTCTATTTAGATCAGTAAAATCTACACACATCCGATATTTACCACTTTTCCTTTTTACCAAAACAAGATTGGAAGTCCACAAAAGGTATTATGATTCACGTATATGCCCAACCTTAGACAATCGATCTAATTCAGCCATGATGACCTCAAATTTTTCTTGAAAAAAAAAATCCTCTTTTAGATGATTAGACGCACACTGCTTCAAATTTCCAACCTATAACAGATGATAGCCGCAGACACCCCTGGCACGTCTTCAGTGCACCACGTAAACATATGTAACCTTGTTGACAAAAACAGAATTACCCTCTCCCTCACCTCCGAATATAAATTTGTGCCGATTTTTAAATTTTTTATTTCAAAAAAAATATGATCCTCAAAACTTTCGTTTAGGACCAAGAACCCGGGAGGTCTCCCTCGGATCATCCACGTAATCATACGCCAAGAAATACCCATCTAACTGTTATGTCTTCTTTGACTCACCCCCTTTAATTTTCTTTGGGGCCAAAGCCGTTTGGTAACATTCTCTTGCTATTTTTTGGCTACTTCAAATTGTTCCAACATTATTTTCCACAACATATTTCAAATTATTAGTGAACGATCAATTCCACTACGTGCATTCTAAATAACCAAGACCTTTCTAATATCACATTATAAAACGTTAGCGTATCTACCATAATAAAAACACCGTCAGCACTTTTTTAAACGGTCTACGACCTAGCTCTACTAGTTCTTCAAACTACCTAACTACTTCCGCAATTACTAAAGTAAACCCAACAATTTTCTGATCTGATCGAAGTATTGTAAGGGGATTTACTATTCTTTGATAAGTTTTCATAAACATTATATTGGCAGAACTACCAATATTTATCATGAGTTTTTGTACCTCATCCCTAACAATTTCTGCCACAATGACCACAACATCCTCATGCAAACCAGACACATCCCTCATGTCATCATCTTCAAAACAAAATAACAGAGATGGACTGCTATACAAATATGGTGAAGCTCATGCTTCTAACTGAGTTGTGAGGCTTACGATTTGACTTCTTCCTGGAATAATTTGATGTACCTGAAATAGTATCACCTCCAAAACTTGTTAGTGATTTAAAGAAAGTACATAGTTCACTAACCTTTCCACTCACGACTGATTCCTCTACCACCAAGAATATATTCCTAACCGGTTTTCGATCTAAGTACTCCGTAGAAATATCAAAAGCATCGATAGGTTCCGAAATCATCATAATATTTTCTTTCTTCGGAGTTGTAAGAGAGTTCTTCTTGACAAACGTTTTCAACTTCCCATTTTCGATCAAGGGATGTGTTTTATTTTTCAATGCCACACAATCTTTTGTGTCGTGCCCAACATCATCATGGTACTTATAATATCTATTGCTTTTGTTTTCCCTCGATTCCGTATTAGGAGTGGTTTGCGGAACTGTATATGACTTCGAACTCTGTCAAAAATTGTTGTTACACACTCTGTGAACTCAACGAAATGTGTTGGTCGGACTCACTTGTTGGATATAGGTTGCATATTTTGCTGTGTGTTCACAAGTTATGTATTCACCCTCGACTTCAGAGGTGCTTGAGTTGGTACTCAAGGTCGGACAATAGCTGTTGGAAGTAAATTGTTACGTGTCACCTTCAGAGTTTGGTGGAACTAATTTTGCTCAACCTGTGCCATGGAATTCATTTATGACGCTTATGTTTACTCCACTAAAATTATTTTCTCTACTTGATTCAAAATATCCCAAATGTCATGGCTTGTCTCCCTGCGGCGTTATCTTTCATTATATTAAGGAGAAGTCATATTCAGAAAGATGTTAATGTTACTTTATCTTCACAACTCTCCATGCCAGTCTTAGCCTTGATTAAACGATTAGTGTAATCTTAAATACTCTCTTTTACTTTCTGCCTGCAATAAATGATTGTATCACCATATGCACATAATGTTTTACTCCCAAAAAATATTGGCAAAAAATATACCGTAATATGTCAAACATTTTAATACAACCTTTTGGCAGACGATTGTACCATTTTGAAGTTATGTTCTTTAATGTTTGGGAGAAGGCCCTACACAAAATATTTGTCATTATCATCATAATTAATCATAAAAATTCTTGAATTGTTCGATGTGGCTGTCCAGATCTTGAGTACCATCAAATATTTCTAATTTTGAAATGTCAAACCACTTAGGCCGATGCCCTAAAAAAATCTCCGATGAGAGGGGGGATGACCTCCAACTATGGCATCCCGAAGGGATCTACACATTGGGTGTTGCTTGCTCCATTCCAACAACATTCACAACCCTATTTTATTCCTCGGACCCAAGTCCTTTATTTTCTTGATCGTCCATTTCTCTCCTCGAACCTCTAGTCCGATAAGATGTCTGATAGCCATCTTTTCGCCCCATTGAATCTATTTTCTTATAACTTTATTCGTGTCGGTTATCTTTTTCCATGGAAAAATACTTATCTGAACCGTACAAGGAATAGTCATTGGATTCAGATGACTCATAACAATGCCTAAGTTTCATTTTTATCCTTGAAGAATAACGGTTTGGTTTCTGAAAACTCTCACGCTTATCATCAATTTGAGGAGCATCTTCCATATTTTTTTTTCCAAATATCTACTCTTTTTGGACCTTCGATTTGAGCCTCTTTGAATTCAGAATTGTTTCCTTCTCAGCATTCAACCTTTCGATATCTTCCAAAAGTTCTTTTCATAGAGCTACTGAGGCAGAATCTGCTAGTAGCTCCTCGATATTTTGTTCATTGTTATTCCGTTTGTTAACCACATGCTCTTCGATTAGGAGAGCTCCATATGAGTTTCGGATCACACGATTATTTGTGCAAGCATCTAACTATCCTAAAATTCATGTATCCATTACTCTCAATGTGTCTGAGAATAGAACAATGGTTTTGGAAAATTAATTTCGGGTACCAATGCTATCCCACAGACGACGCCAATGATAGTTCCAAAGTTTTGTTATAGAGGTTATATGTCTGAACAATATTTGTAGTGAGTATTTAGAGAGAGAAACAACAAAAGTAGAGAGAGAAAATGACAAATAGAATAATAAAGCAATGATTGAATAATTATTGAACCCATTTTAAAAAAAAAGGTGTTGCTTTATATTGGTGATGATAAAATTTAATTTAGGGGTAATTATGGAAAATATTTAGTTTATTTGGTATTAAGTTTTTGATAGAATGTAGGGAGAGAAAATATGTGCTAGTATTTAATACTTTTGGAATAGGTCTGACCCATTTAATGTTGTTGGTTGAGCTTTTTATACTCTTTTTTAGATCCATGAGTCATTCAGGTCGGTCCACTTATTCGGGTCAATCTCATGAGCCCCTAGGCCCATAAAACAATGTACAAGGCACTTTGATAAGTCACTAAACTTACATAGCTGGCTGTTTATTCATCAAAGTTTAACTGTATGGTCCGAAATACCCTTCAAAAGAAATTTCGACCCACTTTACTATAAAGAACATCCAAAATTATATAATCCTATCACCTAGCCCCCTTAGCTCTTTCCAAAGTATTTCAAGAGAGCTAATATTGTAAATGATTTCCGAACTACATCCAAAGGAGGTTATCAAGTCTCTTTCTACTGAAAGGCCACGACTTGAAACAATTAGTTTTTAGGACACGTGTCATGTAGTCATTGGGGCTACTAAATGGTTTCTCTCTTTGTAATGGTACCTATTGCTAAAAGAGGATAATGAACTACATTTAATATATTTTCCTAATTATTAACGTTAGTTCATTTTCCTAGTAAAACACTCAAGTGAATCTTCCTTACTCATATATAAGGGTAATTTTTACTATTTCTATTTATATAGTGAGAAACAGATTAATTTTCATAGTTCTAGATTGATAAAAGCTCCAACTTTCATCCAGATTTCTCTTTTGTTCTTCTAGTTTCTTTCAAAGTATGTATATTTATAGCGAGGACTGTATTAATTAAAAGAGGTTGGCTTAATTTTTTCGAGTTACAGGAAGAAAATAGTCAAGCCAGAATTGTTGCCGGATTTCGCTTCTCCGATGACTCAAACTCCAGAACCAGAAAAAAGTTCTCCTTCTGGTAGACAACCCTATATTAAAGTCAACCCCCTTGCACAATCTCCTACCACACTCAATCAATCCGCTCAATAAACTAAGACTCTCTTTGTAAAATTCGTTAGCAATCGTAAACCTTTATCAACTTTCATTGCTTACCAGACTCTTTAAGGCTAAAAATAAGCCTTCCACATCAGAGAAAGAAATGGGGAAACCATCACTACTACTCTTCCAACAACTACCTGAGCTGAGTTTCCTTATATTAAGGAAGATAACCCTAGTACTCAGGTCGTTGACTGAGCAAAGTTGGGACCAGAGATGATAGAAGATAAAAAAATGGATGAAAGTCTTTGAAGACATCAAATTTTACTTGGGACACTTTAAAAAAAAACTCAAGAAAAAAAGGACCCTCTGGTTGAATCCGAACAACTTCTAGAATATCTGGTTGGGTGAGCAGACTCCAATTTCACTAAGGTTAGCGTCAAATACTATACACTCACACAGTTAACTTGGGTAAGCTTCAGATTAAGTGGGGGTTTTCCGAATCAATTAAAGTCAGGATTCCAATCATTGAAGAGACTGTGATGGATTGTAAAGCAGAATAGCTGGAGGTGTACCCCAGAAATTATGAGATATTTTCACTTAATGAAACTATACCCAACTCAATTAAGCCCTAACGCTTTATTTACACTTTTGGCCAATTCTTAGCTTCAAAGCTATCAAAGATTCTGATGCCTATGGAGAATTTGCCGTTGTGGCTGGTTTGTGTCGAAATGGTAACATTACCATCTACTATTTTACCATGGGAAATGACTATAAAGTAGTCAATGATTTACTGGAAGTTGAAAAACCTTGGAGAACCTAGTTTATCTTTATCCGTGGTGCTTGGGAAACTGGAAGAAATATTACCTCTAAGGGAAATTCGAGTATGCTTACAGTATACTGGAAGTCCTCATGTAAATACTTTTTTTAAAAAGATTTCTTTTGTTGTTTGGATATTGGTTTTTACATTAGATTTACTTTACAGTGTTTTAAAAGCTATTTTCCCAGCACCTTGAAGATGGGAAAGTAACTTTCACCAAACTGCATCAGTGGGTATCCAAAAAATGGTCAAATGGATTTAATAAATGTTTTACCACAAGAAATATGGGAGAGATCACCTATGGAGAAAAAATCTGATTCGTGAGCTCTCATGGGAACAGTTCACTACCCCTCCCCGGTCTTCTGATATTCTTAAGAGGACCGAGTAAGCTGATGGATTTTTTTTCCTACCATCCAGAAATAGAACTCTCGGTAATCTGGATAAGATTAAGAAACATAAGAAGAAGGAGGAGGAGGAAAAAGAATAGTCACCATCTTAAGTCATTCTTGAACTAGGAAGCATGGGGCCTCCGGATGAAATCGATGCAGCTCTATTGGAAGTTGTGACAGTTATTGTGGGGGAGATTAAAGATCCCTCAAAATATTTGATTGTTAAGAAGAGGGGGCAGCAAAAAACTAAAGATAACAGTGATAAAAAGAGGGAAAAAAGAAAACTAATATTGGTTTGAAGATCATACTTCGATCTGAAGCTCCTCATACCATTACTTGTATTGAAATTCCTCCTGGAGTATAAGTGTTTGTTGATCCTTCTTCACTTTTACTTCGTGCTGTTGATAGACCCTCTTTCAAAGATGTCGATCAACTAGATGACATTTTGTCTTTAATTCATCAGAGCCATTCAAAGTTAACCCATTTGAAGGCATTTTGTCTTTAATTCATCTGAGCCATTCAAAGGTAATCCATTTGACGGTATTTTGTCTATAATTCATCTGAGCCATTCAAAGGTAATCCATTTGAAGGCATTTTGTCTTTAATTCATCCAAGACATTTAAAAGTAATCAATTTGAATGCATTTTGTCTTTAATTCATCTGCGCAATTCAAAGGTAATCCATTTCAAGGCATTTTGTCTTTAATTCATCCGAACCTTTCAAAGGTAATCCATTTGAAGGTATTTTTCTTTAATTCATCCGAATAACGCAAGAACACTTGTAATGGAAAAGGATGATATATTGAATAAAATCCAGACACCTCATTAAAACCTTATCGCGCCACCATGGTAGGAAATAGTATGCCCTCAAATATTTACATTGAAGTAAAGTAAAATAAATATTTACAAGATGAATTTATTCTAAGTATAAACTGATGTGTTAAACATTCCAAGAGTGCTTTACAATGTTGCCTTCCTTGTCTAGAAGCTTGTACGTTCCTTACTTGACTCTTTCATATACGATGTATGGTCCGTCCTAGTTTAAGCTAGCTTTCCGAATCTCTTTTCCTTAGTGTGTAAGAACACTTTTCATAATAATTTATCTCAAACTTGAAAATCTATTCTTCTTACTTTAGATGTAAACCTTCTCCTCATCAAGAATTGGAAATGCATAGTTCTTAGATGAGCTTTCACTCTTCTTTCTTCAATTAAATCCAACTGAGCCCTCATTGCCATCTCATTATTTTCTTCGGAATAATTTTAAACTCTGGAAGAAGGAAGAGTAGATTCTATAGGTGTAATCACACCCATCCCATCAAATAGAGCGAATGTAGACTCGTGAGTGACTGTGTGAGGAGTTGTTCAGTATGCATATCATACTACTTGTAAGTAACTTGGTCATTTCCCAGCCGCTCCCTCTAAATTATTTTTCAAACCTGTTAATTTTTTTTGATTTTCCACTTCACCTTGTCCATTGGCTTGAGGATGAAAGGACAAGGGAAACAATGTTAAATTACTCTTGATGTACAAAACTCGTCCATATCTTTGTTGTCAAATTGAGGACCATTATCTGTAGTATTGCGCTTGGGAATATTAAATCGGCTGCTTATGTTGGAGAGGATAAAGTTTATCACTACTTTAGATGTTATTCCGGATAAAGGTGCAACTTCTACCCACTTGGAGAAATAATTTATTGCCACAATTATGGTACGATAGCCCGTAGAAGGCATCAGAAGGGGACGACTAGATTAAGTCCCCATTTATAAAATGTTATTGGTTCGGACACAGATTCAATGGGGAATGCTAGTGCATGGATTGCATTTCCATAACTTTAACAAGGATCACATCTCTTCACCAAATATTTAGCATCTACCATGATGGTAGGCCAATAATATCCTACTAACAAGACCCTTCTAGTCAAAATTTTATAGCTACAATACGTTGATCGTTATACATCATGTAGTTTTAACAGAACACTTTAAGATTCATTGGATCTGAGGCTACATAGCAAAGGAATGCTGAAGGAGTCTTTTATAAAGAACCCCCCATCAAAACTAGAAATCCACGAGCCTTGTATTTTATCTTTTTGGCCAAACTCTTGTCTGGAGGTAAAACTCTATCAATGATAAAGTCTTGAATCTCATTTCTCCAGTCTTTAGAGAGCATGTCTGATATATATAAACTTTCTCCCACTTCACCCTTCATTTCTGCGGTTGAGGCTATGGAAGGGCACTCTTGCACAAGAATCCAAGGATACACTTCAGAATAAGCTATAGTGGCTAAGTAATCAGCCATAAAGTTTTCTGATGTTGTTACATGCTCATATTTGACATGTTTAAACCCAACTGTGATCTCTTTTAACACTTCTAAATACTTTATCAATTGATCTTTCCTGGTTTCAGATTTCCTATGTGCTTGATGAATGAGTAACTGTGAATCACTTATCAATCAGACTTTTTTGACATCGAATATTTGAGCTCATTTTAATCCATTTATTGTTGCTTCATATTATAACTTATTATTGGATACTCTGAAGCCAAAACATATATCCTAGTCATGGAATCACCATAGGGAGAGATTAGGAAATTTCCAGCTCCACATCCTATTGTACTAGATCCACCATGAGTTAAGATCACCGATTTCTTCTTACACCATCTGATTTGTGCTTCTTCATAAGGCCTATTGGAGTGAAATTCCACTAAATGTTAGACACAGGGTGCGATTTAATTTCAGTTCGGGGCACAAAGTTAATATCATAATCTCCCAGTTCAACTGACCACTTAGTCATTTGCCCCTATATATCAATGTTCTGTAGCACAATTCTTTAATGGAAAAGAAGTTCGAACCGTGATAAAGTGTTCCTGAAAGTAAGGCCTCATTTTTCTGGCAGCTATTACCAATTCCAAGGCTAATAAATTTAACTTTAAGTACCACTTTTCAGCTTCCAACAATGTTTTACTTATATAATACACATGGCGGGGATAATTATCAACTTCTCGTACTAATATTGCACTCACAACATACTTTGATATTGCCAAATACATATAAAATCTTTCTCCATCTACAGGTTTAAATAATGTTGTGGGTGAGGATAAGTGTCCTTTTATCTCAAGGAAAGCTTGGTCACAATTTTGGGGATCAATTGAAGTTTTTAGTATTTCTTAAAACTTAGAAAAACTGTACGCATTTTTCCAATGACCTTGAGATAAATTTGTTCAATGTTGCCAACCTTCCAGTTAATACCTGAACTTATTTAGTATTCTGAGGTGGATCCATCACTAACAAAGCATTTCAAGTTGGATCCCCTTTTCACTTATAATGTATCCCATAAATATTTCGGATCAAACACCAAAGGTACATTGCTCCGGATTTAAATTTAAGTTGACGGTTTCTAAGTTAGAAAACGTTTCTTGGAGGTTGGATAAGTGGTAT
The DNA here is from genome assembly GCA_036936605.1 of Limnanthes douglasii subsp. nivea. NCBI lineage: Eukaryota > Viridiplantae > Streptophyta > Magnoliopsida > Brassicales > Limnanthaceae > Limnanthes > Limnanthes douglasii. The sequence goes on from JAUPFV010000002.1 coordinate 160,607,543, forward strand.
TCCTGCTTAAGGCTCTTAACCGTCATGTTATTGACATAAACTTTGACATTTCTTCCAATATGGCTAGCAAACGCCATATTAACCAATCATTGATAAGTGGCTCCATCATTCTTCAGCCTGAAAGGCATCACTTTATTACAATGAAGCCCCTTAACAGTGATAAAAATAATGTGATATTGATCATTCAGATCCATTTGTATTTGATTATACCCTGAAAAAGCATCCATAAATGATAACAACTTGTTCCCCGATGTGGAATCTACTAGCTGATTTATCCGGGGTACTGGAAATTGATCATTGGGGCAAGCTCTATTAAGGTCTGGAAAATCAATGCACATAGGCCATTTTCCATTTTCCTTTTTGACTAGGACCAGTTTAGTTGTCCAAATAGGGTACTGAAATTCTTTAATATGTCCCACCTTTGTTAACCAATCTACTTCTTGGACTGACTTCAAATATTTCTATGGAAACAGATCTTCTTCTCTGTACCACCGACCCTACATCGGATCTAACAGACAGTTTGTGACTAATCATGTTTGTCGGTACTCCTGCTACATCCTCGTTACACCAAGGATAATAATTTTCCTTCAACTCTAATGATAATTTAGATCCGACCCTGACGCTTTTACCTTCTGCCAAACGATGAACTTCAACTTCTTCAACTGGGATTACAACACTAGGAGCCTCCCTTGGATCATCTATCTCGTTTTATTTGGCAAAAGACTTCATTAACTGCTATTCTTTGTCAACTTTCCATGCTTCTAAAAATATTTGTAGATAGTATTTAGAGATGGAAACATGAAAAATATAGAGACAAAATGACAAATAGAATATTAAAGCAATAATTGAATAATTATTGATCCATTTTCCCCAAAAGGGGTGTTGTTTTCTATTGGTGATGATAAAATCTAATTTAGGGGTAATTGTGGAAGATCTTTAGTTTATTTGGTATTAATTTTGGATAAAATATAGGGAGAGAAAGGATGTTCTAGTATTTACTACTTCTGGAAAAGGTCCAACCCATTTAATGTTGTTGGTTAAGCTATTTATACGTTTTTTAGATCCATGAGCCATTCGGGTCGGGCCACTTATTTGGTCAATCTCATGAGGCCGCAATCCTATAAACCAATGTAGTAGGCACTCAGATGAGTCACTAAACTTACCTAGTTAACTACTAATTCATCAAGTTTTAACTGTATGGTCCGAACTACCCCTATAAAGAAATTCCGGCCCACTTTACTTAAAAGGACGTCCAAAATGATCCGATCCTATCTTAAGTACAAGCGGTGGATTCATAAATTACATGATTATCCTCCTTTTATGACTATGTTACCACATTACTTCACTAATCTAAAATATAGTTACTATTTATTGCACAAATCTCTCTGAATATTACATACTTGTTTGGTTTCTTTACAAGACTTTCATAAAAACTAATTATCCTTTTTGTTTAATCAATTTAACTTATCCTTCCAAATATTTCACTCTCTTATTAACTTTAGAGCTCAAAAATCCCTCTGGACTAAGTTTATGTTTTTAATTTACTGTGCGAAGAGTTTACCAACTATTGTCTATAAACTATAAGCTCTAGAATTTGGAAAAGGCTTATAAACATCACAATTTTGGTTGAACTCTACATTTATTGGAAAGTGGGAGATGGAAATATTGATTTCTCGACTGAAAAATAGTGCTCGGATCAACCATTTATCATCATGTCTAGCACTAAGGATAACTCTTGGTATCAGGCTAATAAAATTAAATCATATTGGATAAATTATCAATGGAACTACACCCAGCTTACCTACATGGTATTGTACGCAAATATATAAAACAAATCAGTAAAATCAAGTTGAATTCTGTATCTAAAGACTCCATTAAATGGTCTCTTTCAAAAACATGGAATTTTATCACAAAAAGCACATGGAATACAATCACAATAAAAATAAATTTATCTAACTTGTTCAATGATGTATGGAATAATATTACACCTCTTAAATGCTCATTTATTCTTTCGACAATCCTAAACAACTTGATTCAAGTTGATTTTATTCTCTAGCAGAAATCATTCACCATGGCTTCTAAATTCAAGTTTTGCGAGAACTTAGAAACTATTCATCATCTCTTTGTAAAGTGTAATGTTGCTTGAGAGGTGATGTAGCTACGACTGCGGACAGACTGATTTCTCGGTCATGTATTGTAATTGGGTCAAATAGGTACTCCAATCGAAGATTTTGACGACCCCGTTAGATTTAAAAAATATGACTTTGTCATAATGTTGGATACCCTAATTCGATCTATAAAACCTTGAAAAGCTAGTTTTTATATTTACGCATTATGTTTATTTATTTGTTTTATTCTAAGATATTTGTGTAATTTTCTTTATTTGGGATTAGGGGTTTGGACAGGTTCCATATAAAGCATCTTATACCTAATTTTTTCCGTCAGACTTTTATGAATCAAAATTGAGTTTTTCTCTAAGTCTCTCGTACTCTAACTTAGGGTTATGGTATATTTGTTCTCTGTTTCGTCTTCTTATTTCTTGTGTCTGTAGCCATTTGTTCTACCTCTCATATAGTCGTCACCATATTGGTAATAAAAGGCGCATCAATCGACATAATATCAGGAGAGATAGTTCATCATAATTCTATGATAACACCAATTGATTATGTCACATATGTTGGTCAATGGAAGTCCTCGAGGTACGGTGGTCACGCACATGGTATGGTACTTCTTAATTGGCTCTTTCAAACAAATATATATTTTAACTACTTGCTAGAGAGTTCACGGATATTATACTATACAATGATGATCGCTATTTAGCGCTTGAGTGTTGTATACTTGTCCATTGTCTTGTAGAGTATGAGAATAACGAGGATAAGATTTTACTACATGGGATCTGGAAGAAGCATACTATCTTGCTGAAGATGTTTTCCTCACGCATTCCCCATTTATGTGGATTTGTACGTAGACATAGTATTTCACAAGTTGGATACGAGTTACCGTCTCTTCTTTCAGTGTCTGCTGCTGATTGTTTGTTATCACTAAGTGGAGTTATTTTTATTTTTTCAAGAACATACTTCTACCCTGTATATGGCACGGTTGCAGTTGCACTCATTCGACATATTTTCAAGACCCATAGACTCTGCAAAGTGCAATGGAATTGGAGATACGCCAAGATTTAAGTGGAAATCAACATGTTGCGAGGATAATGCCTCAGACATTTTTTACAACATTGGCGCCTGTAGTCTCAAGAGATTCTGTTGTCTTTATGAAAGCAGCAGATTGTCAGCGGGATTCATCAGGAGGTGGGATAATGATACAGAGTAAACGCATAGAAGCCTATATAGGGGAAACCCTAATTTTCTTTATCAAAATTCAAATCCATTACATTGTAAACAAAGTCTGTTTAAATAAGAGTTCGAATAAAAACACTAATACAAAAATACCAAAAATACCCTAAAGTAATAAAAAATCAAAATAAAATAGTAAACGACTCCGAAATAAGGTGCTGTGGGTCAAAATCGGACACCGGGAGCTCCAGAACTGTCAATTTGCTGCATTCTTCGGGTGACCGTCTGTCTTCATAAATTCCAACGCTAATCTATATGCATCATCCCCTCCGAGGTAGAGAAGATTCGCCCTCGAATCAGAACCAGTCTCTAACTCATAAGAGTCACATGCATAAGGAATCAGATGCTTAACATTAAAGACATCAGACGTACAGACATGGTTAGGCAAGCGCAACCGATAAGCATTCGGGTTGATCCTCTCCACAATCTCCACAGGTCAATCTTCCGGGCGGCCAGTTTGTTGTACTCACCGGTAGGGTACCGAGCCTTGGTTAGAACTGCCCACACATAGTCACGAACTTCGAACTGTACAGGACGACGATGATGATCCGCTTGAGAATTATACTTGACGGTGCTCAAGACAAGCTGATCGTATGTCTGCTGGTGGGTTTGGCGAATCTGCGAGACAACCTCATCAACAGTTGTGTGAACACGAATTTTACTGGGCAGGGCGAGCAAGTCGACAGGACCCTGGGGCACAACACCATACATCACCTGGAAACGAAAAAGACCCGTCGAGCAGTTAAGGCCATGGTTGTGGGAAAACTCTGCTTGCTGTAGGCGCTGATCCGACGCCTTTGGGTGATCTCCCACCAGGCTGTGCAACAAGTTACAGAGGGAACAATTAACCACTTCTGTCTGACCATCAGTCTGGGGGTGGTAGGCACTACTGAAACTGAGCTGCGTATTCATTATGCGCCATAAGATGCGCCCGAAATGACTCACAAACCTGGTGTCACAGTCATAAATAATAGTACTAGGGAGGCCATGAATGCGATAAATCTCTCGAAAGAAAATATGTGCGACACACACTGCATCAGATATCTTTCTACATGGGATGGAGTGTGCCATCTTAGAAAAACGATCAACCAACATAAAAATAGAGTCGAATCTGCGCTGAGTCCGGGGTAATCCAAGAACAAAATCCATACTGATGTCGGTCCAGGGCTGAGTAGGAATTGACAACGACAAATAAAGACCCGAATTCGTTGATGTTCCCTTGGCCAACTGACACACTCGACAACGAGAGACATAACGCCCAACTTCCTTACGCATCGAAGGAAAAAAATATGATGCGTACAGGAACCGGTATGTCCTATCACGGCCCACATGACCTCGGCATGCAGCTCCTTGATCAACTGAAGACGCATGCTACAGTCAGGGATACACAACTGTACCCCACGAAAGAGAAATCCATCCTCCATTAAGAAATCAGATTGTGTCCCCTGCTGAATCAGTTCAATAACCCGAGAGAAGTACGAGTCAGTAGCATAAAGGTCATCAAAAGAATCAAAGCGAGGAACCTGAACTCGCATTTCAGTCAGAAGATTGTGACGACGGCTCAGAGCATCAGCAACCCGATTTGTAATACCGGCCTTGTGCTTGATGACAAAAGTGAACTGCTGTAAGTAAGCTATCGAAGAAGCGTGTCTTTGAGAGACCTTGTCATGGCTGCCAAGATACTTCAAAGAGTCATGATCAGTATATAGCACAAATTCAAGCTGAAACAAATAATGGCGCCAATGCTTGATAACCTGAACCACAGCATAGAATTCAATGTCATCTGTACTAAATCGCAGCTTAGCACTCGCAAGTTTTTCACTAAAGAAAGCCACAGGACGCCCCGACTGGGAAAGACCTGCCTCAATACCAAATATAGACGCATCACAATGAAGCTCAAATGGCTGGGAAAAGTCGGGCAGCACCAGAATAGGTGCAGTGGTGAGACGCCTTTTAATCTCTGCAAACGCCGCATCACCCATCCTCTGATCATTCAAATTTTGTATCCTTCATGCAGTCCGTAATCGGGGCCATAACACTGCTGAAATGGGGAATGAAACACCGATAAAAAGAAGCTAAACCATGAAAGCTGCGAACCTCAGTGATGGAAGTAGGTCAAGGCCACTGGTCTACTGCAGCAACTTTGCTTGGATCAGCTCGTAACCCTTCAACAGAGACAATATACACCCAAAAATTGGACAGATGGGGAGATAAACGAGCATTTGGCAGCAGCACCATAAAACTTATTCCGACGCAGAACCAATAACACCTCACGTAAGTGGGACAAGTGCACAGAAGGGTTAGTGCTATAAATCAGAATATCATCGAAGTAAACAACAAAACATTTACCAATGAAAGGTCTTAATTCCTGATTCATGACACGCATGAAAGTGCTCAGCGCGTTAGACAGGCCTAACGGCATCACCAGCCACTCGAACAGTCCCTCACGTGTCTTAAACGCAGTCTTCCACTCATCACCAGGACGAATCCGAATCTGATGGTATCCACTCTTCAAATCAAGCTTTCTGAACACCGAAGCACCACCCAAATGGTCTAAAAGATCATCTAGACGAGATTTAAGAAACCTGTAGCGAACAGTGATCTTGTTAATAGCTCGGCTGTCCACACACATACGCCAGGAACCATCTTTCTTCGGTGTCAGCAACGGTGGAACTGCACATGGACTGAGACTTTCTCGAGCATGCCCCTTCTCCAACAAATCCTCCCCCTGTCGACGTAATTCCTCATGCTCTTTCGGGCTCATGCGATAGTGGGGCCGATTTGGAAGAGCAGCATCGGGAACCAGGTCGATTTGATGTTGAATATCCCTTAGATGAGGTTACTCGGGGGGAAAATTCTCAAGAAACACATCTGCAAACTCCTGCAAAAGAGACTAAACTGCAGGGCTAGGGTCCGCACGAGAATCAGTCACAACAGGATCACAAAACAACAAGAAGACCACACCAGCTTCTTCCATGGCCGCCTGAAAAGGAGCACAGGACAACAAGGTCGTCACCCTGCAGGGCTAGGGTCCGCACTAGAACAATCTTCTTACCCCGAAGAAAGAATTAATAAGTATTCGCACGACCATCATGCATAACAGACAAATCATACTGCCAAGGGCGGCCAAGCAATAAGTGACAAGCGTCCATAGGCACTACATCACAAAACACCTCATCCCGGTATGTCTGCCCTACAGAAAATGATACAAGCACATGTTGAGACACAATGATATTAGTACCTTTACTCAGTCAGGCCAGCTTGTATGGCTTGGGGTGCGACTCTGATTTCAACCCGAGCTTCGAAACCGCTGTCTCGGAAATTACATTCCCACAGCTACCAGCATCAATAATGAAGGTGCACATCTTACCGCTAATTGTACAAGTGGACTGAAACACATTATTCCACAGCCAATCACTCTGATCAGGAACACGAGGGGAAATGAAATTGCGTTGTACCACCAGAACTGCACTAACATCACCAGTAACAACCTCCTCCGCGACCTCAGTCACATCATCATCATATGTATCAAACTTTGGGAGACCATGAGGAACAATGGGGGCCTGTTCAAACGCATCGTGAGAGAAAAGACCCCTAGCACCCGAAACATTCGGACACTCTACCTGACGATGCCCTAACTCACCATATCCAAAGCAACGTAACTTACCAGCAAAACGGGTGGTCACACCAATGGGAAAAATGGGAACGGTTGGATGGCTGGTCGCACCAATGGGAACAATGGGAACGGTTGGACGTGGAACTGGTGCGGGCGCTGAGGTCCTTGTATGAGCACCAGTTCATATGCCAATCTGGGTCCGTCGAGCCAACTATTTTTCTGCCTGGAGGGCACGCCGATGAGCTTCCGAATCAGACAACGGGTCGAACATGTTCAACACATCCTGGAGTTGAGGGCACAACCCCCCAATATAGCGAGATACCCGCTGATGTGTTGATTCGTTCAAATCTGTACGAACAAGAAACTGAAAGAACTCCTCCGTATACTCGTCCACAGAGCGTGACCCTTGACGAAGATTCTGGAAACGCTCGAATAATTCTCGCTCGAAATTGTAAGGCAAGAATGCCTTGCAGATTTTCTTCTTGAATTTCTTCCAACTATGTACTTGCTCCTTGCATTCACGCGCACGGATCTTTTTCACCTGCTGCCACCAAGCTTGTGCCCTGCCGCGCAGGTGGATGGTAACAAAAGCTACCCGTCTCTCTTTAGGAACCTCCTTGAAGTCTAGCACCTCCTCAACCTGGGATAACCAATCGATAAACTCCTCCGCCCGAAGGCCACCATCAAAGTCAGGAATGTTGACCTTAAATCCAAGATCCCAGCGGCGGTCCTGATAAGCATTCCGTTCTGGCCTTTCTCCAAAAGGGTTATCGGGACCTTGAACCTCCATACCGGGTTGCCTGACAGTACGTTCAGCCATCTGACGGGAAAGATACTCGACTTGACGGCACAGGTCAGCATTCTCGCGATCTCCGAAATCACTTGCATCTCCTTCTACAGCAACGCCGCTGCGACCTCTGGTTCTTCCTCGCACCATCTCGCAGGACTGCCTGTGTCTGATACCAATATGATACAGAGTAAACGCAGAGAAGCCAATATAAGGGAGACCCTAATTTTCTTTATCAAAATCCAACTCCATTACATTGTAAACAAAGTCTGTTTAAATAAGAGTTCGAATAAAAACCCTAATACGAAAATACCAAAAATGCCCTAAAGTAATAAAAATTCGAAATAAAATAGTAAACAACTCCGAATGCCCAAAAAACGCCATATGTCACGAGCAAAATTGGTGATTTGTAATCATGGCGTCGTTCTCTTTGAAATAAGGTGCTGTGGGTCAAGATCGGACACCGGGGGCTCCGAAACTGTCAATTCGCTGCATTTTTCGGGTGATCGCATATCTTCATAAATTCCAACGGTAATCTATCTGCATCAGATACTTCATCATGTTTTACATTGGCTAGTTACAAGCTATGTCCGAAAACATTCTGGATCCAATGCGCGGTTTGACAAGTTGTTTGAAAAGTTTGCATGGATTTGAAAATCAAAAGCCAAAATGATATAGATAAACTCGTGGAAAATGAAAAGCTGACATATTCGAAAGGATTTACGGAGAGAAAAATGCGTGTTAGTGAATTTATTGGCATGAGGGTCAAGACGTTAAGCTATTGATCAAGACCAAGGTTATAGCGGGTGGCGAGGAAATCATGTATGGTGATGTCGAGATTTGGTGATAACTGTGTTGTGACACTTACAAGATCAATGGTACATCACTTATGGTAAATCAGAATGGAATAAGTTGATGGAGGAATGTTTATCAAAATTGAATCTTTACTCAGAGGAGACATGAGAAGGCTTCAAACATACTTTGAGTTGGTTAAATCAGTGGGCTTGCTTGTGATCTTTTGCATTTGTAAACTGCATCCCTTGGGACGAACAGTTCCTTGTTGAGTCGCTATATGTTTTCACTCTTTACATTGCCTATTATACAACTGTCCACTTGTTACATGAAGAAGATATGTATGGAAGCAGTATTTCTTCAGTTCGTCCTGGCTAAATGATTGATGAAGTGTGAGATTATATCATATGTGACGGTCATGTCCCAGCAGCATAAAAAATACCTCATTCCCTTCTCCATAAGATGCAGTAGGCTTTGGGTTTAGTAGATCATATGAGTTTACCAAATATTGTATTTTTGCTTACGAAACTAATTTGGATAAAAGGAACTACTGTCATTATTGATCAACGTTTAGGCATTGTATGTTGATTGTATCGCTCTCAATGGTACAATTTCTGATATTTGATATTCCAGCGTATGAATTCGAGGTCGAATTATTCCCAACCGGGGAAGAATGATGTAGCTACAACTGTGGATAGACTGGTTTCTCGATCATATTTTGGAATTGGGTCAAACAGGTACTTAAATCAAAGATTTCGACGAACCCTTCAGATTTTAAAACTGTGACTTTTGTCACAAAGTTTGATACCCAAATTCGGTCCACAAAATGTTGAAAAACTATTTTTTATACTTACGTATTATTTTTATTTATTTGTTTTATTTTAAGACATCTATGTAATTTTCTTTATTTGGGATTAGGGTTTTGGGTAGGTACTATATAAAGCATCATACCTTATTTTTTCCATCAGACTTTTATGAATCAAAATTAAATTTTTCTCTAAGTCTCTTATACTCTAACCTAGGGTTAGGGTTTATTTTTTTCTCTATTTCATCTTTTTATTTCTTGTGTTTGCAGCCGTTTATGCTACCTTTCAAATAGTCGTCACCAGGAGGTCTGTAGGTTCTGTAGTGATGTTATGAATCTTGCAATAACTAGAAACACAATCCTTCCTTATATGATTAGAAATTGGTTCCGGTCAACTAAAAATGACGTTCATATGAGAACCATTATTGCTCCTATTATATGTTGGGAAATCTGAAAATCAAGGAATAAGTTAAACATAATGAGATCCTCATCAATGTTAAAACTATAATTGAGCAGATTCAACACATCATTTCCTGTCTTGATTGTGCTAATATCATTAAGATAAATCATTGGGGTCAAAACATAAAAGTTGTTTATGTTCTTGGTTGTTTTCACCATCTAAATACTCCAAGAACGTTTCTTTATCTCAAATGGAGGTTGGTTCAAGTGAGTGGATTAGATTAAATAATGATGGGTGTCAATCTAGCTGGGGAAGCCGGTGAATGGGGTTTAGTTAAAAATAGTAAATGAGCTTTTTTTGTTACTATTGGTAGAACATATGGGAAACAATTCTCTATTATCGCAGAGTGTAGGGCCTTACTAGATGGCCTCATCATATGCAACTCTCACGAGATTGATCAGCTTGATATAGAGTCTGATTTTATGCTTTTAATTGAAATGTTAGCTAAAGGCAAGGATCTGTGACCCTTAGATTCTTTACAATATTGCTAGAGATCTTTAATCACTTCAAATATGAAGTTATCTCATGTATATATGGAGCAAACCCATGTTGCAGACTGGTTAATTAATTGGGCCCTTAAATCTAAAGAAAAATTTAAATTTAATCAAAACTTAATTTCTTCTCCTTTAAGAGCTATTACCTTTCTAAAAAGTCGTGGAACTTCCTACCCAAGGATGGAAGACTGAAAAATTTCTGGTCTCTGAGATGATAGAGTTATTTGTCGTATTAACAATCAACATCTATCTTCTATGTTCTAAAATTCAAAATTGCTTCGATTGTATATCACCTTATATATTAAAGCAAGGCTACTTGATTTTCTCTTGGTTTAGTGTCTTAATTAGGTAGGATACAACATTAATAAGAGTATTAACATCAAATTTCTAGGTTATAGGAAATGTGAACACATGGAATTTAATGAATTTTTGGAGTTTCTCTTGTCAGTTTCCTTATACCATTCAATTCCATTGACTTTGGAATTTTAATAAAAAAACAAAATTTTAATTAAAAAATATATAACATGATTTTTATTAAAATTTATTTTAGTAATTCGTGAAACGTGACGTTGTTTTATTCACTCTACGAACATGAGGGCCGCATGATCATATTAGTTGTCAGTACATAAAACCAATGCCTGAACTTTCGTATTTGATAGCTAAATAAACGAAATAAATAGTTTTGGCGACATAAAATAAAGAAAACCAAGTACGTAGTAGTTGTTTGGCTGTACTGGCATCCCGACAAAATGCTATTTTTCACAACTACTTTTAGCGATCGGCTATTTCTTTAATACGTGCCATGTCCTATATCTTCTTTTTTTTTTGGATACAAAAAGATATCTAAAGATACGGATATGTCATTTTGTTCACAGACTTTAAGTTTTTAAATAACCAGGAATATTTTTAATAATATATATAGACATGATATAGAATAATGCACAGTTGATGATAAAACCATCGCGAAAATTTATTGTCTTGTTTTTCTTCGAAACTATATATATAAATTTCATGCAATTACTTCATTATAAACGATTTCACAACCGATATATATATATATATATATATATATATATATATATATATATATATATATATATATATATATATATATATATATAATCCAATCTAAAAGTTTACAACTTGTTCATTACAGAAACAGGATTGATTGGTTAAGCATTTCTTAACTAAGTAAAACTACATTGTGTAGTTAACTTATACATATATAATCAATCTAATCCTAGCAATTTTGCTGCCTTATTTCACAACCGATATATATGGACAATAATAATACATAATTATTCGTAGTAGAATAATTTACTCATACAATAGAATAAATTATTTTAAACTAATTACAAAATATATAAATATATATTTATATACAATATTCTATTTTTATGTATATTTATATTATGTTACATAAGCTATAATTGAATTTACTTACCATTCAATTATAGCTTATGTGACATAGTATAAATATACATAAGAATAATATATATATTTATATTTATATTATGTTTATGATATTATTGTTTTTGAATTCGTTATATTCTTAAGCATTTTTATTTTTTTAAATCATACCAAACTTTTAGTGATAAATTAGAAATTACAAAGTGTTTACAAAAAACTCAAAACTAAGTTTTAGTAATTGATAGATCTAACCCTAAAGATGCGAGGGGAAAACAATTGGGATTTCATTTAGCGTCTAATTTTGAGAACACTAAAGTACTGTCTAAAGACTTCTTATCCGATTTCGATTTTTTTTTTCTCTTTTATAGTTAATGGAATCCAACTTGATGCATGCCTGAATTCACCGGCGGATTTACTATAGGGCTAGGGGGGGGGGGGGGGGGAGGGGGCCCCAGCCTCAAGGAAGATTAGTATTGGAAAAAAAATTTATTTTCGGAATTTTTAAAAAAGTTATGTTTAAAATGTTTGATCAATGGTCAAACGGTGTCGGTTTTGGCTGAAATTTGGACAGCATGTTTGGGACATATAAAGCTTCAATATGTCCGGTTGGATTGTTATTTGATGCTACGGTTCAGGAGAAATCATTTTTGGAATAGTGGAGTAGTTTTTGTAATATTATTCATTTTTGTTTCTTTTTTGTTAGTTTATTATGTTTAAAATTGTTGGTGGGTTGTAGATATTTATTATATTGAATTGGATATACTTTTACCTTCAACTTATCATAATAGTAGAAGTGTTTTTGGTGGAATCTTCATAAGTCTCGTGGTCTTTTACTCTTCAGAACGAAGTGGTCTTTTCATATAAATATTCTGGTTGTTGATTTATTTTACCGTTGATTTATTTTGTTAATAAATCGGTTGTTTTATTATTTGGTTGGTTGTTTTGAAGTTAATCTCGCTTGTGGTTGATATACTATTATTTTGGTCTAATAGTTGGTATTAGAGCTCCATACCCAGACGAAAACGTGATATGGATGAAATTCTTGGGTGTCGAAGATGATGAACCATCAGTCATGCTCATCAAACAGAGTGACTTTATTAGAGTGTATAAAGATAGTGTCACTTAATTAATTGAAGTGAAGCTAAGGAACTTCTAAGATGCTCTGATAAGAGTGAACAAATATATCCATTGTAAAACTTTATGACTTAGATATGAATCATGAAACAACCTAATTAGATGGAGCATTAGGTGAGTCAATTGAGGGGAGGTAAAAGTGGTAGAATTTGTTATGTGCGACCAAATTTCCACGTCGGATAGGTATGAGAAGGATCAATGACAAATAAGTAGGAACATATCTCAACTAGTTTGAAGCCTTTTGATTTTATATATAAATGCTATCACTGGTACTAACTCATATATAAACATAAGATTATTTAGACATATGCCCCATAAATCAAATGTATAATTTTTTTTGTATATTTAATTTCAATAAATATTCATGATTTTCTTAATCAATAAAAATATCAGGATTAATTTATTTTAATATTTCCAGACAAATTATTAAAAAATAAATTAAAAGTACGAGGTGAATGAAAAAAAAATTAAAACATGTCTAATTTATGTTATACTTCAGCCCCTCCTGACCTGGATTCCTGGTTCCGCCACTGCCTGAATTAGTGATTCCCATTATTCACAACTTATTTACTTCTTGATACCTACAAAGAGAGAATAATGAAAGTTTTTATCAAGCCAGAGCTTGCGACCTCGAGGTTATATTAGATGATGAAATATAGAAGAAAACATATATCGTCATCGAGAAATGAAGAGCAATATGAAGGTAGAAACCATTCGTGGTAGAAAGATCACAAATTTGAGATAGGCGCCAAACTTGGATTTTATAGAAAGAAGTTTCCCTGAGCTGCTAAAGCTTTCCACGAGTAACATAATGAAAGGCGAGCTTGAAGGAGAAGAACAAGGGTGAATTCTATGAGCGAATTAGTATCCCAAATACACAAGAAACCCCTTGAGTATTTCTATGGTTATACCATTTATAGTGAACAGAGCTCCCTGTTGAGAAGAATCGATTCCACGAAATAGAGTTGCGATGAAGAAATGGGGTAGAGAAGGGAGTTGAAGTCTCTTCAACATAAATGAACTAAGAAGAATGATGTTACCACTAGTTGGGCTATCCAAATCGATTACTACAGTTCAGGAATGTCGTAAGAAGATGAAAAAGGAAAGCTACGATTGCCAATTTTTTTTAACCAAACTAGCCACCATAAATTGAAGATTTTGCATAATGATGACAGTCCACAACAATTTCAGCAGCTCTGCTACCTTGCAAAACAAAACTTGAAGATGAAATATATGATTGGCAGAAGAACTGCTAGCAAGTTAGTAAAGTTAAATTTTCAGTACATATAAATGAGTGTAGATAATGAATTAAGGCTAAGGGTCAAGTTTCACATATTTGAGGCCCATGCTTTCAAGAAGCGTGATTGCACTCAGCTGAGCAGGGGGTTGAAAATTCTTAAAGACTAACTTCATTTTGCACTTTAGTATCCATTTAGCGAGCCAATCAGTTGTTTTATTCTAGTCTCTAATTATGTGTTTAATATTCATGGAATGATAAATTAGACGTCTACAACAAGATAGAATTGGCTCTAAAGACAAAGAGTAATGACTAGTTTAAAGACAATTAACAAGGATTTGAGAATCTAATTCAATATCTATGTTTGTTAAATGCTAACTCTTACAGATTTGAAGTTCATCCAGAAGATCCATAGCCTCAGACATAATAAGAGTAAACTTAGAATAAAGATGGCCACAACCCATCATTATATCTCTTTTGTAATCCCCGATGAAGTCACCACCATTGAATTTTCTATTTGCAAGACATGATTCATCCGCGTTCAACTTATATTTTCCAGGAATTGGAGAATACCATATAGGAAAGTTAAGCTTCTACTTGTCTTTTGAATGATTGTAGCGTCTTAATTCAATGGTGGCATTTTTATCTTTGGTCCAGTGTTTAGTCTTCAAAGATTAGAAAGATCAAGATTAGATAAAATATGTTTTATATATTTAATAATAGAAATAAAAGTGTTAGGAATTTTCTTGAATTTAGCTCTGTTTCTTCCCTCCCATATGCCCCATCATATGATATGGAAAAAAATTGAACGAATATAGATTTCATGCTTAGAATACCAGAACCAGCTTCTACACAAGTGAGTAATAGTCATATATCTACCAATATTGATACTGAAAATATCACCAAAGTAATACCATATAAACCAAGAGTAATGACAGACCACAAATAGTTGATTAAGAGTTTCACAGTTGTTGCATAACTAGCATTTAGAAGTCATGGAAATGTGTTTTTTCTGAACAATAAAATCAACAACGATCGAGTTGGGAAGGATTTTGCAGTGTAAGAATAACACTTCATAGGAGTAATTATGTTCCAAAGTTTGTTAAATAGGTTAGAATGGTTGTTTTTAACTCTCATGGAGCTCCACGTTTTCTTTGTATTAAATTTTCCATCTTTAGATAGAATCCATATCATAGTATCTTCCTTCTAGTCTTTAACATATAGTTTTATAATTTCCTGAAATTCATAAACATAAAATGATCCAGTAAGTTTGTTTAAGTTTCATGTATTATTGTCCCAAAATGACCAAACTTTAACAAACCTATACCAAGTATTAACAAAAGACTTGATGTATCAATTGTCCACACAAAAGTCCATTTCTTCATTGGCAAGATTCCACTTTATCTTAGCTTCAGCAAAAGTTTTGATCTTTTCTAGTCTTTTCTATATTTGTGAGCCTTTAATAAAGTAGTTGACCTGGAGGGGGTGAATATCTTTGCAGTAGATATTGTGAAGATATTTAAGCCAAAATGATTTTTTCTCTTTAAATCTTAGACATGGCTTGCAAGTTTCTTTAATGTCAAGTAAGTATCTTACATTTAACCATCCTTCACCATAGGGGTTACTAACCTTAGACCAACAATACAAGTGAATGTTTTGTCGTTTCTGATTAGAACCTCATAAGAATTTATTAAAAATTCTCTCAATGCTAATAATTATACCTTTTGGGAGAATACAACAGTGCAACCAGTACATACGAATTTCTATAAGAACATAACTTATTAGAGTAAGTCTACTATTGAATGATAAATTCTTTATCATTCAATAGTAGCAAGGGCTCAAAGTTGCAGTTTCTGTTATTATTGTTTAAGGTAATACCTAAGTAATCTTTAATTACTTATTCTTAAGTAACAACCAGTACATATTCTTTAATATTGTTTCTAATCTTAATTAGCAAGGGCTCAAAGTTGCAGTTTCTGTTATTATTGTTTAAGGTAATACCTAAGTAAGATATAGGAATACTGTTGTTACTGAGACCATAAAGATTAACAATATTCAAAAATTTGGATTGAGGGAGGTTTGAAGATGTAATGATCTTCGTTTTGCCTTGTTGTTGATATTATGACCAAAGATAACTTGATACTTCTGAAGGAAGTTACCAAGATTAGTAATAGTCAAATTCAAACCATTAGTAAAAATAAGGATACTATCAGCGAAGGTAAGGTGCAAAATATGTATATTGTTTTTTGATGAATAATTCATTGTCTTGTTCATTTCATATAGATTGATAATGACTCTTACAATACCTATTCATATATTATAAAAATACTAGGGGACAATGAGTCCCTTGTCTAATATCCATTTTAATTCTTAAATAACCTTTGGATATTAATGAGAATGGATACGTACACATTTCTGATAATGGTCTTAATAATATTGACAAATTTGGACTAAAACCAAAAGCGTGAACAACTTTAGAAATACAGCTACAGCTATGAGACATCCTATCAAAGACCTTAAACATGTCCACCTTAACTAGGATGTTTCTAGCTTTAATCTTTCTATTTAAGTCATGAATAAGTTCTTTAGCAATAAGGATGTTATCTTGAATGTACCTGTCTGCAACATAAGCACCTTGAACATCAGTAATAATTTTAGGAAGAACTTTTACTAGCCTATTGTTAAGGATTTTTGACATAATGTTGTTCATCTAAGTGCACAAAATAATAGGCATGCCAGGTTGTTGGGCTGCTACACTTGATAATTAGGCATATTCCAGTTGCAAGGATCCCATGAGGGATATTATGGCCTTAAAGAAAGAAAACCATAACGTTACAAAAGTATTTTTTGATAATTTGCCAGCAACTAACAACTAAAAAACTGTTAAAACCATCAATGCCAGGTGCACTTGAGGTGTTGAGACTCTGGATGATGGAGAAGATTTCATCATCGGAAGGAGAATATAAGAGTAACATATTGTCCTGAAATGTTATAAGATTAGAAATAACACTAAAAATATTGTCATACATACTTGTAGTCTCTTCATCCATGTCAAGGTATGGGGATTCACTGAAAATGTTTTTGAAGTATTTTTTAGCATAAAGACTCAAAAGATGATTATCAGTAATCCATTCCATGCCATATTTTATACTAAGATTATTGTTCCTTCTCTTTCTATTTTTGTTGTAATTATGGTAGATTTTAGAGTTCATATCACCATCTTTAAGCCAGCTTGGGTAACATTTATGGTGCCAGTAGGACTTTCCATGGTTAATGCTTGAAGATATTGAGCATTAGCTTAATAAAGGTTTATTCTGTTTTCCACGCTATTTGTTTCTTGAAGCTTAACTTCAAATCTCTTGGCAGAATCTTCAGCTTCCAACACCTTATCAAAAAATTACCAAAACATTGTCTATTCTAAGATTTTAGAGCTTATTTGAGTCTTTTAAGCTTATTCCAGAAAACATAAAGAGGGTAACATTTCATCTTCTTATTCCATTTTTTCCATTTTTTTTATGAAATCCTAGTTAAAGGACATAATATTTAAGAATTTAAAGCCATGATTAAAGCAGTTTCTGTCATTAGATATAGAAATACAAATATGAGTATGGTGAGAACATGTTATGGCCATTTGAAGGAATTCAATGTTACTAAAATAGTCAGACTGGAATGTGTTGAATAACACACAATCTAAACGCTTCTATTTAGCTTTGCCAGTCCATGTAAAACTCGTGCCATCATAACCCACGTCCTCTATAAAGAAATCATTAATAACATCATTAAAGTCTTTAGTGCTTATATTAATGTAAGAACAACCAAGTTTCTCATCAAGAGAAGTCACAACATTAAAATCACCTATAAGCAACAATTCTTTAGTTGGTAGTTGAAATAGATCTGAGCATATTCCAGAGATCTAATCAATCATTTTACTGACATTTAGCATAGACAGAAGTAAGTAAGAAAACTTTATCAGATGAATAATGTCTAATATCAACATGTATAAGTTGTTGATGGTCATTTAGAATGTTAACTTCAAAGTCTTCATGCCCAAACAACCAAATTTTATTAGCCACATTATCAAAATAATGTTTGAACCCTAATTTAGTTGAAATGCTTTGAAGGAAGTTAATCTTGATTAGAGGCTCTTAGATAGCAAGCAACTTGATTTTTTTTAAATAATAGATTTCAGTATTTTGATAAAGGCTTTATTACTAATACCTCTAATATTTCAGCAGAGAAACTTAATCATTATTTTGATTTTGGCTTGCAGATTACTTGTCTGAAACAAAGACTTGAATACCAGGTTACCTGTTTTTACTTTTTATTTTTAGCTTATTTAAGCTTATTGTTAAGCAAAGCCTGAAAAATTTGTCAGCCTCTCTTCTTTTGAGCACATGAGTAGTTGGAAGACTACCAGTATTTTGTTGACAAGGATTATGAGATTCTGATACGAAGTTGTCATAAGCAAGGGAGGAGGACAAAGTGTATCCATAGTAAAGATTTTGAATGGCCTCAATAATCTTTGCCTCGTCACGAGTATTTCTGCCATCTTTGAATGTATTTTTTTATGTTTTTTATTAGTACAATATTTGTATAGGTTTTGAGTAGCTTCTTTGTTTATTCATTTTAATGGTTGAGTATTATTTCTGGGTATTTGTTTGTATAGCTATGGGTAAGTTTAACAGTATCAATCTTCTTAATTTGTTGGGGTTTAAGTATCATGGATTTCAGTTTTGGTTTGTCAAACTGAATTGTGTCACCTTCTTTGTTACTGGTAGATTAATCCATATTTTGAATCTCCTTCATTTAACCTTTAGTTTGAACTTTATTACAATTAGCTTGAGAATGTCCTATGTGCTGACAAATTTGATGGTAATTAAGTAGATATTTGTAGCTTAAGTCACTCCAACAGTCGTCATTATTTCTAAAACCAACCCAAATATTGTATCGTATCTTTTTTATCAAGTCAAGTTCCACCCAAGCAGAACACGCGTTATACACTACGCGGTTCTTCCGTGGAACCCAAATATTGAGAGGCTGGCCAACTGAGGAGTGTATATAATGTCCTCATTATAGAGATATTTTGGAACATTAGCAATTTTTATCCATACCATGGTAATTGAATATTTTGTTTTAGGAACAAATATTGTTGTCCATTTGAAAACTCTCATAAACAATTGTCCCAGTGTCCATACATTACGAACCCATAGTTTACACTTATCTGATTTTGAAGAAAATTCAATACAGGCATGCATTGAATCCCAAATGGATCCTAGAAACCACCTATACATTTTCTGGCATTCAAGAATTGTTTCAATATATTGAGTTTTGGCATACTTGTGGAAATTTTCGTATTATAATGAATTTTGTAGCATATCTGCATAGGATTTATGTGCTAGATGATTGGTACAAATTGAATCATATTGAACAACACTACATGGTTTATCACATATTTTTGAGTTTTTTTAAATTATGTAGGGCTGGATATTCTTCTCTCAAGGTGACTCTATTTTGATCATTTCTTGCAAGAAGTCTCAAAGAGTTTTGACTATTGATGAGTCCGGATTCTGTCAGCACATTTTATGGGAACCGAACAGGGTCAATTCGGACAATGTCCACCTTACCGGACAGGGGAAGTTCGGACACCATCATTCATTGAACTATCCGAACAGAACTAAAGTACTTAAAACCTAATCACTTTTTGACTAAGGTGCCTATTTCCTTACTTAGAACTAATGGGTCCTTAAACTCGACCTGAGTCCATTAAACACGACCCGAAAGCTCATGTGGCCCAAATATAAGGGTATAAATACCCAACCACCTACATTAAATGAGGGTTATGAAAATTAAATACAACAAGGCAGCTCAATTCTCCTTCTACATTTCACCCAAACATTAAATACTCACAAAACTCTAGACAGAAATTACAAACTTACCCTCAGACAAAAATAAACCACACCTTAATCATGATTCATTGTCTTTTGTATTCTGGTTTAAAAACCTGATTGGGTGAAGCTATTACCTCCATTAATTTTTTTTTATTTTCCACATAAATAAATAAAAATTCCACTTTATTATTTCCTTCATAAAGGAAATAACATATTTATCCTTTTTTTATTCTATCCCAAAGCTCATTCATTCTCCAACAACTCCATCGACTTCTACCACTATCTCAACTATCTCCCATCCTATCTCAACTATCTCTCACCTTATTAATATCTGCACACCTAACCAGCCTTATTAGCTTCTCACCATCAATCACCATAAACCCTAACCCTAGCATAGCCACTATAAAAATGGCCTCTTTTTCAGATTTCTCTTCAAATCTTGAAAAATAACAAACCCTAACCATCTATCGATTTATCTTCTAATCTTGAAAAACAATGGCAGTTTTTCTCGAATTCGTCTAAGGTAGAAATCATTCGTTATTAAAAAAAACAAGAACACTTAAAAATGCACCATTATTTATTGAAACAGACGAAATGCACCTAATTCTGAGACGGTGTCTCGGATTTAAGTGCATTTTTTATATATACAAAATAGCTGATTCCGAGGTAATGTCTCAGAATCATGTGTTTTTTTATTATAAAAAACGCACCTGATTCCTAGGTGTTGTCTCGGAATCAGATAGTTTTTTAGAAAAAAAACAATTGATTCATATCTACTGTCTCAGAATTAGTTGTTTTCCACCTAAAACCTGCGCAAATCGGGATATTCGAGAATATTTTTTTTAACACGGATTTTCAAATTACATGAATGTAAAACTAGAAAAAATATTAAATTAACTTGTTGGTTGATTGGGTGATGTTCTCCGGTGTTAAATCTTTGGTTTGGATGTCTTCCTCTTCTATGAGTAATCTTTAATAAATTTGATTTTTTTAGGGTTTAATTTTATAAGCTAAATCATATATGTTGAATTTAATTTGGTTTAATCATGTGTTTTTGATATAAGGATTTCATAATGGTTAATAGCATCAAATTATAAATTAAAATATAATTTGAGGGCAAGATAGTAAAAGCAAGTGATAAGTTTCTTTTTTATTTTGAAATATGAAGGAAATAAAAAATATGATGGAGGAAATAGTTTCACCCAACCTCATTTTTTTAGTGTTAGAGCTTTTAACCTACACTGACGGTCAAATTTTATAGGTGCGTGAATAAAAGAAAGATTTCATTTAATTTATCTTTATATATTTTATAGTTGAAATTTTAATTTAAACTCAATTACAAATATTTCTGAAAATTTCATTATTGTTATGGTTCAAAATCATCTCACATTAATTTTATTTTTACACATTAATCCATAAATTTTATGTTTAGACTTAAACCTCAACATTAGAATTTATTATTTTACAAAACACAAAATTGATTTCCTATTATCTCAAAAAGAGTTTTGGTTCATTAGTTTAAGGCCAAAGCTATTTCCTCCATGTTATTTTTTATTTCCTCCATCTTTCAAACATTCAAAAACACTAGTGACTTGCTTTTACCAAATTACCCTTATTTTTATTTCAAATTTATCACTAGATGCCATTTATCTAATTAAAAGTCTTATATGAAAAACACAGCATTAACCTAACTTTAATCCAGTATATATTATTCTACCTCTAAAATTAACCCTAAAACAAAGAACTTCAATTTTATTGAAGATTAATCATGGAAAATGAAGAAACCCAAAAAAAAGCCGGAGAACAACACTCAATCGACAAACAATGTAACTTAAATTTGTTTTTACGTTTTACAACTTCGTAGCTTCAAAATACCTATTTCGAAACTTTTTTTTTTCAGCTAAACCCGTTTTTACAGTTCTGAAAAAAAAAACAACTATTTCTGAGCCGGGAATTAGGAATAAGGTGTAATTTTTTAAAAAAAAAATGTGCATCTGATTCCGAGAGGGCCACTCGGAATCAGTTGCAAACCCTCTGTCTCATTACTTATGTGATAATTTGTTTACTGGGACATTGCACTTGATTCCGAGTGGTCCTCTCGGAATCAAGTGTAAAACACCAGTGTAAGAAACATATGGTGCTCGCTATCAAATATAATCAACCTATTGCCGTCTTCAATTCTGTGATAAATAAGATACGAAAAAAGTAGGCAACATAATTTATTTGTATACATGTCTACACCTAAACCTGTTTGCTACCAAGTGTTAACGATCTTTTAGCATTTACCGTATTCAATAGTTCAACCAAAGGTGCACTTACGGAGACGTAGTACAGACTTCTACCAAAGGTTCGAACAACAAAATCTAACTACAAACCCTAAATTTGATAATGGGGAAGAACCTAGAATTTCTTTCTCCAAGCTTTCTCTATTTTTGAATCAGCTGTTGTTAGGTAGTGATAAGTGAAAAATGAGTTTTCTTCTTTTAAGATAGTTCTCTAGGGTGAAGAATGGGTTTTGTTGTACTAAATTGGATGGATATGTTAGGGTAATAGTTTTGTGAAGAAAAAATGGGTAAAAAGGCAATTTTGTAACTTCCTTTATGGAGGAAATAACATCATGGAGAATTTTTCAAATGATGGAGGAAATAAAAAATAACATGGAGGAAATAGCTTTGGCCTTAGTTTAATTATGTTACATCGGTTTATTTATTAATCACCCCGTTTATCAACAATAATAAATATATAATTAAGCATTTAACGAGATATATAGTAATAAAAAAAAATTAGCTTAACAAAATTCAATTAATAGAATAATTTATTGTGTCTAATTATAACAAGAGGGCCGTAAAAATTAAAAAACTAACCTACCAACACAATTAAACCAAAATGAATGGGTTCAGTCGGTTATTTAAAAATTAAATACAAATTCAAATTTTATTATTTAAATCTATTTATATTTAATCGATTTTGGATTTATTCAATTCCCTAACCGAAACAAAACAGAATTATATATATATATATATATATATATATATATATTATATTGAGTTTTTACTTAGTTTTAAGTTTTCGCGGTTGAATTTAATCCCCACAAGTTTCTCTTTTTTAGTGATTCGTAAAAAAAAAATCAAACTTACAATTTATTTATTTTTTGGTGAAAAAAGACTTTAAATAAAATGAAAAGGTTCATACAATTTTCCTAGGGCATACCCCGAGATAATACGATAACAAAAGAGGTAATAAAGTCAAGATGCCGTAAAGTAGAATAAGACATAATCGACTGAAATAACAAGCTCTGATGATGAGGTGAGAGATAGGTGACTCCAAGCAATCAGGAATCCAAGCTCCTAGCTCTACTCTACACAGGAAGGACATCATGCTTAATGACTAGGAAGCTGTGAGGGGACTCCAAGTGCGTCGCATCCAGAATCCTAGCTCCAGTCCGTACTGAGGATACCTGTAACCATAATATAAATCTTAGTTAGTTAAGAATAAATTACATAGGCCAGCCAATCTTGGTACCATGGAATCTATATCGGAGGTCCGATATGATATGGTAAGATATCGAGGAAGCCATGGCCGGAGTGGATCCAAATATTCTAGAATTCCGCTCTTTCCAAACGTGGTAAATGACCGCGTTGAAACAAGTTCTCCAAATATATTGGTTTTGAGAATTTGACCATTTTGACGCCTCGACAATCCAAGATTACCAGCATACGGGGTGGAAAGGGAATCCAAGCTTATTACTAGTGTAAGCCCAAATACTCTGAGTGAAACTACATTCAAAGAGAAGATGAGATGTAGATTCCAGATCAAAGTTGCAGAGGGGACACCCAGTCGGGGTATTAAAACCCCAACTGAGGAGCTTGTCTCTGGTGGCTAGTTTGCCCTTAATGGCTAGCCAAGAAATAAAGGAGTGTCGAGGGATGTTGAATTTATTCCATACTAACCCCGCCCATCCCACTTCCGAGACAGGCATACGAATAGCATTGTACATATCCTTTATAGTCAACAAGGTACATCCTTTCTTTGCCGCCCAATAAGGGACGTCCCTTGAGAGAGGATTAGGTTGGGGCAGAGAGAGAATGAGCTTATGGATTTCTTCAAGATGGATCCGACTTCGAGCTCATGCCGATCTCAGGTTTGCTGGCCAGTTCCATTCTCTGTTGCGGATAATGTCAGAAACTGATAGATTGTTTCCCAATCGGGAATCACTGATGATGTTAGGGCCGTAATGAGATGCCAGGGAAGAGGTAAGGAGCCAAGGATCATGCTAGAAAGAAGTATTCACTCCGTTTCCTATAGCTACCCTGAACAAGTTACGAGCCACAGGGCGGAGGCGAAGTATTTTCCTCCAGATCCAAGAGGCTGAGGTGCCAATAAGAATATTCCAGAAACTATTATTTTTAATCTTTTCTGATTTAATCCAAGCACTCCAGATTGATTGGTTTTTATTACTCACTATAGACCAAATGTGCTTAAGGACGTCCGCCTGATTCCAGGTTTTTAAATCTAGAATCCCAAGGCCGCCCTCTTTATAAGGAGTGGAGACAGTGGTCCAGGAAACTTTAGCCCCATGACTTTTCATAGCAGATCCAGACCAGAGGAAACGACAGAGATATTGGTTTAATTCTTTAATAATTCTAGAGGGAGAATGAAGATGGAAGACCAATATACCTGACCCGCAAATAAGACAGATTTGATTAATTGGAGTCTACCCGCATAGGAGAGATGCTTTGCAGTCCAAGAATCAATGTGAGAGGTAATTTTGTGTAACAGGGGACGACAGTCCGAATGAGAGAGTCTACCAGTGATGAGAGGGACTCCCAGATACTTTACTGGGAGGGACCCTTCAGGGAAATTCATGATAGGCAATAGAGCCAAACGAAGGTTATGGTCAATACCAGAGAAAAAGATTTGACTTTTTGTAGGATTGAATTTTAGGCCAGAGAGGGAATAGAAGTCATCCAGAGCTTTCTTGATGAGGTTGAGGGATTGAGAGTCGCCATGACAGAAGATCATTAGATCATCTGCAAAGCAAAGGTTGATGATTTTCTGCTTGTGGCATTTCCAGTGAAACTGGAAGTTCTGGTCCAGACTTTGCTCTTTAAAGATGTCGGACAGCACGTGCATATCAAGCACGAACAAAATAGTCGCATAAAACATAACTTATCAATATTATAATTTAACGGAAAAATAATGTTGTACTTTTAGATTGTTATACGATAAATTTTATTATTATAAACATAAAACATAAAAAATTCAGTTTCCATGAATTTATTATAAATTAATTAGTTTTTTTAGTTATTTATCAAATTAAAAAAAAAATCAAAACCCAACTGATGTTCAAATAAAAAAACCCAATCAAAACAGAAAAACTAACTTTTTTTTTAAATAAAGTAGCTTAGTTATTTATAAATTTAATTATTTGGGCTTGGATTTTTATTAAAAAAACACCCGAATCTCACCTTTAATATTTTTTAAAACTTTATATATATATATATATATATATATATATTATTTTAGCTTTATATTTTAAAAATAAAAATAATTAAATATATATATATATATATATATATATATATTATTTTAGCTTTATATTTTAAAAATAAAAATAATTAAATTTATATATTATTTTAGCTATTAAAATTCAAGTCAACCCGAAACTTGTTGGGAATAAGGGTGTCGCATACGGACAACCCGATCGCTTTGGCGCCCGAAGGCCCGCACAGCTTTGCATTTGGTCCACTACCAAAAGGCCTCACGCTAATGGAGATGTATTCTTAACTTATATACTGATCTTTCTTCCTATGTTTAACCGATGTGGGATGTGGGACTTTGGTCGCACCTAACAATCCTCCTCTCGAACAAAGTACCACTCTAGCCTCCTCTCAATTGACATCCATCCGCTCACTCTAATCAGGTTGGGGCTGCCTGATCTCTAGAGCCTTTACAGCGGATCTATCTGATCTCGACCATCCTGCCTTGTTCCTTAGCGCCACTCCAAACAAGTACCACCATCTTGATACACTCCAATCAAGCCACACTGCTTGATGAACCACGGGAACTCCGAACGAGGCTCTCCAATCAAGCCACACTGCTTGATGAGCCACTCCTAACAAGTACCACCATCTTGATACACTCCAATCAAGCCACACTGCTTGATGAACAACGGGCACTCCAAACGAGGCTCTCCAATCAAGCCACACTGCTTGATGAGCCACATGCACTCCAAACAAGGATCTCTAGAGCAGATCACCTTGAGCATGGCTACTAATTCATCATGTTCGACTAATGAGAATTTCACCCACATCATCCACCATATCGCGTACTGTCTGGGCCTGGAGCTCTGATACCACATGTTGGGAATATGGGATCCAGTCCGCATATTCTGGCTCTGTTTATAAGTAAGAACACAATCGATCTCTACACTAGTATGATATTGTCCGCTTTGGCACCCGAAGGTCCTCACGGCTTTGCATTTGGTCCACTACCAAAAGGCCTCATACTAGTTGAGGTATGTTCTTACTTATATACCACTGATCGTTCCCATGTTTAACCGATGTGGGATTTGCGACTTTGGTCGCCACCCTAACAAGTCCTCCTCTCGAACAAAGTACCACTCTAGCCTCCTCTCAATTGACTTCCATCCGCCTACTCGATAACACTATACCGCTCCTTGATCAAGCCACCTGCTTGATGAGCTATCAGGCACTCCATCTTTAGATGAATCTGCGCTGCTCCTTAATCAAGCCACCTGCTTGATGAGCCATATGACGCTCCATCTATATATGAATCTGCGCCGCTCCTTGATCAAGCCACCTGCTTGACGAGCCATCTGGCGCTCCATCTATAGATGAATCTGCGTCGCTCATTGATCAAGCCACATGCTTGATGAGCCATCTGGCGCTCCATTTATCCAGTAGATCAATCACCTTGAGTATGGCTCCTGACAAGATGTTCGGCACCCACATCATCACAACCCACCGCATCACGTTCTGTCTGGGCCTGGTGCTCGGATACCATTTGTAGATAATACGATCTCCACAATAGTGTGATATTGTCTGCTTTGGGCCCACTGGCCCGCACGGCTTATCTTTTGGTCCACTTCCAAAAGGCCTCAAACTAGTTGAGGTATGTTCTTACTTATATACTATTGATCCTTCCCACGTTTAACCGATGTGGGATATGCGACTT